>JAQPPZ010016687.1:7200000-7800000 GCA_028583015.1 Wollemia nobilis | reverse complement strand
TTCTTTCTTCAATTATATTTTTTGTATTCTTACTTCATTATCTTCCCTTGTCATTTCTTATTTCACACTTCTCTCACCATCCACTAGTTCAACTCATGGTTCTCTTTGAGGCACCTTGTCTCTAACCACAATCTTAATTTCTAGCACCATACCTATCACTTAATTCCCTTCACCCACCATTCAATTTATACCTCATACTAATTAGTATCATAATCATTGAATTCCTCACCAATATTCCTACTATCAAAATAATTAGCACAACTAGCATTCAGAACAACCCATTCCACATCACCATTAACTCTATTTCCTACACAACATACTTTACCCATTGTATAGTTTCACTCATGTTGCTTCCCATCATAAGCTACTAAACTCTTTTTGTAGGCTATGACATCATCCATGCCAACTTCTATGACTAAGCCTATGAAAGTGGCTCCAAAAATTAGTGAAGTCATAGGGTCTAGACAAACCTTTATTTGGAAGGTCACTAGTGATCTTGAGGAGGTAAATGTTCAAAAGGTGTTTGATTTCATCTAAGATAAAAAGAGGACAATAAAAAATAGTATAATTAGTTGAAATTTATAACCTTTCAAGCTCTTTCATAATGATATCACAACTAGCATCTTGATAAAATAAAATCCTTATTATAAAAGTGGTGTAGAATGACCCTTTTATAACTACCACATCCATCACAAATTTTACTACAAGGCTATCCAAATTGGATCTAAGAAAAACATATTTGTACAAAATTATGTAGTTCATGAACCAGCTATCAATTATCAGTGTTATGCAATTTGATCAAGCAATGGTAAAGGATGGAATGTTGAAGAAAATGAATACAAAAAATAAGGTATAAGTGGCTTAGTTAAAATATGAAAAGGAATAACTCCATCAAGATAATGAAGCCTTAAATAAATATTCCATTGAAAAGGATTGGCTAATAAAATAGATTAAGGATCTCAAGTCCCAAGTTGATGAGACTAAGAAGAAGAGGAAATAGTTGAAGTATATCTAGAAAAAACTTGTGTATAGGTAATTACCAATTAAGAAAACAAAATGAATGGGAAAATTACAACAAGAAGACCAACTAAAACATCTCCAAGAATCCTAGAAAATGAGATAATAAAATATTTATAAGCTCCAATAAGAGAGAAATATTAACCTATGGAGTAATGACATATCCAAACCAAGCCTTTGAGGTTAAAAGGGTCAATTCCCTCTAGGAAAATATTAAATTCAAGGTGGTAAGTGTCAATAAATACTTCAAGTTTCTAGCCTATGTGGAAAGCATCCTAAATTCATTGATTGAAATCATTAAATAAGCTAAAGAGTAAATGGTTGCAAAGGAGAGGTACCAGGTGGTACTCAAGCTTTTGGTTACAATGTTAACAACACAATCCCAACAAGGTCAAGAAGATAATGAAGACCCCTACAGCTCAAAGAAACCTATAGCCTACAAACATATATTAGACTCTCTAATAGCCCTAGTGCAGAAAATGATAAAATAAATTCAAGGGTTGTTCATTGATGGATTGCCTAACATTTTTGAACCTCAAAGGAAACTCCTCAATGATGACATTATTAATTCATTATTAAAAGAGAATAAATATAAAGTCAAATATAGATGTCATAGAAAAATTCAACATATTAGATCCATTTTATGCCAAGCTACAAGATATTGTGGGAAAGCAAGATAGGTTGCCAAAAAAACCCATATGAGGACTTGGTAGGAAATGTAGAGAACGTTACAAAAAATAAATTACTAGGAGATGATGAATGGTAAAAGGTACTATGGCTATTTCCATGAATGTGAAAAATAAGAAACCATAATTTTATAGAAAAAAATCTAATTTTGAAGACTTTATATCCAAGGATAAAGGTAGGATTTGGAATATCCCCCCAATAAAGCTTGGAGCCCTATGAAGTCACTAGAAATGTAGCCACTAGTAACTACCTTAGGGAACTCATAATTTTAGGAGGTTACAAAATATTGAAATTAGTCAATTAATACCTTCTAAAACCTCCCAATTTTTCTAAGTCAAAAATAAGGGTCAATTTACTCCATGAAGGCAAATTTATTCCAAGAGTGACATACTATCAAAGATGAAGTGATTCACTTGTAGGATTGAAGCGCTACGAAGATATTAGCAAAGAGCTTGTAGATTAAATTCGTGAATCACTCATGAACTATTGGAGGGATAAAAATACAAGCATGGATCTTGAGAAAAAAATTGAAAAGTAATATTTTGGCATGTCGTGATTACTTAACTTATTTTAGATATTTTCTAACCTTTTAGAGGTATAATTAGAGGCATTTAACATTTGGAGATACATCATTTTCTTATAGATGCCTCCCAATATTTAATTTTACTAGGAGTAATAGTTTCTCACCCTAGATAACTTAGGGGTAAATAGGATCTATGGCATCCATTGTAAAAAATATTTTGGCATTGAAGAATTTAAAGCTACACTTTGTGAGACCTATATAGTCCTCTTATAATTCATGAAATCAATAAGTCTTTTTCTCTCTATCAATGGTATTACCCTATTGGATTATTGAACATGCAATAATTAAGGCACAACCCTTTTGTCTACCTTGTCATTCCTCATAATTTCATCTTAAGTAAACTGAAACATTGTTGTTATTAAAATTTCTTGTGTTGATTGATCACACACTCTTCTTGCTAAGATTTTGGCCATATTTACTTTACATATCTTGCACCCTAAACTTCATAATTTTATTTTATGTATTTTAATTTTTGTATTTATTTTCCACATTTTAATTTTATGCAATTAGACTAGGTTAGTTAAGAATATAGCAAGGATAGTGGGGGAGTCAATCTAAATCCAAGAGTTGGGAAAGGCTTCAAACACTTGCATCCAACTATTATTGCAACCAAAATTGTGGGCATGTAAGAAGTTGAAACTTTCCACAATTCAACACCTTCAAATATCATTTCCAGTTTGTTGATGATACTTTTATTTTAGGTATTTCCTTAATCAGTAAGGCCATGGAATTTAAATAAATATTATCATACTATGAGAAGGTTATTGGAAAGTTGGTTAATATTATAAAATCTTAGATTTTCTCATTAACATTTCCCTATATTTACAATTAATTACTATGGAAATTTTAGGGTTTACAATAAAAAATTCCATAAACCTACATGGATATTCCTTTATCTCACAAAGGAAAAAAATAATGTTTGGTACTCATGTTTAAATAGAATAAAAGCTTTTTTGGTAGGTTGGAAAGTCAATTTCTTAAACATGGCAAGAATAATACAACTCATAAGGACTATATTGTAGTTCATTCCTATTTACATGATGTTACTATCAATATTGTAAGAAGGTATAGCATCAAAAATTGATAAAATTAAAAGAGACTTCCTTTGGGAAGTATGTGAGCAAAGATTTATATTTCCTCTTTGTAAATGGGATAGAGTTTACAAAGTAAAGAATATTGGAGGGATTGGATTATGTAATTACAAGTTTGGCTTCAGGGGAAGCACTTTTTTGGAGATTCTTCAAAGATCAAGGAAAGAGTTAGGCAAAAATGTTACTTAAAAAATATATAGATTCTCTTGATGCAATGAAATTATTTAGGAAAGCAACCTTATCCAAAGGATTGTCAACATTGAATTTCATATCCAAAAGTTTTTTATTGATTAAGAAACATATTATATGATTAGTAAATGAGGGGTATTATATATATTTTGGTTTGATGCTTTGTTGAAACCTTCTTCTTTTATATTTTATTCAAAATGGTAACCATTGTATTGAGAATTTCTAGTTTGTAAAGGTTCAAAAATCAAATACTATATTAATATGAGCAACAACTATAGAAAATGGATTTCTATTAGTGATTTGGTTGAAGGAGAGGGATTCAAATGAATGAAAAATGAACTTCAAAATGTGCTTCAAGAGTCTTATTTGTATATTTTTACATTAAAGGATGAGTTGGTATGGAATATATCAAAATATGGTGGATACTTGATCATATGAAGATTTAGAGCAATCAAAATTTTCTACTCCCAAATATTTCTCTTGGAAGAGTGTTTGATTACTAGAGGTTCTTCCTAAGGCCTTAATATTTCTTTGGTTATCATTCCAATGTAATATTCTTACAAGAGAGAGTTTACAAAGAAGATATTTTAGACCTTCCAAGTGTTCCTTTTGTGATAAGGATTTAGAAGCATCAAACCATTTACTTTTTTATTCTCCTTTTGCTCACACCATTTGGGGTTGCTTTTTGAAAACATGAGAGTATATTGGATAGCTCCATAAACATTGAAAGAGTTGATGAAATATTAAATTAAATTTTTAAATTTAAATCATTATGTATTTTGTAAAGGATTGGGCCTACTATTATTTGTTAGAATTTATTGGTTTAAAGGAATACTAGAAAATTGAAAATTAAATCTAAAAACCATTTCCAAGTTTGAAATTGTTTTATTTCCTCTATTATGGAATGTTTACATATATGAGGCTCATCATTGGAAGTCTCAAGTGTAGAAAAATAGGTTCTAGCCACATGGTTATAGGATTTGAATCTACAACAATGACATTAAAACTAAGGATTTGCTTTGATCAATGGTAAAATAAAAATGCTCAAAATTTGGGTTTATCAAAATTAATTTTGATGGTGCTTCCAAAGAAAATCTAAGAAAATTTTGCAAGGGTGGTGTCTTTCAAAATAATGAAGGAATAATTCTCCTCACTTACTCAAAATTATGTAGGCCATTAATTGACAACTATGCAAAATCTAGGGCATTTCTTACAAGGATAAAAATTCAAATTGAAAATGGATGGAAATATATTTCAATTTAGGGGGGTCCAAAATTATAATTAAGTCTATCAACAAGAATGGATGTGGGGATGGGTTAGAGAAATATCATTGTTGATATTCATCAACTATTATTAGAGTTAATCTCTTAGAGATGTGAGCATATCTATAGAGACAAAAATCAGGTAGCAAATAATTTAGCCAATTATGGTGTCAATATTTATCTTTATCTTCATCTTATTATTTTCTCTAACAATTATTCCCACTTTGTATTTTCTTTTCCTCCAAAGATCTCATTTTCTAACTTCCTCTTTTTCCCCCTTCTAAAATTCATTTTACCTCCATGTTGATGCATTTGTCTTGTTATATTGGCTTTTTCTTGTTATTTAAAAAATAAATAAATTCCTTGAGGGAGTGGTTTGCTCACCCATGTGAGTGAATTGCTTGATTAGGTGATAAAATTGCTTTCCAATGGTCCATCTAGTATACAAATAAATTATATGGTAAAATCATCCCTTCTTGGGATAATCTACTTGCCTAGGATTGTATTGTCTAGTGCAAATTTGGCATGGATTATAAAAAATCTATCCTAGACATTTGCCTCCCTATTTTCCACACTAATATATTATTTGCACTCCCCTATCCAAATACATGAACCACCATTCATGTGATTGAGAAAATTGTACAATCAAGCCTCTATGAATCACTCCATTGTAGGGAAAATGATCCACTCATATTGTACTTCTCATGGTTAACCATTGTGTAGGTTACTCTTGATCAACTCTACTTTACTAAAGTCAGCCCTAACTTTACTAACCATATTGTGTAGGCACCATTTCCATTTAATTGATTGGGTTGAACCCCATAAGATTTCCTAAAATAAATCAAATCCCCTTGTGAGTGAAGGATTCACTACCATTCTACTTTAAAAGTAAAATGGATCATTAAGTGTGCAAATATTAGCAATTCACTTTTCATGAATTATCCACCTATCCAAACAACCAATCCCCTCAACATAATATTTGTTGAAGTTAAACCAAAAAAGTGATTTGCCAATTATTTCAAGTGAATTTCTTGACAATTTCAAAGTTATTCCAACTTCTTACCAAGAAATGAATCACTTTAATTTATTAGGATATTGCCTTTTAGGTTTAGAGAATCACTCCTTGATCTATAACTTTGAAAAAAAAATTTCCTTTTCAAAAATTCAATACATATTCCATCTCAATCATCATGGATACCACATCTACCTCTATGTTCCTTTCCACACCAAAGGCCAACCCAATATCTCCACCTTCTACAATCATTGCCCCTCTATTGATTGATCCATGATCACTACTCCTAGTAGCAACACAAGAGGTAGGGCTATTAAAGAAAAATGGAACTAAGAAATTGAAGATAAAGAATCCCTCTCTTCATCCTTGAATACCTAAGGAGTTGTTAAAAAAATCATACAAGATATTTGATTAGGATTAATTGAAACAATCCATTAGAAATGCGAGGAAAGAAGTCCTAAGAAGGTTCAAATTCGGTCCACAAATTGATTCCTAGACCATAGGAATAATATGGACCTTGATCCTATCCATGAAATTATTTCTATAATTGTAGAGTTGCCTACAATTAGTAGAGGCCTATGTAAAAAGGTACAACTACATTGATAAAAGGATGAGACTACTCCAATGGACCAAACAATAATTTTACATAAGGGAGGGAGATGTAAGAAAGATGTTGAAAGTAAATAATAATCCAACAATGTGGGTCACTTGTAACCCAAGGACTCAAAAAAATTATATTATAGATATGGGTAGAGTTACTTAAGGGATTTATTAATCCATCATCTTCTAAACCCAAACAAGGTTATTGACTTTAATATCCCACATGAGTTAGACCTATTCAAAGATGATGTTGAGATGGTCCTATCCATAATTGTAGCTATACTTAGATAAAATCATATTCTAAGTTGTATGAAGAGTATATTTGCTTCCTCCACATAGCCGAGAATTATACTAAACATTCTTAAATGATAGACTCCATGAGGTACATAGCCAACTAGATGAGAAATTAACTCAAAGAGTTAAAGGAGAAACAAAATATTACTTATATCTTCTATCTGGTATAGATCATTTTGTATTGTAAGAATGATTGGTTTTCCACACTTCTACTAAATCATATGGAACTAGATGGTAGCCAAATTTAGTGGTGGAGTGCATAGATGTACCTTACCAAAAATCAAGGAAGACACCATATTGCTTTTGTGACAAAGTGTATAACATTATCATGGAGAAGATAAAGGGAAAGAATTTGAGGTTGTTAGAATAATACATGTAGTTGTTGAAGTTAGTATAATGACCCAATTGATATTTCTTCTTGGGTCAATAAACATCCTTCATCTGACTTTATAGATTTCTAGCCATGTCTTTCGAGTTGTCAATATTTGTACTAGACTACTTGTTCAACATTGACTACATTAGGCAACTCCACTATGTGGACCTGATATACTTCAATTGATAGAAGAATACCACATTCTACTTGCTTAAGAAACCAATAATAAATATTATGCCCTAGCTACAAGGTTTCCATAGGGTGTTGGAAGAGAAATTTATATACATAGGGCTTGAACAACTTGAGGATATGTTGTCCTACAACCCAAGAAAATACTTCAAGAAGTTTAAAATTAAGTATTTTAATACCTTATTTGCACACAAGAAAAGATATGGAATAGATAAGGAATCAAAACCAAGGAATTAGTCATTGCCACTCTAGGGAGTGTATGTGGATACAAGAATGATTTACAACATTAGTACAATAATATTCCAAAGTGGTGCACTTTTTATGCAGAGGCAAAGGTCAAATATGAATTTGAACCAAATTTAAAACTAAACCATTATGCCTTAGGTACCTTGGAGAAGTTGGAATACTCTAAAAGAAAAAACCTTGATAGGTAGATGGTGAGATATAAAACTAGAATGATAAGAATACCAACATGAGATGGCCCATTTGATGAATAGTTATTTTCCATATGGGATAAAATTGACTTGAGTGCAAAAAGGCTAAGAATAATGGTAGAAGCACAAAAAAGCCCTCCAATTCCACCTTCTACATCAACACTAAATATTGCAATATATGTAACATGAACCATGTTGACCTTAATTAGCTCCACAATGTAAGAAATATCAATGGAAAGACTACAAAAAATGAAAGGTGGTCCTTGTGGGTCTATGTTTGAAAAGGTAAGAGCAACACAATAACAAAAAATACCTTAGATTGAGGAGGAAGAATTACTCAAGGAGGAACTCCTCTAGATTTGGGAATGACCAAGATAGTGGCTACCACTGTTTTCACCTCCAATTTCCTTCCACTCTCTACTACTCCTACTTATTTCTTCACTTCTACTTATTTTTAATCTTTCTTCATTATTTTATTCTCTTCAAGGCACCTCATCGCTAACCATAATCTTAATTTCTAGCACTTCCCCTATCACTTAATTCTTTAACCCACCATTCAAGTTTTGTCATGGTTTCAATATAACCATATAAGCTATATTTTAATTATTAAATATTAATAGCTTATGTCCCTAGGTGTAATAGTCAACCTTTGAGCATTTAGGTTTGATTTTATATAATAGGGTAAAATATTCTTTTGTATGAACTATAAAATAATTTATATTTAAGTTGCATCTCCCACACATAAGAGACTTCTCCATCTTAGAGTGGCTATGAGACTTTACCCTCTTAAAGTGGCTATGGATTTTTTGTGGCATTAATTTGATCAAATTTTTTATTTGCATGTTTTATCTTGATCATATTGGCTATTTGCATATTTGTTCTCACAATTGAAATTATTTCATGCTTGGGTATTTAATTGATCATTACCTAAATTGCTATTATTGCTATTTTTTCTAATTTTTGTTATTGCTATTATTATTTTTCCAGGTTGTTTCATAATAAGTTAGTATCACATTCATTGACTCCCTCATCAATCTCCTTGCCAGAAAAAAATTTCGTATAACTAGCATCAGGAACAACTCGTTCCACTTCACCATTCACTCCAAAACCCACACAACATGCTCTACCCATTATATTATCTCACTCATGTTGTTCCCCATTATAAGCTAGGAAACTCATATTATAGGTGATGACATTGTCCATGCAAACTTCTATGACAAAGACTATGAAAGTGACTCCAAAACTTAGTGAAGTCATAGGGCCTTACCAAACCTCTATTTGGAAGGTTACCAGCAAGCCTAAGGAGATATATATTTAAAATGTGTTTAATTTCCTGTAATATTAAGGAGGGAAATAAAAATAGTATAATTAGTTGAAAGATAGAACCTCTTAGTCTCTTTCACAATGAGGTCACAACTAGCATATTGAGGAAATAAAATCCTTATTAGAAAAGTGGTATAAAATTACACTTTTAGAACTACCACATCCTTCATAGAATTCATCACTAGGCTATCCAAACTACATCTTAGAAAAATAGACTTGCACCAAATTATCTAGCTCATGAACCAACTAGTAGTTGTCAGGGCCATGCAATTTTATGAACTAGTGGCAAATGATGAAGTGTAAATGAAAAGGAATACAAAAATGGAGGTGGAAGTGGCTTAGTTAAAATATAAAAAGGAACAATTCCATCAAGAAAATGTAACCTTAAATTAGGATATCATTGAAAAATACTAGCTAAGAAATAGATTAAGAATCTCAAGTCCAAACTTTATGAGGCTAAGAACAAGAGGCAACAGTTGGAGGATCTATATAATTAACTTATGTAGAGGTATAACCAATTAAGAAAACAAAATGAATAGGAAATTTTGTTGTCTTCAATTGTACCTAGCTAGGAAATCATGCCTCATGAGGAGCAACATAGTGGGGCCACAACCGAGAGAGTGGGGTTTGACTCAATAGCGGGCCTCCAAGAGTTTTTACAAGGTCGAATCCTTGTTATTATGTGATATTCAAGGTGCACTTGTGCTCAATAAAGGGAAAATAGATGGGAGAGATTAAAAAAAAAACTCAACAAAAGAAAATCAAGCAATGAACCAAAATATCTGCTAAGATCTTCCTATAAAAATAGGTCTAAATGCTATGTGTTAGTGGTGAACACTTCCTTTCCTTGACATAGTGAAGCATAGGTGAGAGTTACTAGTTATATGCATGTGCGAGAAGGTTGGTCCCATTGGAGAGACAAAAACATGAATTGTCCAAAAATAATGAAGTCCCCTCTCACACACATACACTGAATAAAACCTAAAATCAACAAAAGGTTACAAATAAATACATATACATATAAATGGGTCTACAAGAGGCCATAAATGGCTATACCAAAAAATAGGCATAGGTTTCCATGTATATATATATATATGGAAGTGATATTTTACATAGATTATGCCATTAGTGAGGGTTTGAGATTACCCACAAGCCGTTCAAGAGCCAACTATATTTACAAAAATAAATGAAGGAATAACTTACAAAATGGATGCAATTGTAAACTTGTCGATTTTTTTATAGCCTAAACTACTGATATTTATAGATTTACATTAGGGAAATCTTCCCTCAAAAATTTTCAAGGTGATTTGACCTTCTAGATACCCCTTTTCCTAGGTATTATGAATATTGAATGAGGTTATTTTGGCCATTGCTTTTGTTGGTCTGCAACTGTCATGGTTGCAAGTCCCCATTCCTCTGTTTAATGGTTCACCTAAATTTTCTTGATTTGTCAAGCCAAGGTGCTCTTAGTAGATAGCCCATATCTTTATAATCATGGTGCATGGTATTTATTAATTTATTCTTCTTAGGAATCTATGTGCTTACCTACCCTCTCATTGGACTCAATGTGTTCATTTGTTTCCAAAACTATATGTTGTTCCAAAAAAATTCCTTAAGCCTTTTGTCCACATCATCAAGGTTTTATTATGTGCACAATCAAGAATTTTTTTGCTCCTCATCCTTGGTACTTTTATGAGTTTCTATAAGCCACTCCATCATAATTTCTCATCAAAAATTCTTCTCTTTTTCTATGAGTCTCATCAAAAACTCTCGATTGTTCTTTCCTTGCTTACACCTTTATGTTGTTATCTTTACTATGATTTATGATTTCTTTACCCTTTTATTTATACCAACTTGTGCTTTGCTAACAAGGGTCATATTTCGAGGGTATTACCATGTGTACCAATCTACTACTAATTCAACTAGATCTTTTGTTGAGTCCGAGAGGCTTTCACCTTAGCGGTCCCCTTTTTGATGAATGTGGGAAAGTATGTCTTTTGACTTCCATCAGCATAGAGTGATCATGAGGATCCCTATCCTTCCCCTAGTTGTTGGTTTTATCTTTTCCATCCCTCACCATTCAAGATATTATTGAGTGTATGGTGGTGAGATAATGCATGAGGCACCAAAGATCACATGCTCAAACCAATACAAATGATAGTGACCTTTACTAATTCTTCCATAAATAATGTTTGGGTTGATCTTCCTTATATAATGGAGTATTTTTAGTTATCATCAAAAGAATCGTCATATTTTATTAAGAGTGAGGCTTGGCTCAAATATCACTAAAAAGGATTTGGATTGCTCATTGTGGGCCTTTTTATTATTAGGTTATTAGCTTACCCACAAAGGGTGAGATTTTCTATGCCCATTCCTACCTCTTGGAGATATCTACATGGTGAAGTCTAACATGGAACCCCTTTTGGATGACATGGATTGTGGCCCTCTAGTTTTAGGCTTAGGTACTTCATCATATTCTAGGGTGCAATCTAGATGAATTATAGTGATTTATCACTATTGTTTTGGTAGCTCTCTAGGGCCCTTCTACCTATAGAAGGAAACAAACTTAGAAGCTAAAAGCCTTTAACCATTGGGCATGGAGTTGTTAAGGCGTAGCCTTCTAGAGGATTCTAGTCCTATTTTATAGCCTCTTTTGGAGTTGGGATAATTTTTCTTTCCTGTTTCACCTCACTTGAATTAGTACTTTTCCTCATTCCTCCTATATTTTCATTGGGATAATATTTCCTTTCTATGCCCAAGATGACATAGTGAAATCTTTGCATTGTCTTGATCTTATATGTAATTATTTTGGCTGATGCAATCCTACCACCCCATTTATTTTAATTACTTTAATTTGGTGCTAATTTCAAGAATGACCCCATTTATGGATTTTATGGTTGTTTTCCTTTTGAAAGATATCCTAAAAAATGAGAGAAAATGAAGCAAAATTATTAACTATTTTTTTGTATATACATGACCCAAGGGTTGGGTTTCTTTTCAAATTTTCCCTATTCTGTGCATGTTTGTCCATATACTTTTGGGGGATTAGGATCCCAAATTTTTGTTACCCCTTATCTCATTATATATTTTGGAGTAGTTGGCCATAACTCCTCATTCATTTGATAACAATTTGGCCATTCTTATTTGGCTGCCAAGACCTAATCATTGCTACATTCATATGGTGGCAATGTTTCTATATGATGAGGATGCAATGGTTCACTCAAAATTTTGATTCTAGTCCTATGTATTGTCCTTAATACCATAAAATACTAGTCCAAATATATATATCCTCCTAGTTTAGCAATGAAATCTCTATATAGGCAGATGTCAAAATATGGATAAAGATCGATTATCGACACATCTTGCATAATTATTTTATCTAGGCAAGAATATGGGAAAAGTGAAAGTTGTTTTGCAGCTCCTAGTATTTGAATTGGACTAATGTCCAATTGTATGACTCTTTTTTTGCTAACTGGTATCTCAATACTAAAATATCTACTATTGATTTTGGTATAACGAGCATGTTGGCCTCAAAGTCTATAATACAATTATGGATTAATTTGTCTTGGTATACAAAGGTTAGATAGAATGAGGGGGCTTGATCTGGTTATATCTTGGGGATGATATTTACATAATAGTCATAGTTTGTGGTTGTCTGCTTCTCTTTTCTTCTTCTTCCAAGGATTTTTGCAAATGCTCTTTTTACCCTAGAATGGCTAACATCTCCCAAACTAGGACTAGTACAGTGAATTTTTTCAAGTGGTCCACTATGCTAAAAGATACCATCCTTTGAGGAATAAAGCATGGTATCTCTTGGATTGGTTGAGCATCACTAGTTATTCTAGTGGTGTTGATTATTACCTCAATATTGTAAGGGTATTTTGTTTCGTAAATTCCAAAATATTTGGTGGTATAGTTGTTGTTGGTCCTAAAATATCTTTGGCTACTCTAATCTGGCTACTTAAGACCCTTAGGTCATTTGGTTGTGGGATGGTAGGAGGTATAGATATCTTTGACCATTGTAGTATTATGGCCAAAGGCTGCTATTCTGCTTGGTCAATTTTTTTTGACTACTAGGGGTTGGTGGATTCCTTGTATCCCTTTCCTCCATCACCCACGTTTTAGACCTTATCAAATAATTTGATTGGACCTTAGGTCTTTTAGTCATTAGATTACCCATTTAGTTGAATACTACATAGAATTCTTCTTCATGCCATACTACTACAATTTGATCTTGAGAAACATAGTCAGGTTATGTGGTGGATTATAGATAGATATGCTCTGGCACCTAGTCCTTAGATTTTAAATATGAGTTAGATGGCATCACTTTATGTTTTGAAGTAGCCAAGAGCTATGATATTTCTCCCATATTGTATTGGTTGAGTGAGATTTTTGAAGGCAATTAGTACCATGTGGTAGGATCCTATATAGTTATTTTATATAGGGGCTAGTTCCCTAGCATGATTAGGAATATTTATTTGCAAAGGGGCCACCATAAGGACTATTCGTTGATGATGAGCTTGAGATTGTTCATTCTCTCAATAATGTCTTGGGATACCCATTGGGTGGGTTTCTATATCCCTTGCTTCCTTGTGGGTAAGATGATATATAGTTGTTCTAATAGTGATATCTTGGGGTATTTTTTTCTCTTCTCATAGCTCTGATTTTGTTAGCGATAAATATCAGCAGTTTATGGGATGCATTATTTTGTAAGCTTCTTGTAGTTGATGGGGTTATATTGTTATTAGATACAATAATTAAGGATGAATTAGAGGATTATTGAGAGGTTTTTGGATGATTAATTGAGTTTAGGGGAGGCACATTGGGGTATAGAGACATAGGAGGCTTAGGGACCAGTATTTTGATCTGAATCAAATCATTTTATACTTGAATGGCCAATTCATATGCTTTTAAGAGGGATTTTCCCCCTTTGGCATTAAAAATTATTAAAATATAAAAATCCAAAGCTTTCAAATAGTATATAAGTGTCATACCTGGTGGGAGATGCATATCCATAGGTTTTCTATTCCTATATTTTTTTAAGGAATCATCCACTACCTCCATGGGATCTTTTTTAATTGTTGTCAATTGTTGCAAGAGTGATACCCCATCCATATTTTCTTTGAATCTATCCATAAAAATATTTTTGAGCTAGTCCCAATAAGAGATAAATTTAGGTTAGAGCATTATGTACCATTCTTGGAATTTTATTCTAAAGGATGTTATCGATAAAATTAGAGCCATGTTTTTCTTTGATATGTTGTGGATCATGCATAGGCTTACCACATGGCTGAGGTCTTCAATGGGGTGGTGAGATCTTCCCTAATAAAATAAGTGAGTGAATTCAAATAAAATTGAGGTATCTCCTCACATACCTTATTTGGTATTGGTGGGACCAACAAACATCTATCATTATAAGTCAAGGATGCTCTAGGGAGTTATAGTGGAGGAAGGGCAATCATATTATGGACTATGGCTTTCCTTCTCCATGGAATGGTTATGGGTGGTGATAGCAAATTTGGAAGATGCAAAACTTAATCATCAGTTCTTCATTTGAATGCTTCTAGGTTTTCTATTTCAGGTGGATTTGTCAATGAAAATAACTTCTTACTTTTGGAAAGCAAATAGAATGAGACCTTCACTTGAACCTCAGTCTGATAAATTTAGCAACAACATTTTTTGGTGCTCATTCTAGAGTAGAGTTTCCAGATGAGTGAAGAGGTGCTTCAACAAGCAAGAATATGTAAATATCCTCACCAAGTCTAAGCCCTACTCATTGCAATTATGGGACCAATAATTTCTCACTAGGATCCCACTAGGCATGTCATTAAATAGTTATCATCTTTAATTATCCCTGGTGGGGAAATCACACCTTGCAGGGAGCAACACAAGAGGACCATAGCCAAGAGCTTGAGGTTTGGCTTAATCGGGAACCTGTGAGGGTTTTTACAATATCAAATTATTATTATGATGTGATCTTGAAGGTGAAGGTGTGCTCAAAAAAGGGAAAATGGATGTGAGATATTAAAAATAAAAACAACTCAACAAAAGAAAAGAGGGTGATGTGTCAAAATATTCGTTAAGATCTTCTTGCAAAAAAAAAGCATGAACACTATTTGCTAGTGGTGAACACTTCCTCTCCTCGACACAATAAAGTATACGCGAGAGTTACTAGTTATATGTATGCATAAGAAGGTGGGTCCCATTGGAAAGAAAAACACGTGACTAGTCCAAAAAGAAACATAGGCCCCTTACACATAATTAATAAAACCTAAAATTAGGCAAAAGGTTACAAATAAATACATACACATAGAAATGAGTTTGTAGGAGGCCACATATGGCTATACAAAAAATAGACACAAGCTATTGTGTATAAATAAATAAATATATTTTTTATTTTTTTTTTTTTTTTATATATATATATATATATATATATATATATATATATGCAAGAAATTGTAGGTGCAAATCGAACAACAACAAATAATCAAACTTAAATAAATGAACTATTAAAGCAAGATAAACACATATGATTGCACAAAAATAAATTTGATTTTATTATTGCTAGGTGGATTCCTGATATTACAACCATCCTATATCTCCGTGTTTTAAATTACAATAATATTTAGTACTTCACATTTTTGTGTGAAACCTTGCCAAGAACAATTTGCACAAAAGTTGTCATTGATGGCCTAGTTCGTGGGGCTTAAAACATGGATAAAATCACATTTTATCATTCCACATCTCCTTGACAGTCATCATGGTGACTGGCCTTAGCTAGGGTGATTGGATCCAATAATAGGAATTATTCGACAGTCACTAGTTGGCCCTCCGAAGTTGACTATTTTTATCTTTGCATATTCATCCTTGCATATTAATGATGCCTAAAGGCACATTATTTAGCAACATTGAATCACCCCAAATCTGGGGCAACCACATTTGGTTTTGAATTTCTCACAATGGGATACATCTTACATGATCATGGAATCTACACTTGGAAAAACTCCCTTCATATGTTAGGATAAAAATAGACATATTTTCATGATATTTTCACAAATCCCTTCATTTTTTGAGGCAAAAACAAACACATTTTTCATAACATTTTCACAAAACCCTTCATCTATTGTGTCAAAAATAGATGCAATCATTCCACCTTTTTCACCAATCCCCTCTACCCGTTGGGGCAAAAATGGTATCACATTTACATCATTCATATCATCCACAATCACATCATTCTTTTACACAACCAAGAATTAATTTTTAAATTGGTTCATGAGATTCATCCATAAAATTATTCATAAATTGAGGGGGTAAGCTACGCAAATCTAAATTCTTTAATTTTTTTATCTTCAAGCTCAGTTTTCCATCCCAAGAGAAAGCTGCTTCTGCGCCTAGCCCAAGTAGGTGTCCAATGTTTTTGCACTACATTGTGTTTCACACAATGCAGTACAAAAAGGGGCATATGTAGACACCAAAACCTAGCCACTTGTCATCCATCTAGGTATTCCCACCATTTTACCCATTTATTTATATATATTTAAGCATATTTGTTAAATATATGTTTAATATTTTAATATTATATTATATATATTTAATAAATATAAATATTATATATAAATAAATCCCAGCCATCTAATTTGACTTAATCCTAGCCATTCATCTGCCTTGATCCATGCCATACACCCAAAATTAATAGCCACATTCCTATATGTTTTAAGTGTTTCTTAAGCCCTAACATACCCTAGTGTGGATTATTAATAGGAGCCACTTTGATGGCTCAACCCCTGAATTCCTTGAGTTTTCCCTGAGTAATTTTCTAAGTCTTTGGCCCTAAGTAGTCTGAGTCTCTCCAAGCACTTTCATCCTCCATCCTCATTCATCCTAGCATCCACATCCATTGCCACCCATTTCACTTAGCTAGATCTACTTTTGCAGATATTCACCTTAGCTCCCGAACACCTTCGAGCATTCCCTATCACTGTCGAGCACCTCCGAGTACTTATTTCTACTACAAAGTGTTGTTGGGTACTTCCCACCATACCCAAGTTTTCACGAGTGTTTCCTACTGCTACTAAATACCTGTGGGTATCTCAAAACCTACTGCTAAAGACTAGCAAAGCCCTCAGGTGTCGCTAGGGCATCTACACACCATCTCCCTATAAAAACGATGACAGATAAAAAATGGCAAGTTCACAAGGTAAATATATTATTGTTTTTCTACTTTTATTATTTCCACACTTGTGTGCAGTTTACTACTTGGAATTTAGGATTTTTATTAATTTTTGAGGGTCTCACATAGTGGAGCCCTCACAGTTACTACTAATCCTATTATGTCATTCTTTGTGTGCAGGTTTGGAGATACATAAGCATTGAGCAACTATTTAAGCTAGAGTGGTCCATCCAAAGGATATCTAAAGCCCACTCACTTTTATTGGGATCGATCGAGCATGAAGACACCACCCTTATTTGTTGTCTAGGGTTTTAGAGAACCCTAGCATGTTAAGATTATCACATTGAGCAACAAAGCATTGTAAATCAAACCTATAGGATCTAGGGTATATTTGGTTGTAATATCAGGAATCCACCTAGCAATAATAAAATCAAATTTATTTTTGTGCAATCATATGTGTTTATCTTGCTTTAATAGTTCATTTATTTAAGTTTTATTATTTGGCATTGTTCGATTTGCACCTACAATTTCTTGCATATATATATATATATATATATATATAATATTATTTATACACAATAGTTTATATCTATTTTTTGTATCTAGGCCTCGAGTTTGTCATAAAAATATAAATATGTGGTGTCACGTGTTCTGGTGAATGCGATGGTGAATCTAATTTAGATGATGATGGTGAAGTTTGAGAGTCTCTAATAGTAGCATTGGAAGGGTGTAGCAATTGATCATCTAAGAGAGATGCTCATTGTTCCCACTCATGGCATTCGAATGTGGTAGCTGGTATGGGATGATTGGCCTATGGGAATTATTGAGGTGGTGGAGTGGACATTTGATGATGTAGGGAAGTGAATGACCTAGGCTATGGATGAAAAGGAAGAGGAGGTGTGCAATTTGTAGGGAGAATAGGTTCTTCCATAAAATAGGATTCTTGTGGTAAAGTGATAGGGTGTGATGTGGATGTTGGATGTGGTGTTGGTTTGATAGGTTATTTCATATAGAATGAATGTTGGGATGGTGATGGTGGCCATAATATGGGAGGTGAGAATAGTATGGTAGTGGGATTAGGCATTTTTGGTGATGGTGCTAAGGGTGTTGACACTAAAGCACATGTTCTCGATTAGGATTGGGGTAGTGTGGTAGATGTAGGAGCAGATGTTGATGCTTCGAATGATTGATGGGAGGAAAATGGAAAGAGTTGTATGGATAGTTATAGAATTTAAAGGGGTCCCCATCAGCTGGGATGCAATGAACAAGTCCGTTGTGGACATACTTGAGGCAATGGTGTAGCATGGAAGGGACACGTTGCATACCTCTAATCCTTGGGTGACTAAGGAGAATGTTGTACTGCATCTTTCCTTGGTTTATGTGGAAGAGGATGGAAATGGTACGGATACCTACTCAGATAGGTAGTACTATGGATCATACCGTAGGTCTCATAGAAACGTTGAATGATCATAGATCAAGGGAAGGTGTGGTGAAATGGGTGAGCGATATATGTAAATGGTGTAGGTCTTCCATAGATATGATACTAATGGATGAGCTTGTGTCAATGAGGACCCGCTTGTAGGTGATATCATTGATATTGGCTTGTATGTGGAGAGGGGGATCCACTCCTTCTCCTACGAGTTTTGTTATATCATGGTCATGGAAGCTAATGGATGGCTGAAGGCATCATAGGATGTTTCCTACAAAGTTCACAAATGCATTGGTATCATGTGTTTCTAAATATATATACTATAAAATGTCATTCAATACCTCATGATGGGGTTGATATTGTTGTAATAAGTCTAAGATGGATAATCGTGTAGGGGCATTATGTAATTTATGGGTGAGGCTACCATAGATGGTAATGACATTTTGAGGTAGAGGTGGCACAGTGCTAGGAGTTTGGGAAACCTTTGGCGATGTAAATTGGGTGGGTGGAGATACAATAGGTGTGGTTTGGCATGATGGGTATTTTTGGTTCCACATGGTGAGGTTTAACATGCCTACTAATCCATGTTATGGAGGATCATGTTGGAAATTATTCACTTGGTGGGGTGGTCCTGGAAGGTTGGTTGGAGGTATTTTGGGATTTCCTCCTCTATGGTACAGTAGAGGATTTTAGAAGATCCATAGGTTTTGGTTATATGGGGCTAAAGGCTGGATACCAGAATGGTACCCCTATCGATTAGGTCCTATACTTGAGCATGGAAGAAGCAGAATGACTCAATTTCATGGCTGCACTATCTATGGTATGGGCAATAGAGTTGCTCATTGTATCCACGAGGCTTAGGTGCATTTGGATCTAACGATCAAATTTTGGGTAGAAGAATATGTCCAACATCTTGTAACCTATGAAATAGGGTGGGTAAATTTTTGAATAGCGGTGTGAGGTTATGTTGTGGACCCAGTGGATGCATGCCTGAGGACTGTTGAGGGCTAGGTGGGGGAGGTGCATTAGTTTAGAATACTTGTTTTTATGGAGCATAAGGTGGTGGGCTTGGTGCTGGTGTTAAGTTAGTAGTTGCCACTTGGTTGGTTTGTGGTGGTCAAGGATATGGTTGGTTGGGTGTATTCCTATTAAAATGGAAGTTGGAATTGTAATTAGGCTTCAATCTTAACTTAATTTTTTTGGATTGTACTTTAATGTCTTTGATAACTTTTGCCTATGAAATGGCTTCCTCAAAGGTACAAATTTGGTGGAGTTGTAGAGAGGTAGATATGTGTTTGTGGAAAATCTTGGAAAAGAGTGTCACTAGCTCTGTGGTAGGGAGGTTATGGGTGAGCTCATGGATGAACGTTCTCCATATAGATAAAAACTTGGTGATGGGTTCATCGTCAGTTTATCCTAAAACATAGACATATGAAAATGTTGTCTTCTTCTTGATGTTAATTGATAAATGTTCTAAGAATGTGTTTGCTAATTGTTCAAAGGTATAAAGGCTATGTCATGGTAGCATGTTATACCAATCTAATTCTTGTCCTATGAGGTAGAGGGAAAAGGTTCACAACATTAGGGGGTTGCTACTATGAAGCTGGTAGCAAGCTGAGTGATAGTTACTAACATACTCTCTAGGGTCCACCTTACCTTTATACTTATCAAACTTTAGGATTTCAAAGTAGTAGGGGTAAGGTGGGATAGGGATATATGGATGAATTGGCTCATTGTAGAGTTCATCGTAGGATGGATTTTGTGGCCCATAGCTTGCGGTGCATAGGTTCAACAGCTTGACTTCATCTTGTAAGAGTTTAATTTTAGGTGTTAAAGGTGTGGATGATTGAGCTAGGATTCGTTGAGCCTGGGAGTGCGGAGGATAGTGAGGTTGTTACTATTCTTCCCCATACTATGAAGGGAATTGTTCCAACTGGTCTTGGTATGCTGGGTATTGGGTGGCATACGATGTAGGATCAAGTGGTATAATAAGCTATGGAATGAATGTTTGTTGGGGATAATAATACTATGATTGGTATGTGTGTTGTTGTGGCATGGGTTCCTCTTGGGTAGGAGCCTACTGTAATGGTTGGACCATAGGAGGTGATGACCATGAAGGAGGAGGTGTGAATAATGTAGCACCAGTCTATGAGAGTGGAGGTATCGGTGCTATTGGTGCTAGTGATGATCGAGGTAAGGTGTAAAAGGCTGAGACCTGCCTTTGTCCTAAAGAATGAGTTGTGGTGAGGCTAAACTGTGTGGAATGGACCAGGGGAGAACATGTATGAGCTATGGATTTTTATTCATAGGTAGGAGGAAGATTAGCAGTAGGCACTTGGAAAGGAGGAGGAGGAGGTAGTATCCTAAAGGTTAGTTAAGGTGAAGGTAGAGTGGAATATTGGGTATTGTACACTATAGGAACCTAAGACGTAGGTGGGAATGCAACAAAAAAATAGGTGTAAGCTTTTGAAGTAGGAGATTAGGAATAGGACGTGGTTCCTGTGTCCCCTTATGAATGAATTTGGGTTGTTGGTTGTCGTTGTTGAACTTGGTTGTTTTGGGTTTGGAGAGGTTCTTGTGTTAGGTCCTCAAAAATTGTGAAAAATAGTTGTTGGGATGATGATGGTTGGGACTCTTGGGAAGAGTGTGGGTGTGCTATTTGAGAGGGCATTTATTATTCCTGTAGAGGAGGTTCCTATTGTATAGTTTGGAATGCTAGCCTCTAGGTACCTGTGGTAGAGGAGGAAGGATAAAAAACCATTCCTAAAGTAGGGTTGAATGATGTAACCTTAGGGCGGGTACAATTCAAGAGGGAGGATTCATTCTCAAATAGGTATTGATATAGACTCTAGAAAAATGGGTGTGAAAAGGTGGGGCAAGTGGGTATGACCTCCTCATTTATGGTAAAGATTGGTTGAGGTTGTCCTAGTGCTGTATAGATCACATGGTCACAGAACGTTTTCAGGGGATTAGACAAGGTTGAGGATGAAAGGAATAGATAATACTCTACAAGTGAAGTAGTGAGAGCTCCACTCAAAGTTGATGTCTCATCCTGAGGAATCATGTGTGTGAGCTATAGATCAGATCCTGTGAATAAATCAAATGTATCTATGGTCTTCCCCTTCATGATCAATGAAGTATAAGGGGGTTGACTAGAATAAGTGGAAGGTTCTTCCTCTATAAGGCGTGCTTGCTCAGGTGCCCAACTACGGGTGATAATTGGCATGACAACATGTGTGATGTCATGAGGTTTAGAACTACATAGGAATAGAATCTTGTAATTCTATGTGTAGTGTGTGAAGGGGTTTATGAATAACCCTATGTGGTGTAAGCTCAACTGTGCCTAATATAAGTGCAAGGAAATGCAGATTTGTGTATAGCTAAATAGTATGTGGTATAGTGTGCTGAAATTAGTCTATGATCATGCAAACAACGGTAGATTGGAATCAGTTATAAATGCTGAAAATAATTTTTTTTTGTTCGTTTATGTGTATTTTCATGTAGGTACTTCCTAGGTAGTATCTCAGGTAGTGGAATGGATACTCCAGTAAATCAAAATTATTGTTGGTATTGAACCTCCTACAACACCCAAATATGCATAGAATAGAACAATATCACAACGTGCAAGTGGTGACCTATATGGAAGGCATAGTAAAATGATATCCTAAAGGGGTGGAACCCACTATGCTGAAGTGAGTTTGCTATATCCTCTCACAAGAAGAGGTGGTACTATCTGAGACCTGCTACCGACATACCCATGCTTTCGCTTCACTCTCAGGTGAGCTTAGTCAATAATGACAGTTACCATATTCACTAATTATGTAAGACTTATGAACAAAGGTTTCTAATCCTATACCACTCCAAATGTAACAACTGGTGATGAAATATAGAAGCCCAATCTCAAAAGTGAGGGGTTTTTCAATGATGATGCCTAGAAAACCACTCCTATGGTGCTGCTAGGTGTCTATGGGGGTGATTTGCTAGAGGGTAAGACACCTACCACACCAATATCAAGCGATGGATTGGGAATGAAGTCCAATATCACCACTTTTTTAAGATACCATGTGCATGTGTGTGGGTTTTTGTTTTGCTATCGATTTTATATAAAATAGTAAATCTAACAAATTGCCTTTTCAAATTGAAAGCTAGCCTTATATGCATTTTTTTTTCAAAATCAAAAAACTAGAATGAAATGATTTTTGTAAAAAAAGAACCTAATCCTAGATGCTTTTAGGAAAAGAACTTTACTCTACTTTTCAAAGCATAGAAACATGTAATATGAAGGTGTGAAAGAAGGATTTTAGGTGACACTAATTATGTGTGAGAACGTATAGTAATTGTATTGGAAATATATACAAGTATAGATAAACAATCACAAGAACTTTATACATAAAAATTAGAAAAGGAGAAAGTAAAATTTACTTGAGATTTTGAATTTTGAAGTTGCTAGAATTTTGATAGATTTTATAATCACAGCGATACTTAAACCAAATGGAGATGTGCAGAGAAGGAAATTCATTAGTAGTCATTGTGTATTAACTAGTAAATATTTTACATATACCAAAAAAATATCAAACAGAGCAAATATAGAAGAATACCTAGTCTCTGATGCTGTGAGTGGTCTGATTAGGTCTTGTACTGCTCACCCCTACAATTTTAGGGGTTTTTGAGGCTATTAGGTTGACTTCACCACCTGGGGGGCAAATTGAGTTCTGGTTCATGGGGTGGAGCGCAAATTGGGTTTAGAGACCCTAAATATCTATTCTGAAGGCATGAGGTGGTTCTCAGGGCTTTGGAGATATCTGTTACAATTAAATTTTGTACTTGGAAAACACAAAAATAGAATATAATATCATATTTGTAATAAAAGGTTAGCCTAACACTATCCATTGTGGGGGTCCCACCAGGTGTGCTAGAATGAAATGGCCAAAAGATAGCATTTGATCTAACAACATATTAATGACACAATTTATTAGAGAAAATGTATTTTTATTCATGTAAAGAGTTCATAGGTTATAATGGAGGCACATTCCCCTTTATCCTTTCTTTCCATAAATGATACAATAGGTCTGATGCCATTCTTTTGTGTTCCTTAGTGTATATGGGCTTGTGTACCATCATGGGGTTGTAGTTTGTAGTTATTTTCCCTCCTTGGTTTTAGGCCAACCCTGCAAAAACAGGTTAGTTAATTGGGGGGCTTGCCTTAGTTAGGCCCCATATTTAGAAATACAAATAGATGGTAAAAAATTATTAAAAGCTAAAATGAAAGATGTAGGAGCTCATAAAATGACAAAATAAAGCTTACCTCCCAAATCTGAGTTGATTTAGGAACTATAGAACCAATTTGCCACCCAAGGAGCGAAATGGTGCTAGATTCATGGGGCGGGGGGTGAATTGACCTTTGAGTAACCTTGTGCTAAAATCCTTTGGTGGGAAGATTCCTTTGCTATTGTATTGTTGTTGTTCATGTTCATATCCACTTTATTATGCTTCAGTATGCATTTTGGCAAAGTTTTTGTGCTTTGGACATAAGTGGAGAGAGATATAAATGATGGTTTGGGCCCACTATATATAGAAAATGGCAAGGTGCAAGGGGGAGAGTTAAGGAAACTAACCCTAGGCTAAATTTTGACTAGATTTAGGTTAGAGTTTGTGAGGTGGAAGCCTCACATTTCCCCTAGGAAATATCCTATCCTCACACATGTGTGAGGAAGGATTAGGTCTAATCAGAATTATGAGGTCTTAAGTCAAATTAGGGCTTGATTAGGGTTCTTAGGAAAATATCCTAGCTAACCCTAATTACACACATGTGGGAGGGTGCAATTAGTGTTAATAAATTTTACCTAAAAATATGACTTAAGTGAAGTCAACATTAAATTAGATTTTAGGAATTGCCTTGATAATTGCTTTTTCCAATTAATAGCCCATGGGGGACTCAATTGAGTGCAAATAGGTTTTGTATCATCTTGGGAAGCTAATGGAAGATATCTTGATGGATGGGAAATGTTTGTGATGTGATTTTGCTAACTTATTAGGGTTTTTGACCTAAGAACTAGCAAAGTGGTATGTGGAAGTCTACACAATGCCACAATAATCTATGGCAATGTACACATGACTACGCAAAACTACGATGGTCTACACATGACTATGCATAACTACAACAATCTACGTCTTTCTAGGAGAATCTACAATAGTCTACATTGGTCTATGATAGCCTAGGGGTATCTAGGATGACCTATGTGAACCTACAAGTGTCCAAAAGGATCTACAAGTACGTAGGTATAGCAATGTGTGAATTTTAGGTGTCTAAAATTATATATATATATAATATATATTTAATAAATATAAATATTATATAAAAATAAATCCCAACCATCCATTTTTATTTAATCCTAGCCATTCATCCACCTTGATCCATGCCATACAACCAAAATTAATACCCACCCCCTGATATGTTTTAATCTGAGCCATATAATTTGTGTTGTTTAAACCCTAACATATCCTAGTGTGGATTATTAATAGGATCCAATTTTATGGCTCAACCCATGAATTCCCTAAGTTTTTTTTAGTAATTCACAAAGTCTTTGGACCTAAGTAGTCTGAGTCTATCCAAGAACTCTCGTTGTCCATCCTCGTTCACCCTAGCATCTGTATCTGTTGCCACCCATTTTTCTTAGCCAAATCTACTTCTATAGATCTTCACATTTGCTCTTGAATGCCTTTAGGTACTCCCTATCATCGTCAAGCACCTCCATTCCCTTCCTTCCATTTCCAAGTTTTGTTGGGTGCATTTCACCATCCCCAAGCACCCATCGGTATTTCTTGCTACTATAGAGCACTTGCGAGCATCTCGAAACCTACTGCTAAATACTAGTGAAGCCCTTGGGTGTCGCTAGGGCATCTACACACCATTTCCCTACAACAATGATGATAGATCAAAAAATGATAAGTTTACAAGGTAAATCTATTATTTTTATTCTACTTTCATTATTTCCACATTTGTATGCATTTTACTACTTGGAATTTAGGGTTTTTATTCATTTCTAAGGGTCTCACATAGTGGAGCCCTCACAGTTACTACTAATCCTATTCTGTCATTCTTTGTGTGCAATTTTGGAGATACACAAGCATTGAGTAGTTGTTTAAGCTAGGCCCACTCACTTTTGTTGGGATCGATTGAGTGTGAAGACACCACCTGGATTTTTTGGCTAGGGTTTTGAAGAACCCTAGCATGTTAATATTATTGTATTGAGCAGAAAAACATTGTAAAAACCCCAATTTGAGGTATATTTGGTTGTAATATCAGGAATCCACCCGACAATAATAAAATCAATTTTATTTCTATGCAATCATATGTGTTTATCTTGCTTTAATTTTTCATTTATTTAAGTTTGGTTATTTGGTGTTGTTTGATTTTCATCTACAAATGGTGATCATGGTGGGATACCCTAAGTATTTCTCATTTTGATTTACTTTGTTTACTAACTTGCTATTTTGTATCTTATCTTATAGGATTTTTAGAAGCACTGATTTGCACAATTTTTGCTGGATTAGAATTTTTGAAGGTTCAAAAAAAGTTGCAGAAGGTGTGTGAATGCCCTGTGGTGCTCAAGAGGCATCCAGAAACACCCAGGGAAATTTCAAAAATATCCAAAGGCATTCTTTTTAAGTTTACTATCAAACCCTAACTTTCTATTTTTACTCATTCTAGCATTTCATATTTTTCTCATAATTATGGATTAAAAATAACATTACTAATAAATTTGGTAAAAACAATCATATTAGTATGCATTTAGGCATTAGAGTAGTGGTTGCATCCATTTGTAGTTGCACAATACACATTATTTCTTAAATATTCCTTAATTTTTGGTGTGCTACATTATTGTTTATCTTTGAACTATCAAGAACATACATTAGTTTACATCCTAGGGTTAGAGATTTCTATTTTTGTAAGTCTAAATAAGAAAAATGTCAAGATCCCAAAAGTATCCTTGCATTTGGGTGATTCCAGGTGAAGGAGTAGATGAACCCTCCTCTGTTTAGAGAGCAATATTAAGCGGTGTACTCTACATCCTTTGGAGAAATTGGTATTCTGGATATTGGATTCTGATTTAGAATGTCAAAAGTAGTCATTTTCTAACATTGTATATACACAATAGAGAATTAGAAACCTTTAAAAATAATCACACACTTCACATTTCATGTTAAACAATAGTTGTTGGATTTCATAACTACCATTGCTTGATATTTGGTGATGGTGGCTTTCATCTCCATCCACCAATATCTACCCCTAGACACCTTAGATTACCCTCGAGCAAACTTGATGGATTTCATCACCAACAAGAATCTTGTTACCCCAACCTAGCCATAGTATTCACCCATTTCTAATTCATATTAGCACATTGAAACACATGAAATAAAAAATCTAAAAATGAATTCACATTAAAATGAGATAATCAATGTGTAGCACCCTAAAATTGGCGCAGTGAAATTGTAATAATTACATTCATCCTAGTAAATAATTTAAATTCAAATTTTAACCTCCCAAACCGCCCGTTAACCATCGGGTAATCCGTTTCCCCCTTTCCCATGCCATTTTTAGAGGTTGTTTTGACCGTTTGACGATATCGTCGTCGATCAGACGATATCGCCCCAGATCTGACGATTTCGTCTGGGCTAGGACGTCCAGATGATCTTGTCGCAAAACTGATTTTGCACAATTAGCTTTTGTTCCAACGGGTCTCTAATCCAGGCAGAAGCGTGTCTGTGCCGTTAGGGACCCTCCCCCATTGGAGATCTCCCAAATAGGGATGATCTCCAACCTCCTAACTACTCCCCTAAGCCTATTTAATCCTTAGGACCTTCCCTTCCCAACCCCTGGCTGAATTTCCCTATAACTTGATTTTGCGTGCATTAGAATACCTAGAGCATCATTTTGCATTTGTTATTTTGAAGTTTTCTTGCAGGGACCTCATTGATTTTCAGCCGGAGCAAGCTCAGATCATCGCAGACGATCTCGTTCAAATCTCGAACGATCCTATCACAATTCGAGATGATTTCATTGCTTCCAGACGATTTTGACTGCAATCTGCATTGGGGGCAATCAGTGCCCAGAGTTTGCGCTTTCTCTTATACCTTTTGCTATTTTATTCTACATTTAAGTTAGTTTTTTCCTTATTTCTTACTATTTTGCATTTGGAGTTCACCCATATAGCTTAGGTTGCATGATAAGATCATAATTTCTCATTAGAATATCATAATTTGTTTGAATTTCTATTCATAACTATTGTTTAGTATTCATATTGTCATTTTGTGTTGTTTCCCTCTATTATCACAGTGGCATTCTTTGTATTTTGCATTTGTTTTTCTATTTGCAGGTCTCTCGAAAATTTGTCTGACGAATTCATCGGATCTCGTACGATCTTGTCTCGATCTCGGATGATCATGTCAAATCAGAGGTGATCCTGACTGCTTCAAACATCGGAATCTCCATCGACATCCGGATCAGGTATTCTTCTTTTATTTCTCTGTTTTCTGTCTTAATTTTGTTTTCTGCATTCATTAAATCTGCACTTTCATATAGATTAATTTAGATTCATTTGGCCAAACCTAGGATATGAATGCTTAAGGCTAAAAACGAACACATAAAAACACATTCCAAACCTAGGCGTGGAAACTGCCATTAAATGTTTCCTGGTGAACCCACCATCCATCGAAAAATCATCAAAATACACCTCCCTTGAGAGGTGGGACCTTCGCAAGTCCTCTCAATCCGAGGTACCGCGACATCCTTTTCCCATCCTCCTTCCGGGCACGGATCCTATAGCCTGAAGGTAAGGATGCGAAAAATTTGGAGCGATACATTTTGGTGAACCCGACGTGAATGCATTATAAACCTTTTGAAAAAAAAAAAAAAAAATAGAACAACTAAAACATAGATGCATTTTAAATCATTTAAGTTTAATATCATGTTTAGATGGTAGCTCCTAAGAAAATATTAGCAGTTACTATAAATGTAGAAAACCAATTGGCAGCCATAGAAGTCAATTATGTACTTAGTGTGCCTGAAACAGATAGAAATCAACTCTTGTGGGACGAACTTGATAGGAGACTTAGTGTCATTTCATCTAGGTCAACAGAACTTAAACAAATCAAGAGGCTAGTCCTAGATAGAATCCTGGATCCTCATCAACTTGTCTTTTATCATGAACTTCAGAGAGCCTGCCATAGATGGTTAGCTTATAGGAGAGCTCTTGTATCTTCAGAATTGTTCACCTTCGAGGAATACCTCGAGAACGCAGCCATTGTACACCAGTTCCTAGGTCTTGTAGAAGACCAAGAGGTTGTTCTTATAGATAGGGAAATATGGAATAGAGTTCCTCGAGCTATGTTATATCGAGAGTATTGCCACGAGCTTTACTTCTATCAACCAACATCTGAGACAGATAATATCACTATAGCTCTTTTCATTAAATTTTTAAAAGAAAACTTTCAATTTGAAGAAGAACACTTCATGACTCCTGAACAACTCGAGCCTATTAATGATATTTATAAATTGTTTATAGAAAACTAGATTATTACTTTTAGTCTTATTTCTTGCATTTATTTGTGTTATTTGTTGTCTTTACAATATTATTTCAAAAAAAAAACTAAAAAAAAAAAAACTAAAAAACATAGCAAAAACTTAAACATTTCATTTCAAATATTGTAGTAGGTATATAGTAAATATATACCTCTTAATCTTGTTGCATATATATATATATATATATATATATATATATATATTTGCTGAAATCAAAATTAAAGCACCATGCCTAAACTTAGGAATGGTAAAGAAACTTTAGGAGAAGAAGAAGATTGGTTACAAGATACAACTAGAGACCCAAATGTCCTTCCTGAAGATCCAATTCCGGAAGGAAAAACTCTAGATCAACCAGAACATGACCTAGGTGAAGATAATGAACAAGAAGGAAGTGTTAAAGAGGATGGACCCTCATCCCCTAGAGTAGCTCCAGATGGAACTATTGCTTTTGACAACATAGATCATTTCAAGAAATTTCTCAATGATAACATTGATGCCCTTAATGTGGCAGTTCGTATTGATAAAGGGCAAATTAGTAACACTCAAGCAGCCATGGAATATATGTATGATGTGCGCACTAATCCCTTGTCTTTCATTGACCAAGAAAGTGACAAGGTTGGGCCATCCAATACAGACATGGTCACTATGATTCAAAACATGTCAAAACAACAGGTTACCCAACCTCCTAAGGAACCTGTTATTCAACCTAAAATCATTCCCACACAAAAGAAACCTTCCTTCACTACTTTATTTCGCCAAACTATTGAGCAATATGCTTCAAGTAAACAAAAACCTAAAACGAAGCCAAACACCAATTTTCAACAATCTGGAATACATCATAATACAACTTCAAAGTTCCTTCATAACACTTTTCCTACCAACAATTTACACAATAGTAACATGGCATCTAATCTTCATGTCCCTCCATCATATGCCCATAAAACCCATGTCAATGCCCTACCAAACCAATATGGGGGGCAAACTAGTAATCTGGAAGCCATGGTGAAACAATTAGCTTCGCGTATGGACCAGATAGATCCCTACCATCCCTCGTACAATTATCGAGAGATCTGTAGTCAACCTTTGGATCCCATAGTTGTAGCTCAACCATACCCTAAGCATTTTCCCATGCCTATCTTGCCTATATATAAAGGAACCGAAGATCCCATAGAGCATCTTCGCATGTTTAGGATAGCATGTCATGATATATCACATGATGACTTGCTATTACTAAAAATGTTCTCAAAAAGTTTAGGTGGAATGGCATTAGAGTGGTACTATCAATTGCCCACTCATTCTTTGAGAAACTTTGAAGAAACAACTGAATCATTTGTCCATCAATTTAGTGCCTACATCGAGAGGCATGTAACCATTAAAGATTTATACAACTTAAAACAAGACAAGGATGAATGTTTTGCCGATTTCTTAGCTAGATGGAGGCAATTGATAGGAAAACTGCACTTTGTGCTACCTTATAGGGAAATGTTGGACATTTTCATCAATAATTTACAAGAACAAATATCTTATGAGCTATCAACTACTACTTTAACTACCTTCGATCAAGCTATAGATTTAGCTCGAAGAGTAGAAGATGCCCTCATTAGGAGAGGCCAACTTAGGAAGAAGGATGATGAGAAAACATCCAGAAATCAATATAAAAACAAACAAGTTGTCGGTGACGGAGTCACTGACAACAAAAATGTTGCTAATATCAATGCAACGAAGACAACAGAAAAATTTATATTGAAACCTCCTGATAAGCCTCCTCGAGAATTTACTAGATTAAATCAACCCTTATCAACTATTTTACCTCAATTACTCGAAAGAGGTTTGATCCAATTACCGACTATCCGGGAACCTGATCCAACTATACCCGGATACAGAGCCGACTTACACTATGATTTCCATAGAGGACCCGGACACTCTACCAATGCTTGTAAAAGGTTGAAACATAAAATACAGGATTTGATTGATAATAATGAAATGGAAGTGCAAGCCTTCCAACCTAAACAAAACCCTCCTAATAATACTCAAAAGACCATTCCCCAAAATCAAAATCAAAATGCTAATCAAACATTAGACATATTTCAACACCCTTTACCAAGACATGGTAAAGAGGTAGCCAATCAAATCGAACATCATAATGTTCCTCCTCCTACCCGATATGTAGGAACCATTAGCGGACAATTACCTGTTCAGGATCCTCAAAAATTTGACACAACCTTATCCCTGGTTACGACCAGGCCCTTACATAATTTTCAAACTTCTGATTCTAGTGATGTAGAATCAAATAGTGAAAGTGAACTAGACATTACTTCAAACCAATCGAATAGTTCTAAAAATGAATCAGATCCTATTCAACCCGTCACAGATGCCATGGTTCCAGAAGAACCATTTCCTAGAAGAGTTACTACTCGACCCTCTTCTAATCAATTCCTCCCTAATGAACAAGCCATAAATGCTAGACCGAGGCTAGTTCAACGTCCTCAATATAACATTGTAGGTACCATTGGAGTCGTTACCCGACAACAGGCTCAAAATTCTCAACAAGAATCAAATCAGAACGATGGATCGGCTCCATTCGTTTTGAAAAATCCCAATAAAGGGAATCATGCTCCTAATGTTCAACCTAAACCCCCTTACAATATTAATGAGCAATTATCCAATACTACAACCATAATTTCCCTTTTGGATTTGTTAAGATCTTCTCCCACCCATAGGGATGAGTTGATGCTTACATTAAGCCAAATGATGGTACCTCAAAACATTCAACCCGAAGCTATGGCCAATACTATCATCACTCGAGAGGTTGATTGTATTGACTTTCGGGATAAAGATATCCCACAACACAGTTTACATAAGGACAATCCCTTATACATTACTCGCTCTAATTGGAGATGTAGTCATCAAACGAGTCTTGATTGATAATGGCTCATCTCTAAACATTTGCACTTTTGACTTCTACCAAAGATTTGGCTTTAGAAGTGATGAAATGAAGAAAACGGATATGATTATCAAAGCTTTCAATGACGAAACACAAGAAACGTGTGGAGTTATTACCATCCCCTTGCAAGTTGGTCCCAGAACCCTAGAAACAACCGTGTTTATTGTACATTGCCCAGCATCGTACAATATACTTTTGGGTCGCCCTTGGATCAATGCGATGCGAGCGGTCCCATCAACTTTACACCAATGTGTTAAATTCGAATTTAAAAATCAGTTGGTCACTATCCATGGTGACCCTAGACCCTTTGATATGTGTGCTTTGGCAGAACCTGTTGGAGTGCAATTTTGCCCTGCTCTGTCATCCACACATCCTAGTTCTTATTTTTCATCTAAAACTGTGAAACACACACCCATAACTTCACCTATTTCCCCTCCATTAATTTCATCCTCCTATTTAGATCAACAATCCTCTACACAAATCACTCTAGAACCTCAAAAAGATCTTAAATCTACAACCAATCCTTCAAGTTCTATCCCTATAATTTTGAAACCCACAGAAACAACTATCATACCTTCCACATCTCAAGATATAGGAAATAATCCTTCTACATCTTATGCCCTTTCCGATGAACTTTTACCAGATTTATCCACAACCTTAATATCAGAAAAGACAAATGCTTTCATGCGAGATTCAATTCTTTTAAATAACTTGCCGCCATCTCCTCGTACTTTGGGCCTCCCACAACCTATGGGAAGTACTTACCAAGTCGGGAGTTGTGCCTTCATTTATAAAGGATATGACTGGGAACGAATCCCTCGGAATATCAAAACTCATCATGAGGGATACGCTCGGTGTTATTTTACCAATGAATATATTAAAGCTAAACCCATGATGCTTAAAATGGGATATAAAGGGAAAGGCTTGGGACCTTTCCAAAATGGCATGAAAGAACCTTTCGAGGTAGAACCGTGGCCTGCCTACTGTGGTGTGGGCCTATTTCCTAGTAAGGGTCAACCCTTTCCTTTTGAAGATGATGATCACCTCATATGCTATCAAGATTATTTGGATAGGCATGTTGATTTGCCTATTAAAAATCAGTCATTTCCATGTAACATGCTATCCATAGCTTATCCTGAAATGATTGCTGACCCCGATGAAGAGTTGGAAGGAGATATCTTCCATGATGTCTCCGTTGAAGAGATGTTACACAATGGATTTTATTTTGATGGTTCTATACCAACTATAGCCCAACTTGAGACTACTAATCCTCAGAATGAATTATCCAAATTAACCTTACAAGAATTACAAGAATTGGGTGTTTCACCCGCCCCACCTAATTTTGAAAGAGATCTACACATGGAGGTAGAAAACGTCATTAAAATTAATATTGGAACTGAGGATAATCCTCACATAATCAATATTGGATCCGAATTAAGTCAAGAAAAACAAGAACAATACATTGCATTCCTTAAAGAGTATGAAGATGTCTTCGCTTGGACATATGAAGATATGCCAGGTCTAGACCCTTCTGTAGTCATGCATCATCTAGTGGTCCATCCGGATGCTAAACCTGTTAAACAAAAACTTAGAAAAATGCATCCCAAAGTGGCTCTGCTAGTCAAAGGGGAGTTAGAAAAACTCCTGAATGTTGTCTTTATACAAGCTATTGATTATGCTGAATGGATCTCAAATGTAGTTCCAGTCACCAAGAAAGAAGCTACCAAAGTTAGGGTTTGCACAGATTTTAGAGATATTAACGCCGCATGCCCTAAAGATGACTTTCCTCTTCCAAACATGGATCAAATCATTGACTTTACTGCCGGAAGTGGGATGATGTCCTTAATGGATGGATTCTCCGGTTATAATCAGATTAGGATAGCTCCTGAAGATCAGGCTAAAACAGCCTTTATTACCCCCTGGGGTACCTTTTGTTGGAAAGTGATGCCATTTGGCTTAAAGAACGCAGGTGCAACCTATCAACGAGCTATGACCTATATTTTTCATGATATGATGCATGATATCCTACATGATTATGTAGATGATATTATAGCTCGCTCTATTATTGAAGATAATCATTTAGATGATTTGAGAAAAGTTTTTAATCGATTACGAGAATATCTCATTCGATTAAATCCAAAAAAATGCATATTCGGAGTTAAGTCTGGCAAACTATTAGGGGTTTTAGTTTCTTTACGTGGTATTGAAATCGACCCTCTCAAGATTGCGGCCATCACTGATATGCCCGCACCTACTAATATATCTGAGTTACGAAGTTTACAAGGTAAGCTTCAAGCTATCCGTCGCTTCATCGATAAGTCGGCGGACAAAACCGGTCCCTTTCTTAAACTCCTTAAGAAGGATGTCCCTTTTAATTGGGACAACGAATGTAGAGAAGCTTTTGAACTTCTCAAACAATACCTCCTTAATCCACCTGTGCTTTCACCACCTAAACCTGATCGCCCATTCCTCCTATATATTTCAGCTTCAGATTCTGCCTTAGGGGCTATGTTAGCTCAGCTTGATGATGAAAAGAGAGAACGTGCTAATTATTATATTAGCCAAACCTTCATCAGTTATGAAACCCGCTACATAGCATTAGAAAAACTATGTCTAGCAGTCATTTTTGCTATGCAAAAATTACGACATTATATGCTTAGTCAGAAAACTTATGTCATTGCCAAATACGATCCCTTAAGGTATCTCATGAGTCGACCTTATTTATCGGGTCGCATAGCCAAGTGGGTTCTTGCTCTAAGCGAGTTTGATCTCACATTCATAGGACAGAAGTCTGTTAAGGGTCAAATCATAGCAGATCAATTAGTCGCTGCACCCTTAGCGTCTACCCATCCCCTCATCATCGAGTTTTTGGATGAATGCCTTCAATTAGAGGCAGACCATACTGAACAATGGTCCTTATACTTTGATGGAGCCCGATGCATGAGTGGGGCTAGTGCGGGTATTATTTTAATATCCTCGCAAAAACATCTTATTCCTCTGTCCTTCAAATTGACATTTGCTTGCACCAACAATATTGCTAAGTATGAAGCTCTAATCCTTGGATTACGAGCTGCCCTAGCGCTAAAAATTAAACATCTGTTAGTTTTTGGTGATTCTCAACTGGTTATAAACCAAATTAATGAAGTTTATCAGACTAGAGATGATAAAATGTGCCCATATAAGGCCTATGTTTTACAATTAATGTCCCTATTTGATCAAGTTACCTTGGAAGCTATTCCTCGAACTAGCAACCGTGCAGCTGATGCTATGGCCACAGCTGCATCTCTCCTGCCCTTGGAGTTAGATGACGAATATGCCACTATCATTATTCATCGACTCCAGGAACCCGCTTCACATAAATCATGCTCAGAGCCTTTGGATGTGTTTCTAATCAATGAAACTACTCCTGAACCTTGGTATACGGACATATTTGATTTTCTCCAAAATGGGACTTTCCCTGCCAATTCTAATAGCAACCAAGGTCGGTTATTACGTAGACGAGCAAGTCGATTTGTAATAATTGGCAATACTTTATATAGGAGATCTTTTGAAGGTATCCTATTAAGATGTTTAAACTTAGAAGAGTCTAAATCAGCCTTGAGTGAAGCCCACGATGGATCTTGTGGAGGACACTTTAGTGGTAGTGTCATTGCTAAAAAGCTCCTTCGGATAGGATACTTTTGGCCTACCATGGAAACGGATGCACATGAGTATGTGCGCCATTGCGACAAGTGCCAAAAACATGCTGACCTTGTCCATGCGCCCGCACAAGAGCTCGTAGGCTATTTCATCTCCTTGGCCCTTTTCCAAATGGGGTTTAGACATTATTGGCAAAATCAATCTTGTGTCATCTGATGGACACAAGTTCATCATAACCGCCACCGAGTATTTCACGAAGTGGGTTGAAGCTATGCCTTTAGCTTCCTACACCGGCACACAAGTCTCTAAATTTATTTTTAATCAAATCATTTGTAGGTTCGAAATTCCTGCAAATCTCATCTCCGACAATGGAACTTGTTTCAAAAATAAAGATGTTAAAAAATTATGCCAAAAATATAAGATTCAACATCGCTGGTCCACTCCCTATTATCCTCGGGGTAATGGTCAAGCGTAAGCATCTAACAAAACCTTAATCAAAATTCTCAAAATATTGGTCAATAAAACTGGTCGTGACTGGCACATTCAGTTATATCCAGCCTTGTGGGCCTATCGAACTAGTGTTCGAACCCCCACGGGAACTTCACCATTTGTTTTGGTTTATGGTGCTGAAGCAGTTTTTCCCTTTGAATTAGAAGTTCCTTCTTTGGCTCTACTACTTCAAGATACCGAAGTAGGAGATGAATATCGTGCTGGCAGACTCAGTCAGCTGGAACTCCTAGATGAAAAATGCATCAATGCTTTGGAGCATCTTCGTGCCTACCAAAACAAGCTTAAAAGATCATATGCTAAAAAAGTGCGTCATCGATCCTTTGAGATCGACGACCTTGTTTTAAAAGAAAATAAAAAAAATACTAATGCAACTAAGGACCTTAAAGGTAAATTTGAGCCCAACTGGCTTGGACCATACATTATTACTGCTAAATTCGAATCAGAGCATACAAATTGTCTACCTTAGATGGTAAAGAACTTAAAGAACCCATGAATATTTTGCATCTTAAACGTTACTATGTATAAATTTGGTCATTTCATCCATGTATATATTTGTTCAAAATCACTATCTTGTATTTCTTTCAAATTTATAAATTCAAAAACACCAAAAACATTCATAATCATCAAAATCTTCAAAACTATTTGTTGCATTTATTTATGGCACTTGTTAAATTTTTTGTTCAAAAACAAAAATAAAACCAAAAAACAAAATAATGATAAAAATATAAAAACAACAATATGCTTGACTCTTTCGAAACCAAAACAATATAAAGAAGAAAGAGAGAGTCAATATTCTCAAAACTTCTCAAAAAGTATTTATATATATTTTCTTACAAATGTTGCAGTTATATGTTTCAAATTATTTTTGATAAATTAGCATTTATTTGGAATCCCTCACTTGCACACTCACAAAAATAAATATCTTGATTTTATCTCGGCATGATTACTAATCTCTCTTATATCAAAGTCCACAAAATTCAATTAAATAAAGTTTGAGCATAGAGAATTGATCTTGTTATTTACTTAAACCAAGCACATCTTTTCACAATAAAATGATTATATTTGTAATTTCCATGTTTTGCTACATAGTAGACGTGATTTCTTGAGCAAAAAGTTTCCCCTGCTATCCTATCATGCACATGGTCTAGAATCTTTGAGAATTGGCAAAAGGACAAGCTCACCCCTACCCAGAATAAAAATCCCTTGCTCTACAACTAATCCGAGCAAGTATCCCTAGCAAAGAAGAAGAAAAGAAAAGTTCAAGAAAAAAGAGAAAAGAAAAATGTTATTTTATATCATTACAGCAATATTTCAAGCACTATCTCAAAAATAAAGCAAAAAAAATACAAAAATAAAAAGAAGCAAAGTTCAAAAGAAAAAAAAGAAAAGCAAAAGAAAGCAGAAAGCAAGAAAGCAATAAAATCCCTTTCCCTACCCTTTGAAAAGAAAAGAAGGGTTGATGAGCTTGAATCCCTAGAATTCTCAATTATTCAAAAACTGTGAGGTAAGCCCCATAATAGGTGGTTTGTGCCCAACCTGCTTGGCCTTGGGTAACTCCTAGCGTGGTGATATGTCTGTCACATTAGCGACCTTCTTTTGTATAGACCTATGTCTGCTTATGGATTAGCTAGCTCTTGATAATCCGATCTACATAGTAGTCTGGTATGGTTATATGCATTTACATCATGGTTAATGAACACTTATTTGGTTTCTTCAAATCACTTGTATCATATTATCTTGCTCAAAATCGGTAAATGCACAAAGCAATTGCACACACATTTGTATTTGAGAGATTTTGTGTATCATTATGATAAATCAAGATCGGAAATGAATTCACATATGCACATGGGATTCCTTATAAATCTAACTTTTGTCTTCAAAATACTTTGAAATATTATTTTTGCAACTTGTTTGGAATAATTCAAGTACAGTTGTTTACCATAAAGACAACTATATAATAGAAAAATAAAAAATTTCTTTCAAAACTATACAATCAAAACATATATATATATATATATATATATATATATATAATATAACTTTTGTCGACTTTCGCGATGATGGTATAAGTTCCAAAACCAAAATTGGAATTTTATGCCTAGCGCAAGTCCTCATCTTCATATTTTCTGTTTATTAAAAAATCAACCATGCAATAAAACTATCTATTTTTCTTTGATTTTCGTGATGATGGTATAAGTCTATACCTACATATTCTATGCCTAGCGCAAACCATTGTAACAATTTTTATTCCCCATTTATTTAAAAATCATGAAAACCATATGACTTAAATCATACTATTACACAGTTATGTTTTTTTTTAAAACACAAAGCATGCACATTATCACTATTTCATGTCATTATGTCAACCTTCAATTTTGCAAAGATGATATAATTCCTAAGGAATTATCCAAAAATTATCACACTTAGGAATTTATGCCTAGCAAAAAATCATTATTTAATGCATACTATTTTTTTTATGAAAATCTGAAAAACAAACCATCATCACCATCATTTTCACCATTGCACCAAAGTCTTAAGACAGTCTCTTAAGCATTCTTTTACTTTTAACAATATTTCTATACTGGGATTAGCTTGACGACCGAGTGAGCAACGACTCCATGAAATGGTCTATAATAGCGACAATGTCCTTTGAAATTATTGTTAGAAGTCTCTTTTTATTTTTTACCACATCACATTACAAACAACCAATTTGTTACATCAGATTATTTCATTTAAAATATTACCGCATGACATCAAAATTATAAATTTTCAAAACGACATAATTTCATGAATCCTCAATCCAATTATCAAATCAATCAATCAAACATAAAAGCATCATAAACATACACATAACACAAGTCATATGATCAAAACTATCTCATCTCATATATATATCAACAACATATATACATCATCAAAATTGGATCGGTATGCCACAATCTGTACCTCGGCATACTCAATCCTCTATCAAAAATAATAAACCTACATATCAATATGTACAGTGTAATGCAGTCCTCTAGCCTCGAGAGCCCCTCGAGCTCTCAGCCTCATCTCCTCCCTCGCCCTGAGGTGGACGAGGTGGCCCCATCGCAGTATGAGTAGTACTGTGAGTCCTAGTCCTCGATCGGGACGAAGTCCTCGAGGACCCAATCCTGATAGGGTCAGTAATTCCAGCTAGCAACTATACCCTCAGACCCTCTGGCACCATCTGGAAGTAGATGCCCTGGTAGAACGCGGTCTGAGCAATCGACCGTGCCAGCTCTTGTGTGCTCGCTCCTCCACCCCATGCCCTAAGGCGTGCAATCTTGTCTCTGAGCTGGGTAACCTCAGCTCGATGGCATGCAGCCTCGCCCTGCAATGTCTGCACCTGTGCCCGGAGACGATCTCTCTCCGCTCAGAGAGTAGCTATCTTTCTAATCTCCCCTGTGTCAACACCCTTGCCCTTCTCGGGCGATGGTGGCCTCTCTCTCTATGGCTGTCATACGATTCGACCAAGAATCGTCGCCTAAAAATGGGAATAATTTTTGCTTTCTCGTAGATCGAGAAGAACTCATCTTTAATGCATTTTCTTCGAAAAATTTGCTAAAGAGGGGGCAAAATGTAGCACCCTAAAATTGGCGCAGTGAAATTCTAATAATTACATTCATCCTAGTAAATAATTTAAATTCAAATTTTAACCTCCCAAACCGCCTGTTAAACCGTCGGGTAATCCGTTTCCCCCTTTCCCGCACCATTTTTAGAGGTTGTTTTTATAGTTTGACGATATCGTCGCCGATCAGACGATATCGCCCAAGGTCTGACGATTTCATCTACGCTAGGACGTCTAGACGATCTTGTCGCAAAACTAATTTTGCACAATTAGCTTCTATTCCAACGGGTCTCTAATCCGGGCAGAAGCGTGTCTGCGTCGTTAGGGACCCTCCCCCGTTGGAGATCTCCCAAATAGGGATGATCTCCAACCTCCTAACTACTCCCCTAAGCCTATTTAATCCTTAGGACCTTCCCTTCCCAACCCCTGGCTGAATTTCCTTGTAACTTGATTTTGCGTGCATTAGAATACCTAGAGCATCATTTTGCATTTGTTATTTTGAAGTTTTCTTGCAGGGACCTCATTGATTTTTAGTCGGAGCAAGCTCAGATCGTCGTAGATGATCTCGTTCAAATCTCGGATGATCCTGTCACAATTCGAGATGATTTCATTGCTTCCAGACGATTTCGACTGCAATCTACATTGGGGGCAATCAGTGCCCAGAGTTTGCACTTTCTCTTATACCTTTTGCTGTTTTATTCTGCATTTAAGTTAGTTTTTTCCTTATTTCTTACTATTTTGCATTTGGAGTTCACCCATATAGCTTAGGTTGCATGATAAGATCATAATTTCTCATTAGAATATCATAATTTGTTTGAATTTCTATTCATAACTATTGTTTAGTATTCATATTGTCATTTTGTGTTGTTTCCCTCTGTTATCACAGTGGCATTCTTTGTATTTTGCATTTTTTTTTCTGTTTGCAGGTCTCTAGCGAATTCGTTTGATGAATTCGTCAGATCCCAGACGATCTTGTCTGATCTCAGATGATCATGTCAAATCAGAGGTGATCCTGACTGCTTCAAACATCAAAATCTCCATCAAACATCCGGATCAGGTATTCTTATTTTATTCCTCTATTTTTTGTCTTAATTTTGTTTTCTGCATTCATTAAATCTACACTTTCATATAGATTAATTTAGACTCATTTGGCCAAACCTAGGATATGAATGCTTAAGGCTAAAAACGAACACATAAAAACACATTCCAAACCTAGGCGTGGAAATTGCCATTAAATGTTTCCTGGTGAACCCACCATCCATCGAAAAATCATCAAAATACACCTCCCTTGAGAGGCGAGACCTTCACAAGTCCTCTCAGTCCGAGGTACCACGACATCCTTTTCCCATCCTCCTTTCGGGCACGGATCCTATAGCCTGAAGGTAAGGATGCAAAAAATTTGGAGCGATACACAATGAATGAGGTAAGACACATTTTTTAAACAAACTTAGCATTGATTTGTCTTAATTTGATTTTGTGAAGTTTTAATTTTGCATTTTATTTTATTGCATAATTTGTATTTTGTTTTATTGCTTATGATCTTAAAAATAAATTAACAAAAAGTATTAAATCAAAACAATTCCATGGAATCTTCATCCACCTTCCCCACCACTTCTGTGGTAGATTCCCCAAGTGTGATGCAAACAAATTTGTTTGCATACCCATCACACACTGTACATACTACTAATTTTTTTACAAGTACACCAACACTTCCCTTCCCCAAACCAAATCATCTTTGCCATCCATTTACCATAATATCACCCACATAGACATGGCCAAAGTAGAGGCTCTCTACAAATAGGCTAACTATGTCTTAGATTCCATTCATGATTCCCCTAGTCAAGTTCCTCCTTTACAACAGGAACTTGCTTATTCCCAGCCACCCAAATTTACCCAAGTGTATACTAACCCTCTTTTTGAGGCATCAATTGCACCCTCCTCTCATGTATCCATACCCCAATATACAAGTTCTACTAGCAATTCTATCCCATATTCATATACATCCACATACACTAATATTTTGTATGAAGCACATGTAAATGTTGCTTCACAAGTTCCAGCTTCCCAAGTTAGCATGCCAAGTGTAACTTATTCCCTAGACACATATTACATGCCATCTATGTCTACACCTTCCATTTTTGATAGATAAATTCATGAAGCATGGGAACATTTAAACAAATTGCTCAAGCAACATCAAAATGCTCAATAACAAGTGCAAGTGAACCCGAATACATTACCAAACTCTACTTAGACCATTATTATTAACCAAGGTCCATCATGGACACAACAATATTCTATGGTTTCCATACCTACTCCTCCATCAAGATATACCAATACCCATTCCATTCCCATAAACCATACTAATACCATTTCCATAGGCCAACCTAGCCATAGTCCCCATGCATTGTCCCCATTCCATAATTTTCCATCTATTCATTAATTTCCATCAAATTCACCTAGTCATCATCATCAATCCCATAATCATCTAGTTACCCCACAACATTTTCCACCATGCCTTTTCAACATTATCAGGTGATTCAAGGCTTCCACATTCCTAGGGAAGACCCTAGAATCAAGGCCATACAACAACAAATAGATTAGTTGATACAATATATTCCTGGTATGACAAACTAGAAGCCAACCTTACATCAGTTTATTAACCAACCCATTCACCCTTTGGTACCATCACCACCTTATTCGATAGATTTTATGGTGTCAAAGTTTGATAAATTCAAGGGGACTGAGGACCTCAAGGAGAATGTAAGCACATTTGTACACTCATGCTTTAGAATCCAAAGTAACAATGCTCTCATGCTAAGAAAATTTTCTTAGACATTAGGTGGAGATGCCATAGAGTGGTACAACCAATTGCCTAGTCATAGTATTTATACTTTCGAATAATTGGTTGACCAATTATTTGAACACTTTATCCTTAATGTTAGAAATAAAGTCTCATTATCTAATGTTTATGCTTTAAGACAACATGACGATGAGTCTATCTATGATTTTGGAAATCGTTGGAGGGTCATCATTACCAAATTGCCATTCACCCTACCAATGGAATATCTTATCAAGCTATTTACCAAAAGTTATTTAAAACCCATCTCTTGGATGCTTCAATTAAAGATATATCAACCATTTGAAGAAGCACTAGCATAGGCTAGTGTCATCGAGGAGATAAAAATCCAAGAGGACATACTTAAGCCTAGAAAAAAGGAATGGCAAAACAAGGGCCAATACAAAAGTAATTATCCTGGCCAATAAAAATCAACACAAGTCACTCCAACCAATCAGCCTAATCATGTTAATCAAGTGGTCATGAGCCAACTGATAATGGCTCAACAAAAATTAGTGCAACAATCACCACAACAAATTGCTTATCATGTGGTACCCTTAGTATCTTAGTCCATGCAAAGCATAGTGCTAACTATGGAAAACCATCCTCGACGATAGTATATTTGACAAAATTACTAGTATGCCCCCTTGGACGAGTCATATGCTTCCCTCTTATAAAGGTTGTATGACACAAATAAACTTGCATTACCTGCAAATCAGACCAGATGATACCACTAAACATGGAAAACATTATTAGGAACATTTATTTTGTCCTTACCATAGGTAAAATGGGTATGATATCAATAATTTCTATGTTTTCAAATAAATAGTTCAAGACCTTATTGACTTAGGGACCATCAAGCTTGACAACCCCCTTTCTCAAAAAAACCAAAATATTAGTTTTTTCAAACACCACTTCCTCATAATGAGGAGGTGCAACCGACAATAGGAGGGGCTAACACCAAAACTCCTCCCAATAAAGTTAACCATGTCCAACAATACCAAGGTTTTGTAGGTGCCATTCATGTGGAAACTAAATATTAATGAAATAAATAATAAAATACAAGGCAACAACCTCAGGATAGTGTGTCGCAACCTACCACATCACCTCCCATTCAAATTTTATCTAATACTTCCTCACAAATTCATATTCCTAGCTAACCAAATCCCCCCATTCCTCCCATCAATCATCTCCCATGACCAGTCATCTCATTGAGTAGATGGTTAACTACAATCCTAAAGATGGCTTCTGCAAAATTATCAATATATGAGCTCATCCAAAAATCTCCCCCACATCGTGAGGCATTAATGGATATTCTAAAATCCATTGAATTACAATATCAAGATGCTAATGCCTTCAACAACTTTTTAGGGAGCATTCAAATATGCATGGAGCCTTCCATTATATTTTATGACTTTGATATTAAGCCAATCTCATTGGAATCAGTAGATCCTCCATTGCATATCATGGCTCTAATTGACAAGAAACATTTTAAAAGACTTATAATTGACATCGGCTCCTCTATTAATATCATAACCACATCTACCCTTCATCATCTTAACCTCCCTCCATCTCATATCACCAATTCATATTTCACCCTAAAAGCATTCAACAATTCTTTATGTTCCACAATTGACACTATTATTTTGCCCATTGAAGTGGGGATCAAAATGTTGCACACTATGTTCCACATATTGGAAGGATCCATGGCGTACAATGTACTCCTTGGAAGGCCTTGGATGAGTGAAATGAGATGTGTTCCTTCCATTCTAAATTAATGCTTGAAATATGTTGATGAGGGAAAAGTTCATTGCATACCAGTAGATGTCGAATCATTTAAATATTGAAATTTCATCTCAAATCCCTATGAAATCATGCTTCCTTCCACTCATATTTTCATATCACCATCAACCAATCCATATCTCATATAGCCCATTTATTCATCAAAATCTTCCATTCCTGAGGAGCCCCTTATCACCAATCCCCCATCATATTCATCATTGACTACATGCACATGTGATCAAAATTAATCCACATCATAAACATCATCCCCTTCCACAAATTTGCCTTCCACATTATCATCATCCATTAAAAACCCTTCCCAATCCAACCCATATCTGGTAGCAAAAATTTCACAAGTTAAGTTGATGAATTATGAGACGTATTCATCTCCACCATTCCCCGAGCCATTGTCCAATCATGGTCCTTCCACATCATCCCAATTCAAGGTCCACCTCATTAATCCTGGTATTGGTGAGTATGTGGTCCAAGACATCACTGTCACATCGCTTACCATCCCAACCAATAATAATTTTGGTCACCCATGTGATCCACCTTTATCCATAAGAGCAGTATATGTGTATCACTCCAATTTTTTTGCATCCTTACCTTCAGGCTATAGGATCCGTGCTCGGAATGGGGATGCGAGAAGGATGGTACAATACCTCGGACTAAGAGGCCCTTTGAAGGTCCCACCTCTTGGGGGAGGGATATAAGGGTGAATTTTTTACGGATGGTGGGTTCACCAGGAAACTTTTGAGTGGCAGTTTCCATGCCTAGGTTGATAATAGGTTTGATGTGTTCATTTTGTGCTTTGATCATTCAATTCCTAGGTTTGACCAAGATGAATCTAAACTATTCTATATGCCAATGCTTATTTTTATGGATACAAAAAACATGAATAAATGCTAAACACAGAGAATATGCCGAATGGGACAGAACATTCCTAATTCTGGATTTTTGATGAAGATTCTATTGAGCAAGGTGTTGCAAGAGGTTTGTCATTGTTGTCAACACAGGCAATTAGATCTAATGATGCAATGGAACAGACAGTTCAGGAGTCATTCAGATGCAGAGGACAGAAGTTCAAAGGATAGTCAGATCTTGTAAAGTGCATTTCCAGGAAAACAAAAGTGACCCAGATTCAAAAATTTGCAAAAAAAGACAAGTAAGAAAACTGTCGCGATATCGCGACATGTTTTCTGTCGCGATTTCGCGACAAAAATGAGGAGAGAGAAGGCGTAGCCAAAAATGTCACGATTTCACGACAAAAATGAGGAGAGAGAAGGCACAGCCGAAAATGTCATGATTTCACGACAAAAATGAGGAGAGAGAAGATGCAGCCAAAAATGTCACGATTTCGCGACATGTTAGAAGGAAAGAAGCAAAGTTGAAAAACTATCGCGATTTCGCGACAAGTTTGGAGAAGCAGTGCCAAGGATGAAAAGTGTCACGATTTCATGATAGTTTTGGAAGAAAAGCACTAAGGGCGAAAAGTGTCGCGATATCATGACACGTCGAGTTTTCGTGACCCGAAGAGGAGAGAGAATGTATGGCAACAAAAGTGTAGCGATTTCGCTACATGTTGAAGTTTCGCTGGCTGAAGCAGAGAAGAAGTGCTAAGTCAAAAAGTTGTAGCGATTTCGCTACATGTTGGAGTTTCATGGGCCAAAGCAGAGAGGAAGAGTCAAAGCACAAAGGTGTAGCGATTTCGCTACAAGTCAAAAGTGCAGAACACAAAAGTGTAGCGATTTCGCTACAAGTCAAAAGTGTAGAACACAAAAGTGTAGCGATTTTGCTACAAGTCAAAAGTGCAGAACACAAAGGTGTAGCGATTATGCTACAAGTCGAAAGTGCAAGGCACAAAGGTGTAGCGATTTCGCTACAAGTCAAAGTTTCACGGGTCGAAGCAAAGTTGGAAGCACAAGGCACAAAGTTGTAGCGATTTCGCTACATGTCTTGATTTCGCTAGTGCATGAAGCGAGAAATGTACGGATGCGAAAGATGTCACGATTTCATGACATGTTGCATTTTCATGGGCGAAAAGCAAAGAACGCGCTAAGGCAAAAAAGTGTCACGATTTCGTGACAAGAATGAGAATGACGTCAGCGAAAGTTTGAAGTGTCATGATTTCGTGACAAGAAAGGTGGCAAAGCAGACAAAGGCCAAAAGTGTCACATTTTTGCAATAGCAGGGTAAAGGAAGTGTACGGCCGCAAAAGGTGTAGCGATATCGCGACATGTTACTATTTCATGGCAATAGCTACAGGAAGGTGACAGAGGTGGCAAAGGCGGTTGAGGCCGACAAAGTTGGATCTAGGCCAACATGAATTAGGGTTTTGTAGCCAATAATTTTTAGGGTTTGCAGTCGACTAAAATTAGGGTTTGCAACCGACTAAAATTAGGGTTTTTCAGCCGACTAAGTTGAGATCTTTGCTCACAATTTTCATCTATAAAAGGAGGACTGTTTCGAGTTTGAAGTGCGAATTTTTGAAGTGAGAAAGTAAGTGGATGCGAGGTTCGCAGTGAGCAGAGCGTGAGTCATTTCGATTCATGCTGAGTGCGGAGCAATAGTTTGTGTGTGTCGAAGTGAAGAGTGCGTATCGAATCTTCGTGATTTAAGTGAGCATAGAGGTGCAGAGGTAAAATATGCACTGATCTAAAGTGCGAAGTGATAATACGCAGAGAGCAGCAGGAGGTGCGAATTACGTCTGCTGTGTCCAGAAAGTGAATCGTGTCGATCGACTATCCGGTAGCAGAGTGTGCGAAGTATTAGTGAAGAAGCAGAAGCGATAGTTCGATTGTGTCGAAGCGAAGTGCGAGAGACAGTTGCGAAGTAGCTGACTGGTTGTTCGAAGCTTTTGCACAGTAGAAGCAGAGTGCATGTAAACTGTAGACTGGGTAATAAGGTGAAAGTATAATTATTGTAATTCTTTTCATTATTTCTATTGAAGTCCAAGTTGCAGCTTGGCATAAGGAGTTGGTGCTCCTTCCAAAGTTGCTGGTGAATTGGGGGTTGGTGCTCCTTTCTCGTTGGTGCAAAAAAATTGAGGGGTTGGTGCTCCTTCCAGTTGGTGCTGGTAAATAAGCTGTAAAGTTGTTGCTTTGCTTGAGCTGGATTTGGATGGTAGTCCAAGCAGCCATTTTTGAGGAGTAGCCACATTGGTGAACCTCGTTAATTTGTTGTGTTATGTGTGATGCTTTCTTGTTGTAATTGATATATCTTTTATAAGTTTTAAACTGCTGGGTTTTAAACTGTATACTTGAAATTTAAAAGATCACACTGATTCACCCCCCTCTCAGTGTCACTGTGATTACAACAATTGGTATCAGAGCTAGGTTCCTGAATAGGCTCAAACAGCTAGGGTGATCTTGGAAGTGACGCAATGGCAAGTGGTGAAGGGTTCTCCTCGAACAAAGCACCATTGTTTGATGGAACTAATTATGCGTTCTAGAAAATTAGAATGCAGACATATCTCAGTGCTTTGGGTTTTGACATCTGGGGTGCAGTAGTTAATGGTTACAAAGCTCCCGCCACCGCTCCAACAGACACTGCTGGTAAAAAGGCATTTGAAAATGATTCAAAAGCAAAAAATGCCATCATGTGTGGACTAGTGGACAGTGAGCTAGTCAAGATCATAAATTGTGAATCAGCAAAAGATGTATGGGATAAACTAGAGAACATTCATGAAGGAGATGATAGGATCAAGGAGGCCAAGCTTCAAACACATCGAGCTCAATTCGAATCTTTAAAGATGGACAATGATGAGAACATAGAGACTTTCATGCAAAGAGTCAATGGGATCACCAATTCAATCAGAGGTCTCGACGAAGATATAAATGATGCTACTATCGTGAAAAAGGTATTAAGATCGCTCCCTCCTAGATTTGATTCTAAAGTCTCTGCCATAGAAGAAGCCAAAGATCTAAATCGTTTTAGTATGGATGAGATGCATGGTTCCTTGACTGCTTTTGAAATGAGAATAGGAAGGTCTAATCCCACAGATAGAGAAGCTGCTTTCAAAGCCCTAAAAGGCAAAGTCACAAAACCAGAGTCTGAAGAAGAGGATGTATCAGATGAAATGGAAGCAAATTTTGTCAAAAAACTGAGAAAGGGAAAAGGAAAATACAGAGGAAAGCTACCTTTTAAATGCTTCAACTGTGGAGGCATTGGACACTTTGCTACCAAATGTCCTCTCAATGACAAGAACAAAGGTGAAGAAACTCCGCATCAAGAAAGAAGTGAATGGAGGAAGAAAACAAACTTCAGAAAAGGCAATTTCAAAAAGAAAAGTTTTATCTCCCGAAATGCAGATTCTTTAGAGGACAGCTCTAGTGAAGACTCTGAAGAAGGAACAGGTGAAGCTCTCTTTATGGCATTTGAAGTAGAAAAATTAGAAGAGGCAAAAAACATAGAAAAGAGAGAAGGAATGAACTCTAAAGTGTCTATTGAAAAAGCTGAGGCTGAAGTTGATTTAGAAGGTGAGCTAGTCTCTGCTCTTATGGAATGGAAATCTGAGAAAAGAAAGAATAAAAAATTGTCAAGGAAGCTTGAGGATGCAAATGACATTATAACCAGTCTAAAAACATAGATAGAAGAGTACAAGAAAATGTCCGAAGATCTTGAAGTTCAGGTAACCATGAAGATAGATTACTATTGTAAACTGGAAGAAGAAAATGTTGGTCTTCGAATACAGATACAAGAGCTGGATCAAAAAATTAGCTGCCATTTCAAACGTGAAGAAAGTTCGATGAAGCTAGACAAAATCCTAAGCGATCAAAGACCCGCAGGTATCAAATTCGGTCTGGGCTTTATTGAAGGAGAATCATCAAACGGACCAAAGGCAAGCAATGTTGAATGTGAAAAGAGTAAAGACAAGAAACAGGCTGTTGAAAGAAAAACAAATCAGGCAAAAGAAAGCAGTAATGCCAGTCCTAAAATAGGAACTGACAATGATGGCTTTACCAAGGTCACACATCAAAAGAAAAGAAGATCTAAGGCTCCTGCAACAACTTGGCAAAGACCATCTTTCAGGTTCAATCATTACTTTTATGGTTTCTATTTCAAATGTAATGGTTATGGGCATAAAATTGCTGACTGCAAGTATAATGTAGGTCCAAGAAGTTTCACTAGTAGAAATACTTTTGCTCCTCTAATGAGTTATGCAATAGAATGCTTTAATTGTCACAACTTTGGGCACATTGCTAGAAACTGTCATAGTACTTCTGTTTCAAATCAATCTCAAAAAGAAGAATTCAACCATATAGGGCAAAACAGAATAGAATTATTTCTGAAAGATATGTGCAAGATTCTGAAAAGGGGAAATCCAAGCTAGAGCCCAATACCATAGTCAAAATAGAATGGAAACAGAAAGAACAACTTTCAGGGAAGAAAAGGAATCTTTAATAGTGCAGATAGACTTTCAGGGCTCAGAATAAATGTGTACCGTGGATTCTTGATAGTGGTTGCTCAAGTCATATGACAGGTGATAAACAAAAATTTGAAAAACTACAGAAATATGAGGGTGGCTTCGTGAAGTTTGGAAATAATGATGGAGCCAAAATAATAGGAAAAGGATCTATCAAAATTAGTGAAGGGAAAATCAAGTCAGAAGAAGTTTTATTTGTGGATGGTTTGAAACACAACCTGTTAAGTGTCAGTCAAATCTGTGATAAAGGACATGAAGTAGTCTTCAAAAAGCAGGGTTGTGAAGTCAGAAAAATAAACAGTGGGAAATTGATAGCAACTGGTTCAAGGACGTCTGGAAATTTGTACACACTCTCAAAAACTTCAGAAGGTACGTGTTTCATTGGACAAGAAGAAGAGAACTGGCTATGGCACAAGAGGCTTGGACACATAAGTTTTGATAATTTGGTGAAAATCAGCTCGAAACAAGCAATGAGAGATATTCCAACCATTAAAAAACCTTCAAACAATGTTTGTGCTTCATGTCAAAAGGGAAAGCAAACCAGAGTCTCATTCAAAACAAAAGAGTACCACACTAGCAGGGCCTTTGGAACTTATTCATACGTGACTTATGTGGACCCATGAGAACTCAAAGCATAAATGGCGACAAATACTTTATGTTGTGTATCGATGATTATTCCAGAATGACATGGATATTTTTCTTAAAAGATAAAACAGAAGCTTTTGAAATGTTCAGATCCTTCAAACATCTAGTTGAGAATGAAACAGGAAAAAGGATCAAATGTTTACGATCAGACAGAGGAGGAGAATTCATTTCGAATGAATTTACAGAATACTATGAAAAACATGGTATCAGGAGACAATATTCAGCAGCTAGAACTCCCCAAAGAATGGTGTAGTAGAAAGAAAGAATAGAACTATACAGGAAATGGCACGCACCATGCTGGCAGAAAACAAAATAGCAGATAGATTCTGGAAAGAAGCAGTTCACACTGCAGTATACATCCAAAATAGATATATGTTAAGAACTCATGAATGCAAAACACCTTATGAGTTGTGGTTTGGTAGAAAAGCAACAACAAAACATCTCAAAGTATTTGGCTGTAGGTGCTACATCAGAAAAATTGATGACAACCTTGGGAAGTTTGAAGATAGAGCAGATGAAGGTGTTTTTGTTGGGTATTCATCAAAAAGCAAAGCTTACAAATGCTACAACAAGAGACTCAAGAAAATTGTGGACAGTGCAGATGTTAAATTCGATGAAGGTGGGAAACGATTAGCTGACTTTGAGGAAAACTACCCAATCTATGAAGAAGTCTTTGAAGGAGATGAGGTGAATGAAACAGAAAATAAATCTACGTTTGATTCAGATGAATTAATCGATGACTCAGAGGTGCAAGAAAACAAGAAATTCAAAATAGGTAGCTGGCAGAAAAATCATCCAAGAGACCAAATAATTGGAGATCCCACAGCTGGTATTCAGACAAGAAGGAAAGTAATAAGTAATTACTCTCTTTTATCCAAGCATTGAGCCCAAAAACATAGATGAAGCAAGCAAAGATGATAGCTGGATGAAGGCAATAAATGAAGAGTTAGATCAGATTGAAAAGAATAGAACTTGGGAATTAGTACCTAGACCTGCAAATAAGAATGTAATCGGCACCAAATGGATATTTCAAAACAAATTAAATGAAGACGGATAGGTCATTAGGAACAAAGCAAGACTGGTTTGTAAAGGATATGCACAGGTCGAAGGCATTGATTTTGAAGAGACTTTTGCACCAATGGCCAGATTAGAAGCAATTAGAATGTTTCTGGCCTTAGCAGTCCACAAGAACTTCAGAGTTTATCAGATGGATGTAAAATCTGCCTTTTTAAATGGGAAACTTGAAGAAGAGGTCTATATTGAACAACCAGATGGCTTTCAAATCAGTGAAGATCCTAACCTTGTCTGCAAATTAAAGAAAGCATTATATGGATTAAAACAAGCACCACGGGCATGGTATGCAAGGCTAGACAACTATCTCTCTCAATAGGGATTCAAGAAAGGTTTAGTGGATAGTAATCTGTATGTGAAAACAGAAGGTGGGCATCTCATTGTTCTTGTTGTCTATGTAGATGATATCATATTTGGCAGCAACAAAGATGAATCTTGTAAAGACTTAGCAAATAAGATGCAGAATGAATTTGAAATGTCTATGATTGGTGAACTGTCTTACTTTCTTGGGCTACAAGTTAATCAAAATGAGAAAGGCATATTCATTTCCCAAATCAAATATGTGAAAGAAATGCTAAAGAGGTTCACTATGGAGGACTGTAAGCCGCTTAGCACTCCCATGACAACAGGCTACAAATTGAGTAAAGAAGACAAATCTCCACCTGTAGACCAAACCATGTACAGATCTATGATTGGAAGTTTACTATATTTAACAACTACTAGACCTGATATTCTGTAGGCAGCTTGCATGGTAGCTAGATTTCAGGCCAGTCCCAAAGAGACTCATGTGACAACAGTTAAAAGGATTTTTCGGTATCTCAAGGGCACCATGGAGTATGGGTTGTGGTATCCAAAAGGCAAAGACTTCACTCTTATATCATATTCAGATGCAGATTGGGCTGGATGTGTTGATGATAGAAAGAGTACAAGTGGAGGTGCTTTTTATCTCGATGACAAGTTGGTTGCTTGGCACAACAAGAAACAAGAGTCAGTTTCTTTATCAACAGCTGAGGCAGAATATATTGCAGCAACAACTTGCTGTACTCAAGTTTTATGGATGAAACAAACTTTGAAAGATCTTGGAATTAATTTCAGTGAACCAATATCAGTTAAGTGTGATAACACCAGTGCAATTAACATCTCCAAGAATCCAGCTTATGCACTCACGGACAAAACACATTGCTATAAGGTATCATTTCTTGAAGGAGAAAGTTGCGTAAGGAGAAGTCAAATTGGATTTTGTCCCAACCACATAACAAGTAGCAGATATTTTTACAAAACCATTGCCCAAGGAAGTGTTTGAGTACCTTCGAGACAAATTGGGAGTAGTCACACTTCCCAAGAAGTGACTAGCTACAGGGATCACTTTCTCAAGGGGAGCATTTGAGTATTTGACTACTCTTTTGCTCATGATCATAATTTGTGCTAGATGCAACAAATTGTGCCTGAGAATTGTGAGGATGGACTCAGGGGAGTCTGTAGCAGCCCTTTGGTATTATTGACAAAGGGGGAGAAGAGTTACAGGAATGTACACAGGTGTTGCCAACAATTCCAAAGGGGGAGATTGTTGAGCAAGGTGTTGCAAGAGGTTTGTCATTGTTGTCAACACAGGCAGTTAGATCTAATGATGCAGTGGACAGACAGTTCAGGAGTCATTCAGATGCAGAGGACAGAAGTTCAAAGGATAGTCAGATCTTGTAAAGTGCATTTCCAAGAAAATAGAAGTGACCCAGATTCAGAAATTTGCAGAAAAAGACAAGTAAGAAAACTGTCGCGATATCGCGACATGTTTTCTGTCATGATTTCATGACAAAAATGAGGAGAGAGAAGGCACAACCAAAAATGTCATGATTTCATGACAAAAATGAGGAGAGAGAAGGCACAACCGAAAATGTCATGATTTCACGACAAAAATGAGGAGAGAGAAGACGCAGCCAAAAATGTCACGATTTCACGACATGTTAGAAGGAAAGAAGCAAAGTTGAAAAACTGTCATGATTTCACGACAAGTTTGGAGAAGCAGCGCCAAGGATGAAAAGTGTCACGATTTCATGATAGTTTCGGAAGAAAAGCACAGAAGGGCAAAAAGTGTCACGATATCGCGACACGTCGGGTTTTCACGACCCGAAGAGGAGAGAGAATGTACGACAACAAAAGTGTAGCGATTTCGCTACATGTTGAAGTTTCGCTGGCTGAAGCAGAGAAGAAGCGCTAAGTCAAAAAGTTGTAGCGATTTCGCTACATGTTGGAGTTTCATGGGCCAAAGCAGAGAGGAAGAGTCAAAGCACAAAGGTGTAGCGATTTCGCTACAAGTCAAAAGTGCAGAACACAAAAGTGTAGCGATTTCGCTACAAGTCAAAAGTGCAGAACACAAAAGTGTAGCGATTTCGCTACAAGTCAAAAGTGCAGAACACAAAGGTGTAGCGATTATGCTACAAGTCGAAAGTGCAAGGCACAAAGGTGTAGCGATTTCGCTACAAGTCAAAGTTTCGCGGGTCGAAGCAAAGTTGGAAGCACAAGGCACAAAGTTGTAGCGATTTCGCTACATGTCTTGATTTCGCTAGTGCATGAAGCAAGAAATGTACGGATGCGAAAGATGTCACGATTTCATGACATGTTGCATTTTCGTGGGTGAAAAGCAAAGAACGCGCTAAGGTAGAAAAGTGTCACGATTTCACGACAAGAATGAGAATGACGTCAGCGAAAGTTTGAAGTGTCACGATTTCATGACAAGAAAGGTGGCAAAGCAGACAAAGGCCAAAAGTGTCGCATTTTCGTAATAGCAGGGTAAAGGAAGTGTACGGCCGCAAAAGGTGTAGCGATATCGCGACATGTTACTATTTCGCGGCAATAGCTATAGGAAGGTGACAGAGGTGGCAGAAGCGGTTGAGGCCGACAAAGTTGGATCTGGGCCGATAAGAATTAGGGTTTTGTAGCCGACAATTTTTAGGGTTTGCAGCCGACTAAAATTAGGGTTTGTAGCCGACTAAAATTAGGGTTTTTCAGTCGACTAAGTTGAGATCTTTGCTCACAATTTTCTTCTATAAAAGGAGGACTGTTTCGAGTTTGAAGTGCAAATTTTTGAAGTGAGAAAGGAAGTGGATGCGAGGTTCGCAGTGAGCAGAGCGTGAGTCGTTTCGATTCAAGCTGAGTGCGGAGCAATAGTTTGTGTGTGTCGAAGTGAAGAGTGTGTATCGAATCTTCGTGATTTAAGTGAGCATAGAGGTGTAGAGGTAAAAGATGCACTGATCTAAAGTGCGAAGTGATAATACGCAGAGAGCAGTAGGAGGTGCGAATTACGTCTGCTGTGTCCAGAAAGCGAATCGTGTCGATCGACTGTCCGGTAGCAGAGTGTGCGAAGTATTAGTGAAGAAGCAGAAGCGATAGTTCGATTGTGTCAAAGCGAAGTGCGAGAGACAGTTGTGAAGTAGCTAACTGGTTGTTCGAAGCTTTTGCGTAGCAAAAGAAGAGTGCATGTAAACTACAGACTGGGTAATAAGGTGAAAGTATAATTATTGTAATTCTTTTCATTATTTCTATTGAAGTCCAAGTTGCAGCTTGGCATAAGGAGTTGGTGCTCCTTCCAGAAGTTGCTGGTGAATTGGGGGTTGGTGCTCCTTTCTGTTGGTGCAAAAAAATTGAGGGGTTGGTGCTCCTTCCAGCTTGGTGCTGGTAAATAAGCTGTAAAGTTGTTGCTTTGCTTGAGCTGGATTTGGATGGTAGTCCAAGCAGCCATTTTTGAGGAGTAGCCACATTGGTGAACCTCGTTAATTTGTTGTGTTATGTGTGATGCTTTCTTGCAGTAATTGATATATCTTTTATAAGTTTTAAACTGCTGGTTTTAAACTGTATACTTGAAATTTAAAATATCACACTGATTCACCCCCCCTCTCAGTGTCACTGTGATTACAACAAATTCTGAGTCTTGTAGCAGTCCAAATCATCTCAAATCGTACGTAATCATCTGGAATTACATAGAATCATCTCAGATATTAGTTGGTCATTTGAGATCAGACGAGATCGTCATTGATCAGATGAATTCGTCAAAAACATGCAATCATAGAAATAGATACAAAATACCCAAAATGCAATTGCAAAAGCAAGGGGAAATGATGGAAATAATAGTAAACTTACCTAAATTATGAATCCAGATAGCAATTAAAAGGAAATGCATCAATTTGACAATTTATTTCAACTTTATCATGCATTTATATTAAATGAGGTGAACTCCAAGATGCATAAATATAATAACTAAGATAATGCATAAAGAAATGCAAAAAAATAATAAGGAAATGCAAACTCTGGGCTCTGATTGCCCCCAATCTGGATTATAGTCTAGATCACCTCCAATCATACGAGATCATCGTCGATCTACGATAGGATCATCCGAAATCGTCTGGAATCGCCTGTGATGATCCAAGCTTGCTCCAGCTAAAGAACAGTAAGATTCTTGCAAGAAAACTTGAAATATGCAATGCAAACAAAGGTATGAAGGTGTTCTAAGGCACAAGGAACTAAATTTGCAAGGAAATCCATCAACTAGGGGGTTCAGGGGGATAAACTGAGAAAATTCCAGTTTATATAGGATTAGGGAGAGGTTAGGAGGTTGGAGATCATCCCAATTTGGGAGATCTCCAATGGGGGAGACTCTAACTGCACAGACACGCTTTCTGCCTAAGTTAGAGAAGCTGTTAAAATAGAAGCTAATTATGAGAATTTGGTTTTGGGACAAAATTGTCTGGACATTATGTTCCAGATGAATTCATCAGATCTAGGATGATTTCTTCTAATCTGCGATGATATCATCCAACGGTCAAAACAAATCCTAAAAATGGCACGAAAAATAAGGGGAGAGGGTAACGCGGTTAACGGGCGGTTTGGGGTTAAAATTCAAATTTTTATCTTTTTACTAAGGTTTAGCTATGCCAATTTTAGGGTGCTACATTTTTCCCCCTCTTTAGCAAATTTTCCGAAGAAAATGCGTTAAAGACGAGTTTTTCCCGTTTTACGAGAAAGCAAAAATGTACTCAATTTTTTAGACGACGATTCTAGGTCGAATCGTATGACTGCTTACTATGGTGCCCCCTCCATGTTTTTACCCAAATCGAACGTTTGAGGTAAAAGCACGGAAAAGCAAAATTAAAAAAAATGTTGTTGATTTTAAGAAAATAGGGTAAAACCCTAATTCATTTTTACTGGTTTTAGAGCTCTACAGAGAAAAAAATGGTGGAGACAACACACCGATCGACAGAGGTCCGGTGCGGGCTACGAGTAAGGATCTAATCCTAGTGAATTATGTTTGGATTTAATTTGTGCAATTTTTTGTTTGAAATTTTGACTGTTTGGGGCATCGTGGCCATTTTTAGGCCGTCGATGACGTCGGGACGAAATCATCCCTATTTCGTCGAAATCGTCTCTAGATCGTTGATTTCGTCTAAAGGCAAAATCGACAAACTAGGGGCGATCTCATCCAACAAGGGGCGATCTCCAAGTTGTGAAATAGGAGATGATTTCATCCTACAAAGGATGAATTTGCCCAATTTAGGACGATATCGTCCAATAGTGGACAATATCATCATTTTTATGAAATTAAGCTTGTTTAAAATGTTTTTAATTTGATTTTAATGATTGGTTTATTAATGAATTTTATTGTTTTATTGTTTTTTTTATAGAGGGGATTACTAGAGAGTCGAGAGTGGAAATACAATGGGCTACAAGATGATATAGCCATGCTCGATCAGGTGAAGCATGACTGACTGGCTCAGGTTGGTTTGCAGCATGTGGTAGAGATACCACAAGTATCGATAGACATGGGGCTACTGATAGCCCTAGCAGAGAGGTGGTATCCGAGGTCATCCTACTTCCAATTACCGATAGGGGAGATGGCTCCCACACTAGAGGACGTATGGAGGATCATGAGGATCCCCATAAAAGGATGGTTGATGACACCTATGGCAAATCAGGGCCAGGTGATGATGAGGTTGATCGAGGACCTGAGCTTCACCCTGGAGAAGGATAGAGTGAACATCGAGTCTCTAAGGCAGATGCCTAGGGAATCTAGGCTGACTCAGGTTTTGGTAGGGGTAGTAGGTGGCTTACTATTGTGCCACCAGAGTGGGTGCAGACTATCGTGGCTCCTCTCAGATGTGGTATGCAATATGAGAGACCACGACTATAGATACTCATGGGGCAGCTTTGTGCTATGCCACTTGTATAGGATCCTACATGGGGTCGTATACAAGGGAGGCCGATGTCTGGTCTTGACATTGCTACTGTAGGTTTGGTGCTGGGAGCACATCACGGTGCGGAGGTCGATAGGGCTCCCACTAATAGGGGTTGACCGAGAGAGGCCCCAGGTTTTCTACTGGTGGTTACAGAGGGGGTCATAGTGGTAGATAGATCTGTCGATGTCACGGAGGTTGTTGGACGACCTCATCCCAGACCAGATCACCTGGAGGCAATGGAGAGAGCACCCAAGGTAGGTAGAGGATGGGCAGGAGCTGGCTTGCATCAGGTGAGTCTACTGGCTGAGGATGGAGCAAGGTGAGCTAGAGCTCCACTGCTATGACTGGGTTCTATGACAGTTCAGTATGCAACAAGGGATCCCTTCTCTCAGGGATTACAAGTACTCTCAGACTGTTCAAGATAGTACCATGCTGAGCGGGGCTCTAGACATGCAGTAGTTATGGAGTTAAGACACAGATGATGCCCCCATATAGCCAATGGATGGTGATGACGCTGGGGTCATAGATGGGTATGATTACTGGTACATAGACATCCACCCTCCTTGAATGATGAGGGCATAGGTTCTGATGCACGTCATGGTGTGATGGATGGGGATGCAGTGCCAGGTTGCTATTGAGGCAATGCACAGTCACGACAGGAGAGAGCAACGATGATCTCCATAGGAGAGATGCCAGAGGATAGGCCAGACTCCATAGAGGCCACAGCAGATAGGGAGGAGGGAGGAGAGATTCCCTTCTCAATAGGGGGAGAGACCACCATCACTCGATAAGGGCAAGGGTGTCGAGGTAGGGGAGAGCAGTGAGACGACGACTCTCCAGGTTGAGGTTGTCCACCTCGGGCTCAGGTGTAGACACTTCAGGATGAGGCTACACGGCTCAGAGCTCTGAGTGGAGGGGCGAGCATGGAGGATATGGTGTGGTCTATGATGTAGACCACATTCTACCAGGGGGTATACTTCTAGCTGGTTCCAAAGGGCCAGAGGGTACAACTGCCAGCCGGCATTGCTGAACCAATCAGGATGGGATCGACGAGGACATCCTCACGATCGACAATGAGGACCCGGGACACAGCACGGACCTCTATGAGACCACCTCCTCCATGCCAGGGTGGGGGAGGAGATGAGGCTGAGAGCTCAAGGGCTTCTCGAGGCTAGCTACTGCAGAGTGCAGAGATTGTATAGATTTTTGAGAGGATTGAGTATGCCAGGGTATAGATTGTGGCATACCAATCCAGTTTTGATATGATGTACATAATTTGATATATATATATATATATATATATATATTAATTTTTTATATATATGGTCTTATTTTTTTTATGATATGACTTGTGTAAATGGTGTATGATGCTTTAATTTTGGATATGTTGATTGATGATTCATGTAATTATGTCGTTTGGAAATAAATTATAATTTTTATGTCATGGCATAAAATTGTAAATGAGATGATCTGATGTGAATAAATTGGTTGTTTTGTTGAGGTGATTTGATGAAAAATAAAAGGGACTTTTAACAATAATTTCAAAGGACATTGTCGTTGTTATAGACCATTTCATGGAGTCGCCGCTCGCTAGGTCGTCAAGCTAATCCCAGTATAGAAATATTGTTAAAAGTAAAAGAGTGCTTAAGAGACTGTCTTAAGGCTTTGGGTTGTGATGATGAAAAATGATGATGGTGATGATTTGTTTGCAGATTTTCATAAAAAATATTATGCATGACATATTAAAGAAATATGATTTTTTTCTAGGCATACATTCCTAAGTGTGATAAAATTTTTGAATAAGTCCCTAGGAACTATACCATCGTTGCAAAATTGAATGTTGACATAATGAAATGAAAAAAATGTGTTCGTTCTTGTTAAAGCACAATTGTGTAATATAATGATGTAAGCCATATGTTTTTATAAATTAAAATGAATGGGAAAATAAAATTAGAACAATGGTTTGCGCTAGGCATAGAATTATAGGTATAGACTTATACCATCATCGCGAAATCCAAAGAAGAAATTGATATTTTAGTTTTATTGCATGATTGATTTTTGATTTTGAGATAAACAGAAAATAATAATATATAAGCTGGACTTTATTTACTAGATTTTGTAATATGTTGTTTGAAAGCATTTTGGGATTTTTGAAAACAATGTATGTAATTGTTTTTATATTAAACAGATGTTCTAAAATAAGAAAAAACTATTCCAAAAGAGTTGTAGAAATATTTTAAATTATCTCAAAGACAAATATAGATTTATAAGGAACCCTCATGTGCATATGTGAGTTTATTGTCGATCTCGATTTATCATAATGATACAAAAATCTCTCAAATACAAATGTGTGTGCAATTGTATTGTTCATTTACCAATTTTGAGCAAGAAAATTTGATACAAGTAATTTGAATTAACCAAATGAGTGTTCGTTGACCATGATTTATATGCATGTAACCATACCAGACTACTATGTAAGTCGGGTTATCAAGAGCTAGCTAATCCATAAGCCGACATAGGTCTGTACAAAAGAAGGTCGCTAATGTGACAGACATATCACCACGCTAGGAATTACCCAAGGCCAAGCGGGTTGGGCACAAACCACCTGTTATGGGGCTTACCTCACAGTTTTTGAATAATTGAGAATTCCAGGGATTCAAGCTCATTCACCCTTCTTTTCTTTTCAAGGGGTAGGGAAAGGGATTTTATTGCTTTTTGCATTTTTTCTTTTCTCTTTTGCTTTCTTTCTTCTCTTTTTTTTTGTATTTTTGCGTGGGACTGAGATAATGCTGAAATATTGCTGCGATGGTACAAAATAATATTTTTCTTTTTCTCATTTTCTTTGACTTTTCTTTTTCTTCCTATGCTAGGGATACTTGCTCGGATTGGTCAGTAGAGCAAGGGATTTTTATTCTGGGTAGGGGTGAGCTTGTCCTTTTGTCAATTCTCAAAGATTCTAGACCATGTGCATGATAGGATAGCAGGGGAAACTTTTCGCTCAAGAAACCACTTCTACTATGTAGCATCATATTGAATTTGCAATGAAATCATTTTAATGTGAAAAGATATGCTTGGTTCAAGTAAATAACAAGATCAGTTCTCTATGCTCAAAACTTTATTTAATTCAAATGTGGACTTTGATATAAGAGAGATTAATAATCATACCAAATAGAATCAAGATATTTATGCATGTGAGTGTGAAAGTGCGGGATTCCAAATAAATGTTAATTTATCCAAAATAATTGAAAATATGACTGCAATACTTCAATAATTGACGGGTGCAAAAATAGAAAATGTTTTTTGAAGATTTTGATGATTTTGATTTTTTTATATTTTGATTTTAATTTATGAATTGAGAGAATAAATACTATTACTATTTTTTTGAAATTTTATATAAATGACTAAAAGGAAACAATATGCAAAATACACAATATATACAAATGATGAAAATGACCAAATGTTATGCATAATAACGCTTAAGATGCATAATGTTCATAGGTTCTTTAAGATCTTTACCATCTAAGGTAGCTAATCGATATGCTCCCGATCCAAATTTAGCAGTGATGACATATGGTCCAAGCCAGTTGGGCTCAAATTTACCTTTAAGGTCTTTAGTTGCATTAGTATTTTTTTTATTTTCTTTTAAGACAAGGTCATCGATCTCAAAGGATCGATGATGAACTTTCTTGAGGTATGCTCTCTTAAGCTTGTTTTGGTAGGCACGAAGATGCTCCAAAGCATTGATGCGCTTTTCATCTAGGAGTTCCAGCTGACTAAATCTGCCAGCATGATATTCATCTCCTACTTCAGTATCTTGAAGTAGCAGAGCTAAAGAAGGAACTTCTAATTCAAAGGGAAAAATAGCTTCAGTGCCATAGACCAAAACAAAAGGTGAAGTACCGGTGGGGGTGCGAACACTAGTTCGATAAGCCCACAAAGCAGGATATAATTGGATGTGCCAATCTCGACCAGATTTATTGACCAGTCTTTTGAGGATTTTGATTAATGTTTTATTGGATGCTTCTGCTTGGCCATTACCCTGAGGATAATAGGGGGTGGACCAACGATGTTGAATTTTATATTTTTGACATAATTTCTTGACATCTTTATTTTTGAAACAAGTTCCATTATCTGAGATGAGATTTGCAGGAATTTCGAACCTACAAATAATTTGATTAAAAATAAATTTGGAAACTTGGGTTCCAGTGCAAGAAGCTAAGGGCATAGCTTCAACCCACTTCATGAAATACTCAATGGCGGTTATGATAAATTTGTGTCCATCAGATGACATAGGGTTGATTTTTCCAATGATGTCTAAGCCCCATTTTGAAAAGGGCCAAGGAGATGAAATAGCCTACAGTTCTTGTGCAGGGGCATGGACAATATCAGCGTGTTTCTGGAACTTGTCGCAATGGCACACATAATCATGTGCATCATTCTCCATGGTAGGCCAAAAATATCCTATCCTAAGGAGTTTCTTAGCAATGGCGCTACCACTAAAATGTCCCCCACAAGATCCATTGTGGGCTTCACTCAAAGCTGATCTAGATTCTTCTAGATTCAAACATCTCAATAAGATGCCTTCAAAATATCTCTTATACAAGGTATTACCAATAATCACGAAGTGACTTGCTCGTCTACGTAATAACCGACGCTGGTTGCTATTACAACCTTCAGGAAAGGTCGCATTTTGCAAAAAATTAAGTATATCAGTGTACCATGGTTCAGGAGTAGTTTCGTTGATTAGAAACACATCCAAAGGTTCTAAGCATGATTTTCTTGAAGCGGGTTCCTAGAGTCGATGAATAATGATGGTAGCATATTCATCATCTAACTCCAAGGGCAAAAGAGATGCAACTACAACCATAGCGTCAGCCGCACGGTTGCTAGTTCGAGGAATAGCTTCCAAGGTAACTTGATCAAATAAAGATAATAATTGTAAGACATATGTTTTATATGGGCGTAATTTATCATCTCTGGTCTGATAAACATCATTGATTTGATTTATGACAAGTTGAGAATCATCGAAAACCAATAAATTTTTAATTTTCAGTGCCAAGGCAGCTCGTAATCCAAGGATTAGAGCTTCATATTCAGCAGTATTATTAGTGCAAGCAAATGTTAATTTGAAGGATAGAGGGATAAGATGTTTCTATGGAGATATTAAAATAATACCTGCACTAGCCCCACTCATGCATCGGGCTTCGTCAAAGTATAGGGACCATTGCTCAAGATGGTCTACCTCTAATTTAAGGCATTCATCAGGAAACTCAATGATGAGGGGATGGGTAGACTCTAAGGGTGCAGTAGCTAATTGATCTACTATGATTTGACCCTTAACAGAATTTTGTCCTATAAACATGAGTTCAAACTCGCTTAGCACAAGAACCCACTTGGTTGTGCGACCAGATAAGTATGGTCGACTCATGAGATATCGCAAAGGATCGAATTTAGCAATAACATAGGTTTTCTAATTGAGCATATAATGGCATAATTTCTATGTAGAAAATATGACTGCGAGACATAACTTCTCTAATACTATATAGTGAGTTTCATAACTGATTAAGGTTCTGCTAATGTAATAATTAGCACGTTCTTTCTTCTCATCGTCAAGTTGAGCTAACATAGCTCCTAAGGCAAAATCTGAAGCAAAAATGTACAAGATAAATGGGCGATCAGATCTAGGTGGTGAAAGCACCGGTGGTTTAAGGAGATATTGTTTAAGGAGTTCAAATGCTTCCTGGCATTCGTCATCCCATTGGAAAGAGACATCTTTCTTAAGAAGCTTAAGAAAGGGTCTGGTTTTGTCTGCCAACTTATCAATGAAGCGGCGAATAACTTGAAGCTTACCTTGTAAACTTCGTAATTCAGATATATTTGTGGGTGTGGGCATATCAGTGATAGCCATGATCTTGAGAGGGTCAATTTCAATGCCACGTAAAGAAACTATAACCCCCAATAATTTACCGAACTTAACTCTAAATATACATTTGGCTGGATTTAGTCGGATAAGATATTCCCTTAACCGATCAAAGACTTTTCTCAAGTCATCTAAATGATCATCTTCTTTGATGGAACGAGCTATAATATCATCTACATAATCATGTAGAATATCATGCATCATATCATGAAAGATATAAGTCATGGCTCGTTGATAGGTTGCACCTACATTCTTCAAACCGAATGGCATCACTTTCCAACAAAAGGTTCCCCAAGGGGTAATAAAGGTTGTTTTAGCCTGATCTTCAGGAGCTATCCTGATCTGATTATAACCAGAGAATCCATCCATTAGGGATATCATTCCACTCCCAGCAGTAAAATCAATGATCTGATCCATGTTGGGAAGAGGAAAATCATCTTTAGGGCATGCAGCATTAATATCTCTAAAGTCTATGCAAACCCTAACTTTGGTAGCTTCTTTCTTAGTTACTGGAACTACATTTGAGATCCATTCAGCATAATCAATGGCTTGTATAAAAATAACCTTCAAGAGTTTTTCTAATTCTCCTTTGACTAGTAAGGCCACTTTAGGATGCATTTTTCTAAGTTTTTGTTTAATAGGTTTAGCATCCAGATGGACTACTAGGTGATGCATAACTACAAAAGGGTCTAATCCTGGCATATCTTCATATGTCCAAGCAAAAACATCTTCATATTTTTTAAGGAATGAAATGTATTTATCTTGTTTTTCTTGGCTCAATTCTGATCCAATGTTGATGATGTGAGGGTTATCTTCGGTTCCAATGTTAACTTTTATGACGTTTTCTACTTCCATGTGTAGATCTCTCTCAAAATTAGATGGGGTGGGTGAAACGCCCAATTCTTGTAGTTCTTCCAAGGTTAGCTTGGATAATTTGTCTTGAGGAGTCGTGGCCTCAAGTTGGGCTATACTAGGTATAGAGCCATCAAAATAAAAGTCATTATATAACAATTCCTCAATGGAGACGTCATGGAAGATATCCCCTTCCAACTCATCATCGGATTCAGAAATCATCTCGGGGTAAGCTACGGATAGCATATTACATGTAAATGGGTTATTCCTTAAACGCAAAGCATCGCGTTCATCCAAATAATCTTGGTAAGATATGAGATGGTCATCATCCTCGAATGGGAAGGGCTGACCTTTACTAGGAAATAGGCCCACGCCACATCGGGCAAGCCATGGTTCTACCTCAAAAGGTTCTTTCATACCATTTTGGGAAGGTCCCAAACCTTTCCCTTTATATCCCAATTTAAGCATTATAGGCTTAGCTTTAATATACTCATTAGCAAAATAACAACGAGCATACCCATCATAATGAGTCTTGATGTTTCTAGGTATTCTTCCCCAGTCATATCCCTTATAAATAAAAGCACAACTCCCGACTTGGTAGATACTTCCCATAGGCTGTGGGAGGCCCAAGGTACGAGGAGAGGGTGGAAATTTATTTAAAATAAGGGAATCTTGCATAGCAACGTTTGTTTTTTTGGATACAAGAATTTTAGATAAATCGGGTAAGAGCTCATCAGTAAGAGCATAAGAGGTAGAAGGAACATTTCCTACATTGTTGGATGCGAAAAGTATGCCTTTAGTGGATGTAGATGTTATAGAGATGTCGATGGATGGATCTATAGGTATAGAAGTGATAGGAGTAAGACAAGAAGCATTGGTTGTGGGTTTAGGATCCTTTTGGGGTCCTAATGTGGTTTGTTCGGAAGACGGTTGAACTATATGTAGAGGTGTAGTTGATGGAGTAGATGATGTTATGAGTGTGTGTTTCACACGTTTAGATGGATGACTAGAATTAGGATGTGTGGATGACAGAGCAAGGCAAAATTGAACTCCAACAGGTTCTGCCAAAGCACACATATCAAAGGGTCTAGGATCACCATGAATGGTAACCAACTGATTTTTAAATTCAAATTTAACACATTGGTGTAAAGTTGAGGGAACAACTCACATTGCATTGATCCAAGGGTGACCCAAAAGTATATTATACGATGCAGGGCAATGTACAATAAACACGGTCGTGTCTAAGGTTCTTGGACCAACTTGCAATGGGATAGTGATAACTCCACATGTTTCTTGTGTTTCGTCATTGAAGGCTTTTATGATCATATCAGTTCTTTTCATTTCGTCACTTCTAAACCCAAATATTTGGTAGAAGTCAAAAGTGCAAATGTTTAAAGATGAACCATTATCAATCAAGACTCGTTTAACTCGCTACATCTCCAATTAGGGCAGTAATATATAAGGGGTTATCCTTATGTAAGCTATGTTGCGGTATATCTCTATCCCGAAAGTCAATACAATCGACTTCGCGAGTTATGATAGTATTGGACATGGCTTCAGGTTGAATATTTTGTGGTACCATCATTTGGCTTAATGTGAGCATTAATTCATCCCTATGGGTAGGAGAAGATCTTAAAAGGTCCAAAAGGGAAATTCTAGCTGTAGTATTTGATAATTGTTCCTTAATATTATAAGGAGGCTTAGGTTGAACATTAGGCGCATGATTCCCTTTATTAGGAAGTTTCAAAACAAATGGAGCTGATCCATCATTCTGAGTTTGATCCTGTTGAGAATTTTGAGCTTGTTGTCGAGTAACAACTCCGATGGTACCTACAATATTATTTTGCGGATGATGAATGGGTCTTGGTCTAGCGTTTATGGCTTGTTCATTAGAAAGTAATTGGTGAGAAGATGGTCGAGTAGTGACTCTTCTAGGAAATGGTTCTTCTAGAATCATAGAACTTGTGATAGGTTGAATAGGATCTGATTCATCTTCAGAACTATTCGATTTATTTGAGGTGATTTCCATGTCACTTTCAGTCTCATATTCGGTATCACTAAGATCAGGTGTCCGAATATTATGTAGAGGTCTGGCCGTAACCATGGATAAAGTTGTGTCAAAGATTTGTGGATCATGAATAGGTAAATGTCCACTAATAGTTCCTACATATCGAGTAGGAGGGGGAACATTATGATGCTCAATTTGATTAGCCACCTCTTTACCATGCTTTGGTAAAGGATGTTGAAATATGTCCAATGATTGATTGGCATTCTGATTCTGATTTTGGGGGATGTTCTTTTGAGCACTATTAGGAGGATTTTGTTTAGGTTGAAAGGCTTGCACCTCCATCTCATTGTTATCAATGAGGTCTTGTATTTTATGTTTTAATATTTTACAAGAGTTGGTAGCGTGTCCAGGTCCTCTATGGAAATCACAGTGTAAATCAGCTCTGTATCCGGGTATAGTTGGATCAGGTTCCCAGATATTTGGTAATTGGATCAATCCTCGTGCTAGTAATTGCGGGAGAATGGTTGATAAAGGTTGATTTAACCTAGTAAATTCTTGGGGTGGTTTATCAGGAGGTTTCAGTATAAATTTCTCTGTTGTTTTTGCAACATTAATAGTAGCGATATTTCTACTATCAGTGACTCCATCGCCCACAACTTGTTTATTTTTATATTGATTTCTGGATGTTTTCTCATCATCTTTCTTTTTAAGTTGACCTCTCCTAACAAGAGCATCTTCCACTCTTCGGGCTAAATCTATAGCTTGATCGAAGGTGGTCAAGGTAGCAGTTGATAACTCATAGGATAGTTGTTCTTGTAAATTATTGATAAAGATATCCAACATTTCTCGATAAGGTAACACAAAGTGCAATTTTCCTATCAACTGTCTCCATCGAGCTAGGAAATCAGCAAAACATTCATCTTTGTCTTGTTTTAGGTTGTACAAATCTTTAATGGTTACATGCCTTTCAATGTAGGCACTAAATTGATGCACAAAAGACTTGATGGTCTCTTCAAAATTTCTCAAAGAATGAGTGGGTAGTTGATAATACCATTCCAATGCCATCCCTCCTAAAATTTTTGGGAACATTTTTAGTAATAACAAATCATCATGGGATATGTCATGACAGGCTATCCTAAACATACGAAGATGCTCTATGGGATCTTCGGTTCCTTTGTATATAGGTAGGACAGGCATAGGAAAGTGTTTAGGATATGGTTGTGCTACAACTATAGGATCTAGAGGCTGACTACACATCTCTCGATAATTGTACGAGGGACGGTAGGGATCTATCTGGTCCATGCGGGAGACTAACTATTTCACCATGGCTTCCAGATTACTAGTTTGTCCACCATATTGGTTCGGTGGTATTTGAGCATATGATGGCGTGACGTAAGGATTGGATGCTATATTGCTATTATGCAAATGGTTGGTAGGAAGAGTATTATGAAGAGGATTTGTTGTAGCATTATGTTGTATCCCAGATTGTTGGAAATTGGTGTTAGGTTTTGCTTTAGGCTTTTGTTGATTTGAGGTATGTTGATCAATAACTTGGCAAAATAGAGCAGTGAATGATGGTTTCTTTTGTGTGGGAATAACCCTAGGCTTGGTAACAGGCACTCTAGATGGTTGGGTAACCTATTGTTGTTGCATGTTCTAGATTATAGCGGCCATATCCAAATTGGATGGTCTAGCTTGATCACTTTCTTGATCAACGAAGGACAAGGGATTAGTGCGTGTGTGATATATGTCTTCTAGGGTTGCTTGAGTGTCACTAATTTGATCCTTGTCCATATGGACTGCTCTATTAAGAGTGCCAATATTAGTATTGAGGAATTTCCAGAAATGTTCCATGTTCTCAAAAGTAACAGCTCCTTCCGGAGATATTTTAGGAGATGAGGATCCTTCTTCTCTAACAATTTCTCTTTGTTCATTTGCGTCAACAAACTCTTCTTCTTGTTGGTCTAGGGTTCCTTCTTCCTGAATTGGGTCTTCAGGAAGGACATCTGGTTTATTTATTGTTTTTCCTAACCAATCTTCTTCTACTTCAGTCTGTTTTCCATTCCTGAGTCTAGTCATTATGTTTAAATTTAGATTTTAGCAAATATATATTAATATATTTGCAACAAATTTGGGAGGTATATATTTTAATTATATACCTACTATAATACTTAAAAGAAAATGTTTTGATTTTTGTTATGATTTTGTTTTGTTTTTATTTTTTATTTTTTATTTTTTGTTTTTATGATTATAAAGACAACAAACAACACACTAAATGCAAGAAATAATAATAATAAAAGAATGGCTTAGTTTTCTATAAATAGTTTATAGATGTCATTGATAGGATCAAGTTCATCAAGAGTCATGAAATGCTCCTCTTCAAATTGGAAATGGTTTTTCAGGAACTTAACAAAGTGTGCTATGGTGATGTTATCTACTTCTGACTCTGTCTTGTAAAAATAGAGCTCATGGCAATACTCTCGATATAACACATCTCTAGGAACTCTATTCCATATTTTTCTATCCGTAAGGACGACCTCTTGATCCTCTATACGAGATAGAAATTTATGTACTACAACTGCATTGTCGAGGTATTCCTCAAAGGTGTACAACTCGGAAGACACAAGGGCTCTTTTATCTGCTAACCACCTATGGCAAGCTCTCTGAAGCTCATGATACAAGGTCACTTGATCAGGATCCAGGATTCTATCTAGGACAAACCTCTTGATTTGCCTAAGTTCGGTTGATCTATATTCAATGATATTCAATCTCCTATTAAGTTCGTCCCATAAAGGTTGAACCCTATTTGTTTGAGGTACTCTAAGCAAAGAAGTAATCTCTATGGCTGCTAATTGGTTCTCAAAATTAATGGTGACAGGTCGTCTTTTATTATAATCTACCATCTAAATATGATATACAATCTTTGATTCTAAATGCATTTATGTTTTGTTTTGTTTTTTTTTGGATTGTTTTCAAAAGGTTTTTAGTTTTCACGTCGGGTTCACCAAAATGTATCGCTCCAAATTTTTTGCATCCTTACCTTCAGGCTATAGGATCCACGCCCGAAAGGGGGATGCGAGAAGGATGGGACAATACCTCGGATTGAGAGGCCCTTTGAAGGTCCCGCCTCTCGGGGGAGGGGTATAAGGGTGAATTTTCGATGGATGGTGGGTTCACCAGGAAACTTTTGAGTGGCAGTTTCCATGCCTAGGTTGATAATAGGTTTGATGTGTTCATTTTGTGCTTTGATCATTCAATTCCTAGGTTTGACCAAGATGAATCTAAACTATTCTATATGCCAATGCTGATTTTTATGGATACAAAAAACATGAATAAATGCTAAACACAGAGAATATGCCGAATGGGATAGAACATACCTGATTCTAGATGTCTGATGAAGATTTTGAGTCTTGCAGTAGTCCAAATCATCTCAAATCATATGTAATCATCTGGAATTACACAGAATCATCTCAGATCTCAGTCGGTCATCTGAGATCAGACGAGATCATCGTCGATCTGATGAATTTGTCAGACGAATTTGTTAGAAACCTACAATCACAAAAACAGATACAAAATACCAAAAATGCAATTGCAAAAGCAAGGGGAAATGATGGAAATAATAGTAAACTTACCTAAATGATGAATCCAGATAGCAATTAAAAGGAAATGCATCAATTTGACAATTTATTTTGACTTTATCATGCATTTATATTAAATGAGGTGAACTCCAAGATGCATAAATATAATAACTAAGATAATGCATAAAGAAATGCAAAAAAACAATAAGGAAATGCAAACTCTGGGCTCTGATTGCCCCCAATCTAGATTACAGTCGAGATCACCTCCAATCATACGAGATCATCGTCGATCTACGATAGGATCGTCTGAAATCATCTGGAATCGCCTGTGACGATCCAAGCTTGCTCTAGCTGAAGAAAAGTAAGATTCCTACAAGAAAACTTGAAATATGCAATGCAAACAAAGGTATGAAGGTGTTCTAAGGCACAAGGAACTAAATTTGTAGGGAAATCCATCAGCTAGGGGGTTCAGGGGGATAAACTGAGAAAATCCCAGTTTATATAGGATTAGGGAGAGGTTAGGAGGTTGGAGATCATCCCAATTTGGGAGATCTCCAATGGGGGAGACTCTAACTACGTAGACACGCTTTCTACCTAAGTTAGAGAAGCTATTAAAATAGAAGCTAATTATGAAAATTCAGTTTTGGGACAAAATCGTCTGGACATTCTGTTCCAGATGAATTCATCAGATCTGGGATGATTTCGTCTAATCTGCGATGATATCGTCCAACGGTCAAAACAAATCCTAAAAATGGCATGAAAAACAAGGGGAGAGGGTAACGAGCGATTAACGGGTGGTTTGGGGTTAAAATTCAAATTTTTATATTTTTACTAAGGTTTAACTGTGCCAATTTTAGGGTGCTACAATATGACATGGGTTCAACTCCTAACATCATAAATTTTGTATATGGGGGGATTGATTCTTCATAAAATCTAGCTCCCCTAGAAGAATCCAAAGAACCAACACCTGCCAACATACAAAACATGTTGGAATTTCCATCCCATTATTTTCACATAGTTAATTGGTAGGGTCATGGCCTAGGATTGCACAAATAGGGAATGCACGACATTATTGATGTTCCATATCAAGAAACACATGACCATTCAAGCCTAGGTTACACTCCACTTTCCACCACCTCTTCTCTTGAACAAGCCTTCCAAAGGCTTAATATAAATTCAGGATAAGAATCCCTCCACCCCGATGACTTTGATGATGATATATATGAAGAATTCAAACTCATATCAATAATTTTTGATGAATCTAAAGAGGAATCAGAGCCCATCATTCCCCACACTGAATAGGATGAGTTTTATCTTAGAATATTCCCCATCCATGAGCCCATATTTCACTTGCTTCTTCTGCAAGAAATAGCCTTCCCTATTAGTGAATCACCACCTCCATATCATTAATCCATTTCATAAGCCAAACTTGTAATATATGTACATAATAAAAAAATAAAACATAAAAAGTGGTTTTCACCACTACAAAAAAAATAAAAAAATCAAGAAAAAATATTTTCTTTTCTACATTGCATGTATATAGCATCTATTTAAATGCATTTATTTATGTTTATTGCTACTGTCAGGTTTACCAAGCTCCTATAATCAGTTCTTAGGCCCCATTCATCCCATACATCCCAACATCATCCAATTTCCCTTAAGTTAACATGAATCTTGTTGAACTGTTCACCCCACTCCATAACCCATACGATTTGGCAAAGCCAATTTCAATTGACATGAGACTTATTGATATGGACTAGATGTCTTCACCACCATTATTTTATGAGTTTGTTTTATCTGAGGAAATGTTAAGGGCTTTCACCAACTACATTCCTCCATTCCCTCCACCTTCACCTTCACCTTCGAACCTCAAGGTTTTTTAGGCAGATGTAGACAAGAAAAATTCAAAAGAGTTTGATGACATCATAGATGAAATTCATTTGATCCCTATACCCCATTAACTTGAGGAAGGATCCCATATGTCCATTGAATTTACCATCAATGTGGACCTTAGTTTAGACAAAGATAACCCTCAAATTATCAAGCTTGGTAAAATATTATCCAACAATGATCAAGAGCAGTTAATTGCTCTCCTTAAGAGGAAGAAGGGCATTTCCACATGGTCCTATAAAGACATGCCTGGTCTTGACCCTATCTTGGTTGTCCATAATCTCACCTTACATCCTGATTTTAAGTTGATCAAACAAAAAATTTTATGGAAGCATCCTACCATTACCGTCTTGGTCAAAGAAGAGCTCCAAAAGCTAATATATGGGGTTTCATCGTACCCATTGATTATCTTGAGTGGCTCTCAAATATGGTAGCCATTCGTAAACCTGATGGGGCCATACATGTTTGCACTAATTTTTGAGATCTTAACAAAGCATGTCCTAAGGATGATTTTCCTCTCCCAAATATCAATACTCTTGTCGACACATGCGCTAGCCATGAAATACTTTATCTCATGGATGGTTTCTCAGGATACAACCAAATTCAAATAAATCCTAATGATCAACACAAAATAGTATTCACTACACCTTGGGGAACTTTTTGTTACAAGGTTATGCCCTTTGGCCTTTAAAATGTAGGTGCCACTTATCAATGTGCCATGACATAGATTTTCCATGACTATATGCATAAGATTATCGAAGATTATGTGGATGATATTTTGAAAAAATCCAAAACTTGACAAGAGCACATTGGTGTGTCGAAGAAATTTTTTGAATGACTTCTAGAACATAATGTAAGGTTGAACCCCAAGAAATTTGTCTTTGGTGTTACCTCTAGAAAACTATTAGGGTTCATTATCTCTAAAAGAGGCATTGAGGTGAACCCAAACAAGGTTAGGGCCATCTTGGAGATGCCTCCAACAAACTTAAAGTGATTGCGTAGTTTACAAAGAAATAACCAATCAATCTGTCATTTTATTGCACAAATGTTTGACAAATGCAGGTCATTCAATCACCTGCTACAAAAGGGGGTGCCATTTTCTTGGATAGATGAGTGCCAAAAAGCCTTTTATGACATTAAGCAATACCTAGCTTCTCCACCAATATTAGCCCCTCCTCATTTGGGGATCCTATTCCATATTTATGTCTCAGCAATAGACTTTGCATTAGGGATAATGCTTGCACAAAAGAATGAAGAAAATTAAGAGTAAGCTATCTATTACATTAGTCAAACATTGGTAAGCTATGAAACCAGATATACTTATCTAAAAAAATTGTGCTTAGCAGTGGTTTTTTCCACTAAGAAACTTTGATATTACATGCTTAGTCACACAATATATGTCATTGCTAGATAAAATTCTTTGTGTTATATGATTTCTCACACTTACAATAACACTCGCACTGCTAAATGGATAATGCTTCTTACTGAATTTGACTTGGAATTCATTAGCCAAAAATCCATTAAAGGTTAGGTCATAGCCGATCAACTTGTATAAGCTCAACTACCTAGTGATCATCCTTTTATTATTGATTTCCAAGATAATTTGGTATTTTCTATCACCGAACAAGAATAATATGTCATTTCAAAGGAATACGTTGATATCACATTATTATTTTATGGCTCTAAGTGTGAGAAAGGTCAAGGTTCTAGAGTCATGTTTTATACACCCTAGGGGGATACCTATCACTTTATCATTCAAACTTAAATTCCAATGCATAAATAACACAACAGGGTACGAAGCCTTAATCTTAGGTCTTCAATCAACTATAGTTATGGGCATTAAACGTATCTGGATATTTGGTGATTCTCAAATTGTTGTCAAGATAATCAATGGAGAATACCAATGCAAAGAACCTACCATTAAACTTTATCATGAAGTAGCAATGTAATTGCTCTATACATTTAAATGGTATGAAATAAATAGTTTGCCACATTCAACTAATAGATTTGTAGATGTAATGGCCTCCCTTGGATCATTGATTCCAAAAGACTCCTTAGGAGAGGTATAACCCTTTATTATTTCAATGATCTCTAAATCTGTAATTGTTCATTTTGACTCTAAGGATGAAAATGACATTTTATTTATCCAGTCGGATCCTCATGAGCCTTGGTCAAGCCAAATAGTAGCCTTTCTCAAGTTTGGAACACTCCCATCTGACATGTCTCAAACTGCTAAAAGTATTTTCAAGAAAAAAGTAGCTCATTTTGTTCCCTTGGAAGACGTGTTATATAAACATGGTTATGATGGAGTGCCCCTTCGTTGTCTCAAGTCTAGTGAGGTACAAAGAGCCACAGTTCAAGCTCATGATGGTACTTGTGGTGGTCATTTTAGTGGGATAGCCATCACAAAGTGTATTTTATGCATGGGTTATTATTGGCCCACCATGGAACATGACTATTGCACTTATATTAAACATTATAAGAAATTTCAATAACATGCTAATTTAACTCATGTGCCATCACAATATTTTCAACCTATTTAAAGTATTTGGATATTTTCACAATGGGATCTTGTTCTAATTGGCAAAATATCACCTTCTTCCTCAGGACAATATACATTCATCATCATAGCCACTGAATACTTCACAAAGTGGGTTGAGGCAATTCCTCTAACCAGTATGATAGGACCTAGAATTATGGAGTTCATACTTCACCATATCATTTGTCATTTTGGTATCCCCTCAAAAATCATCTTTGATAATGGTAAGTCTTTCAAGAACAAGGATGTTTGAGCACTTTGTGAGAAATATAAAATTCAAGATAGTTTATCTACTCCTTATTACCCATAGGTAAATGGACATGTTGGGGCTACCAACAAGACCTTAATTGCTATTCTCAATAAAATCGTTACCAAAAATAATAGATATTGGCATACCAAAATTCCCTTGTCATTATGGGCTTATCAAACAAGCATCCACACATCTACTAGGGCAACACCATTTTCATTGGCCTATGGATCCAAAGCAATCATACCTCTCGAGATTGAGATCCCCTCATGAATTTCTTTGTAGGAATTTATAGATGATAACACTACTAGACAAGCACATCTTGACCAACTCATAATTCTTTATGAGAGGTGAGTTAATACTTTAGAGCATTTACAAGTTTATCAAAATAGTCTAAAGCATGTTTAAAACACCAAAATTCATCTACATGAATTCCAAGTAAGAGATCTTGTCCTTAAAGAGAATCAACAAAATACCAATGCATCTTAATGATAAATTCGTGGCTAATTGGTTGGGTCCATACATCATCACTCAAAGAGTCGGTAATGGTAATTATAGGCTTACCGGTCTAGAGGGAGAGGAAGAACCCGAACCACTTAATGTTATACACTTGAGAGCATTCTATGCATAATGTGATTTCTATATATGTATGTATACATGGCTAATACACAAAAACATTGCATTTAATTTACACATATTTCATTCAAAAAAATCGCATGCATACATTCCATTTCACAAAATTGCACTACATACATTTCATCTATATTTCACATCTCATATTAGGGATCATTTATTCATTTCAAGGTATTAATTGGTCCAATAAAGTCATCTTGCCTTAATTAAGGGCACCTTCAAAAATGTCATCCATTTCATTGCACCATTTCACCAAGCCAAAATGTCATTTGCATCCATATATCCATCATGCCTAGGTGTTTTTGGTCACTCAACCACTCCTAGTGTTTTAAGAAATCTCCAAAATACATGTCGAATTATTTTAGGACCATTACACAATTTTCACTAAGAAAATATTGAGTTTTGGAAATTGACTCCAAAATATTCTTGAACCAAACACAATTCCACATCTTAAAAGCATCTTGTATCAAAGAGAGATAACACAATACTTGGTTTGAACCTTGAAGTAAAAAGGGTAATCCTCGCTCGTTCCATCATGCAACATAGTCCACCAAAATAGTAGTTTTCACCACTATCACAATTCAAAAATGAAATAAAGAGTAGGGAAAAATATCTAACAAAAACTCTAAATATTTTACATCACACACCTTCAATCATTGGGTTGTAAGAATTGTACTACATTTCCAGTCATATGGTTAGGTAGTCATACCAAAAACTTAAGATATCAAATCCTTGGACTATAGATTCAACCTCCACTAGAGCTATAGATGTTTTACTGGTAGTGGAGTACGCTCATGCATGGTGACATATATATTTTAAAGAGACCTCTGACCATACATACAAATATGATATATTATTGTTTTCATCCATAATAGGTCACCCCCAATTTACTCAATATTATTTAATAAACTCACTTGCACACACATTGGTTCTTGATTACCTTGAGTCATTACCATACTCATGAATTGGTAAATGAATTCACTGCACACACATTTGGTCCTATAAGGATTTGTTTGAGTCTTTGTAAAATATTCAATTTTCCATATCAACATCCATATCTTCTTCCATATCAACATCCATATCAACATACATATCTTCTTCCATGTCAACATCCATATCACTTCAAGAGTCATACACCACACAAGCCATCATGTTTGGTGCCCCTGATTAAACAATAAATCTAAACATGAGCAAGAAAAATCTAAAATATGAATGATCATTAGAACATATGCATTCCATACCATGCATTAATAATCCATAACATATCATATGCATTAATCATCCATATAAACAAAGCATTCCACAAAAGCATTCACACAAAAATATATAACACAAAATTAAAATCCATGTATATATATGTATAAATATCACATATACAATGAGTGCCAAAAGGCTACATACAATTGAGCACCAAGACTCATATACAAAAAGTACATCTAAGCACTAGCTAAGCCCTCCAAGATGACCCCTATGACCTAGAAGGATCCCTATACCTAGAGATATGCTAAGACTCGCTATGCCTAGCAGCCTCAAATACATAGGAGGTAGGAGGATCAGGAAGTAGAATATGATTCTCCATAAACCTATCCTCCAAAGCCTTGATATACCTATGTCGAGACTAAAGGTATGCTATATCAACATTATGATGTTGCTCTCTCTCTAGTAGCTCTACCTAGAGCCTCGTGATCCTCTCATCCAAAGCCATCACCATCATGTTCTGCTCTGCCACCTATTGCTCTAGTCTCATCTAATCCTCCTTGCTCCAACCTAGAGTTTCATCTAGGGTATCCTCCATATCATCCCAACCTCCACCATATCCTCCACCCTCAGGTTCCTACCTCATCGTACCCTTGGTCCTCCTCCTTTGACTATTAGATCGAATGTGTCTCTATCGATTAGGATCCTCATGGATCTCCTCCACATAATTCCTATCTCTACCATCCCCTCCATCCTTAGATTCTTGTCTCATCGTACCCTTGGTCCTCCTCATTTGATTATCATATTGAAGGTGCCTCTATCACGTAGGAGCCTCATGGGTCTCCTCCACCTCATTCCCATCTCCATAGGCTACTGCTAGAGTCGGTACCCATGGTGGTTATGTAGCAAACTATGCATCATAATCTGGAGTAGTTCTTGCATCATCCATATCAGGGAGATTTACCTCCTCATCATCCTCATACACCTCCCTCAATGTATCAATGCATGGTATCCCTGTATCCTCCCGATGCTTCCTATAGAACACCAACTCATCCAAAATCCCCTACCTTAGCCTAAACTAGAGGGATAACCATGAGAATTTAATATACTTAGCCTCACTCTGATAGCTCATAATCACCCACCTAACCTACCTGACTCATAATATATGCTCTCCATTGCCCATCCACCTGGTACCCCACTAAGTCCTCCATATCACTTGAGAAGATGTCACCCTAATCCTCAAATCCTGGTACCATCAGATCATCTACATAGGTCAACTTAGCTATACCTCCTTGACCACCACCCATATCCTAGCATAGGGTTATACCCTACCTAATTCTATAGTTGGTAAACAATATGGTCAAGCCATCCTAAAATGCTCCCATTGTAGCACCCTAAAATTGGTGCAGTTAAACCCTTAGTAAAAAGATAAAAATTTGAATTTTAACCCCGAAACCGCCCGTTAACCGCTCACCCCATTTTTCGTGCCATTTTTAGGAGTTGTTTTGATCGTTGGACGATATCGTCATCGATCAGATGAAATCATCCCAGATCGAACGAATTCGTCTAGAATAGAACGTCCAGACGATTTCGTCCCAAAACTAAATTTTCATAATTAGCTTCTGTTTTAATAGCCTCTCCAACTTGGGCAGAAGCGTGTCTGTGCAGTTGGAGATTCCTCCACTGAGGATCTCCTAGATTGGGATGATCCCCAACCTCCTAACCTCCCCCTAATCCTATATAAACTAGGATTTTCTTAGTTTATCCCCCTGGTTGGCTGATCCCATGATTCCCTGATTGATTTTCCCTGCCATTTAGTTTTGTTGTGTCAAGATGTCCTATCCACCATTGTTTGCACTCGTAGTTTTAATTTTTCATTGCAGGTTTTCATTGTGCTTCAGTTGGAGAAATCTCGGATCGTCGTAGGTGATTCCAGACAATTTTGAATGATCCTATCGTAGATCGGCGATGATCTCGTATGATTGGAGGTGATATCGACTACAGTTCAGATTGGGGGCAACCAGAGCCCTGAGTTTGCATTCCTCATTTGTCTTCTTTATTTTACTATGCATTAGTTTGATTTATTTTCATTCTGCATCTTGGAGTTCACCTCATTTAGCATAAATGCATGATAAAGTTAAAATAAGTTATTAAAAAAATGCATTTCCTTTAATTTTCTATCTAGATTTATCAGTTAGGCATTTATACTATCATTTCTATCATTTTGCATTATTCTAGCAGTAGCATTTTCATTTTTTGGTGTCTATTTCTATGATTGCAGGTTTTTGACGAATTCGTCTGATGAATTCGTTAGATCGATGATGATCTTGTCTGATCTCAGATGATCACCTATGATCTAAGATGATTCTATACAATTGCAGATGATCCTATCATATTCGAGATGATCTGGACTCCTACAAGCTTCAGAATCTTCATCAGACATCCGAAATCAGGTGCATTCTTTCTCATTTCGTATAATCTTTACATTTAGGATTCATTCCTACTTTTTGTATTCATATAAATCAACATTTTCATATAGAATAGCTTAGATTCATTCTGGCCAACCTAGGATTATGAATGATTGAGTATAAAATGAACACACCAAAACCATTCTCAACCTAGGCGTGGAAACTGCCACTCAAAGTTTCCTGGTGAACCCACCATCCATCAAAAATTCACCCTTATACCCCTCCCCCGAGAGGCGCGACCTTCAAAGGGCCTCTCATTCCGAGGTATTGTCCCATCCTTCTCGCATCCCCCTTTCGGGCGTGGATCCTATAGCCTGAAGGTAAGGATGCAAAAAATTTGGAGCAGTACATTTTGGTGAACCCGACATGAATAACATAGGCATATTTCTGATTTAAAAAAAAAAAAATCTACAAAAAAATCATCATTTCAAGTTTGTATGTTTTAGATTCAATTCTAAATAGTAGATACTAAATATTACTTTTAGAAGTACTAAAGAAACCATGAGTTTTTACTCAAATCAATATGAGCCCATGAGTAATGTTGGAAGAATTCAGCCAAATACATTTGTTGATTATGACCAACCTCATCCCTATTCAACATCACCTCCATCACACTTTTCTCATTTTTCATCCATAACCCAACAGGACAATCCCTTTTCCAATCCTCTTCATAACGATATTATCTATTCTCCCATATATCCATATTATGTCTATCAATCCACATATAATCCTCCTCCATCCTTTCAATATTCTTCTTTCAATACAACACATCCATTTCAACAAGAAAATACTTATTCTTCCAATCCTACCATGCACTCACATCATACTTCACAATCTTCCTATCATCATTCTACCCATAACAAAGAAAAGAGAGGTAAAAAACCATTAGGTCCTTTTATGACTGAACTCCTAAGGCACTTATCAAAAACCTCTCGAAAACCTTCATCACGTACATTTACAAAGCTCAATCAACCAATGGATATAATTCTCAAGCATTTACTTGATACAAATAAGATTGAACTCCCTTCCATAAGACAACTTGATACCACAGCAGATTGGTTTAAACCTGAGCTACATTGTGAATATCATAGAGTAGATGGACATATGACACAAAATTATAAATATTTAAGATGTGCAATTCAATATTTGATTGATGAGGGTCTTTTTAATATAAAGGAATTACAATCTACAACTGATTATAAATCTCCATTAAACAATCAAACTCCTACACAACAAATACCAATAATCAATCAAGACATGGGGATCTCCCAAGAACCCCTATTCAATTATCAACAATAGGAAACCAATCAAATATTGCATGTTAATGTGTCCCATCATGATGATATTACTAATATTGTAACAGAAACTACAAATGAGCAACCTCAAGTTCAATCAACTCAATCCGATATTCAAGAGATGGATTCCTCATTTGACCAACCTTCAAAACTATCTTTGGCTCTAGAGAATGATCCAAAATGGAATGTAAGCATAGAAAGCTCATCTTTAGAATCAAAATCTCAATCTGAAATCCCCTTTGATAGCCAACAACAAGTGATTAATCCTCAAGCAAAGATATCCCTTTTAGAAGTATTACAAAGTTCTCATAAGGAAACTTTGTTCAAGATACCTAGCCAACAATTTGTTCCTCATGATATTTTCCCTAAGAACATAATTAATGGTGTAAGCCCTCTTGAGGTTAACCATATTTCATTCTATGATGAGGAGATTCCTTCCTCTACTCCACAAGAAGACTCCTCTCTTTACATTACAGGATCTAGTAAAGAAACACCTGTTAAAACTATCATGGTAGATAATGGCTCCTCTCTTAATTTATGCACTTATCAATTATTCCAAAAACTCAAATTAAAGGAAGAAGATCTTAATGAATCAAATGTTATTATAAAATATTTTAACAATGAAATTCAAGAAGCTCAAGGTACTATAATTCTTCCCCTTAATATTGGATCCAAGATCCTGGATACTTTGTTTTATGTAGCATATTGCCCTTCACCTTACAACCTACTTCTCAAAAGTCCTTGGATTCATACGATGAGGGTTGTCCCTTCCACTCTTCACCAATGTTTAAAGTTTGAACTTGCAAGTAAAATTGTTACCATACATGGTGACCCAACACCATTTGAAGAATATTTAACGGTTGAAACATCAAGTTCTATACATTCTCCATTGTCACAATTACCTTCTATCCATCACTTTTCTTCATCCATATATGATCATCCTTGTTTACCAAATAACACCCATGCATATCTTTCACATATGCTCCCTCCATATTATCAAGACTTGGAAGATAGTGATAAGAATGAAGAACCTTCTTATCCTTCTGACATTTTATTTTGTAACATGATCAATTTTACACATATAAAAGTCAAATCTTTTGCTACATTATTCTACATTATAACAAAGCTTTTGTTATCGCTACCTTTTATTCATCACCTTTTGTTCTTACCTTCACCACAACCAAATTATCCTTCAAAACCTCCTTTGATTTTGAAGCAACCTTAGACATGCTATACTCAAATAACCTTGTATAGTGTATATAGATCATCTTGTATATACCACCAATTCCATCATAAATAAAAATAAAAATATAAAAACATCAAAATCATCAAAAACTTCAAAAACATCTTTTATTTTTGCACATGTCAATTCTTGAAGTATTGCAGTTATATTTTCAATTATTTTGGATAAATTAGCATTTATTTGGAATCCCACACTTTCACACTCACATGAATAAATATCTTGATTTTATTTGGTATGATTATTAATCTCTCTTATATCAAAGTCCACAGTTGAATTAAATAAAGTTTTGAGCATAGAGAATTGATCTTGTTATTTACTTGAACCAAGTATATCTCTTCACATTAAAATGATTTCATTGCAAATTCAATATGATGCTACATAGTAGAAGTGGTTTCTTGAGCGAAAAGTTTCCCCTACTATCCTATCATGCACATGGTCTAGAATCTTTGAGAATTGACAAAAGGACAAGCTCACCCCCCGCCTAGAATAAAAATCCCTTGCTCTACAGCCAATCCGAGCAAGTATCCCTAGTATAGGAAGAAAAAGAAAAGTCAAAGAAAATGAGAAAAAGAAAAATATTATTTTGTACCATCGCAACAATATTTCAGCATTATCTCAGTTCCAAGCAAAAATACAAAAAAAAAAAAAAAGAGAGAAAAAGAGAAAAGAAAAAGCAAAAAGCAATAAAATCCCTTTCCCTACCCCTTGAAAAAGAAAAGAAGGGTGAATGAGCTTGAATCCTTGGAATTTTCAATTATTCGAAAATTGTGAGGTAAGCCCCATAACAGGTGGTTTGTGCCCAACCCGCTTGGCCTTGGGTAATTCCTAGCGTGGTGATATGTCTATCACATTAGCGACCTTCTTTTGTATAGACCTATGTCCGCTTATGGATCAGCTAGCTCTTGATGACCCGACTTACATAGTAGTCTGGTACGGTTACATGCATATAAATCATGGTCAACGAACATTCATTTGGTTAATTCAAATTACTTGTATCAAATTATCTTGCTCAAAATTGGTAAATGAACAATACAATTGCACACACATTTGCATTTGAGAGATTTTGTATCATTATGATAAATCAAGATCGGCAATGAAATCACATATGCACATGAGGGTTCCTTATAAATCTACATTTTGTCTTTGAGATAATTTAAAATATTTTTGCAACTCTTTTTGGAATAATTTCATCTTCTTATTTAAAAGAACATTTGTTTCGTATAAAAAAAATTACATACATTGTTTTCAAAAATCCAAAATTTCTTTCAACAACATATTCAAAAATCTAGCAATAAAGTCACGTTTATATATATTTTTCTGTTTATCTCAAAATCAAAAATCAATTATGCAATAAAATTATTTTTTTGGATTTCGTGATGATGGTATAAGTCTATACCTATAATTCTATGCCTAGTGCAAACCATTGTTCTAATTTTATTTCCCATTCATTATAATTTATAAAAACATATGGCTTATATCATTATGTTACACAATTGTGCTTTAAAAAGAACGAACACTTTTCCTATTTCATTTCATTTCATTATGTCAACATTCCATTTTGCAACCATGGTATAATTCCTAAGGAATTGTTCAAAATTTTATCACACTTAGGAATTTTATGCCTAGCAAAAATCATATTTTTAATATTTCATGCATAATATTTTTATGAAAATCTGAAAACAAATCATCACCATCATCATTTTCATCATCACAACACAAAGTCTTAAGATAGTCTCTTAAGCACTCTTTTACTTTTAGCAATATTTCTATACTGGGATTAGCTTGACGACCTAGCGAGTGGCGACTCCATGAAATGGTCTATAACAACGACAATGTCCTTTGAAATTATTGTTAGAAGTCCCTTTATTTTTCATCAAATCACACCACAAAACAACCAATTTGTTTACATCAGATTATTTCATTTAAATTTTACTAAGCATGACATAAAATTATACTATTTCCAAATGACATAATTACATGAATAATCAATCAACAATTCCAAAATTAAAGCATCATAAAACATATGCACAAGTCATATCACAAAAAATCGACTTTAATATATATGCTATATCTACATTTTGCTACTATCTAAACAGTGAAAATAACATAAATGATTGGTTTTACCCTATTTTTCTTAATTTTATTTAAAAACAACATTTTTTAAAATTTTGCTTTTCTATGCTTTTACCTCAAACGTTCGATTTGGGTAAAAACACGGAGGGGGCACCATAGTAAGTAGTTGTACGATTCGACCTAGAATCGTCGTCTATAAAATTGAGTAAATTTTTGCTTTCTCGTAAAATGGAAAGAACTCGTCTTTAACGCATTTTCTTCGGAAAATTCGCTAAAGAGGGGGCAAAATGTAGCACCCTAAAATTGGCATAGTTAAACCCTTAGTAAAAAGATAAAAATTTGAATTTTAACCCCGAAATTGCCCGTTAACCGCTCACCCCATTTTTCGTGCCATTTTTAGGAGTTGTTTTGACCGTTGGACGATATCGTCGTCGATCAGACGAAATCATCCCAGATCGGACGAATTCGTCTGGAACAGAACGTCCAGACGATTTTGTCCCAAAACCAAATTTTCATAATTAGCTTATGTTTTAACAACCTCTCCAACTTGGGCAGAAGCGTGTCTATGCAGTTGGAGATTCCTCCGCTGAGGATCTCCCAGATTGGGATGATCCCCAACCTCCTAACCTCCCCCTAATCCTATATAAACTAGGATTTTCTCAGTTTATCCCCCTGGTTGGCTGATCCCATGATTCCCTGATTGATTTTCCCTGCCATTTAGTTTTGTTGTGTCAAGACGTCCTATCCACCATTGTTTGCACTCGTAGTTTTAAGTTTTCATTGCAGGTTTTCATTGTGCTTCAGTTGGAGAAAGCTTGGATCGTCGCAGGTGATTCCAGACGATTTCGGATGATCCTATCATAGATCGGCGATGATCTCATACGATTTGAGGTGATCTCGACTACAGTTCAGATTAGGGGCAACTAGAGCCCTAAGTTTGCATTCCTCATTTGTCTTCTTTATTTTACTATGCATTAGTTTGATTTATTTTCATTCTGCATCCTGGAGTTCACCTCATTTAGCATAAATGCATGATAAAGTTAAAATAAGTTATTAAAACAATGCATTTCCTTTAATTTGCTATCTAGATTTATCAGTTAGGCATTTATACTATCATTTCTATCATTTTGCATTATTCTAGCAGTAGCATTTTCATTTTTTGGTGTCTATTTTTGTGATTGCAGGTTTCTAATGAATTCGTCTGACGAATTCGTCAGATCGACGATGATCTTGTCTGATCTCAGATGATCGCCTATGATCTGAGATGATTATGTACAATTGCAGATGATCCTATCATATTCGGGACGATCTGGACTCCTACAAGCTTCAGAATCTTCATCAGACATCCGAAATCAGGTGCATTCTTTCTCATTTCGTATAATCTTTACATTTAGGATTCATTCCTGCTTTCTGTATTCATATAAATTAGCATTTTCATATAGAATAGCTTAGATTCATTTCGGCCAACCTAGGATTATGAATGATCGAGTATAAAATGAACACACCAAAACCATTCTCAACCTAGGCATGGAAACTGCCACTCAAAGTTTCCTGGTGAACCCACCATCCATCAAAAATTCACCCTTATACCCCTCCCTCAAGAGGCGCGACCTTCAAAGGGCCTCTCAGTTTGAGGTATTGTCCCATCCTTCTCGCATCCCCCTTTCGGGCATGGATCCTATATCCTGAAGGTAAGGATGCAAAAAATTTGGAGCGATAAACCCATCCCCAGCACTACAGCATCAAGCTACAACCCAATCCCTTCCTCCCTTGCCTCCTCACCTCATATAGCTCCTCGTACACCTATACCAATAAGGTAGGATCCCATGCAAACACTAGAGAGGTATCTAGCATATCACTCACCACCCTTATTAGGTTCCAAGGGAACCTACAACCAGTATTGTTTGAGGCCATGATGTTGGCCAACATGAACATCACCAAAGCCCATAGGGTATCTAGTTCCTTGTCCACATACATGGACAAGTATGTAATGTCCACATACTCCACCTTCACACCTTACCAACTATCTTCAAACATCTTCTTCATATCTGCTCCCTGATCACATCTAAAATCAATGTGAATCCCTTCCACCAGTAGCTTGAGGATGTGATATACATCCTCACGTGTAACGATAACCTCTCTAGTAGGAAGTTGGAAGGTCCCCATCTCTAGATCCCATCTCTCCACCAAGGCTGGGTACCTCATCCTCCCTCACAACATCAATTTCGGCTACCTCCACTAGCCCCACTGCCTCTAATAAATCCCACTCATCCTTCACTAGTGCCTTCCTCATCCCTAGGATGAGAGGCAAGAATTGTTATATAGCCTCTAAAACCATCAGCTACAACACAAAAACATCTATTAATACATGTTCATAATACAAAAAAAAACATAAAATGTTTTGCACAAAAATAAGGTAAGCTTCAAATAAAGGACTTGCCTTAGCAAAACGTACTCTAACTCCAGCTTCGGTGCCTACATCCACTCCCTCTACTACCATAGATTCCGTTCCCACCTTGCTTCATCTCACTCCACTCCACTTCCATCAACTCTCCTAGGTGTAGCTTCTCAAACTCACAAATGTACAAATGAGCTTTATTTTTCATCCTACAAGCTATTTATAGCTTATTCAGGTGGCTTGATGTGCCCATGGATGTTTCCTGGTGCACTGAAGTGCATCGAGGTATTTGTAAAGTAACCAAACATCGGTGGGTGTCTGAACATGTCGAAAGTGCCACTCGATATTTGGCATCAAAAATTGACAAAGGGGAAAAGAAAGGAAAAATAGTGTCTTACCCCCACAAAATCACTCCATATTACATCAATACATCATTTTCATCATCTTAATATGTTTTGTGAAGGTTACAACTAATTTGGACGCATAATTTATGTTTACGACCAAAAGTTGTAAAATTGTATAAAAGATCCCAAAACATTTCAAAATGGTCCAAATTTTCATAAAACAGCCATAATCACCATTCTCATCATCAATAATTCATTTACACATCACTCACCAATCATAACATTTGTATATTTACCAGAATTTAAGTGAACCTCATATCTAGTGGTTTATTCTATCTACTTAACGATTGCAGCAATTTGCATCCATGCAATTCGGTAATATGAATGCAATGGTGTCATAAACATATTATAGTCTTCTAGGCCTGTGTTACGGATACATTGGTTAGCTACGAAGCTAGATACAGATACATGGAGAAACTATACCTAGATGTAGTATTTGCTACCTAGAAGTTATGACATTACATGTTCAACCATACGATCTTCGTCATTACCTGAGACAATCCCCTTCGTTACATGATGAACAAAATCTGCCACAATTCCCACACAGCTAAATGAATCATGCTCCTAATGAAATTCAACATCAAATTCATTTCCAAAAAACCCATCAAAGGACAAGTTATAGCCGATCAACTCATAGAATTTCCCTTGTCTGATGACCAACCCCTCCTCATTCAACTCTCGAATGACTCTATCTTTCACATAACATAAGATGAAGAATATGTAGAACTGGAAATGACCATCGACTTGACACTATTCTTTGATGGCTCCTGATGCATGCATGTTGGGGGTGAAGGCATTGTATTTTTCACATATGAAGGTGAACAACTACCCTTTTCATTCAAGTTGGATTTCCCTTGTACGAACAAAAACACAAAATATGAAGCCCTAATATTCATATTAAAAAAAGTGCATTCCATGCACATCAAATTCCTCCACATCATAAGTGATTCCTTTTTAATTGTAAACCAAATGCAAGATATATGGCAATGCAATTTTCCAATTCTCCAACAATAAAAGCACATTGTACAACTCCTCTATCGATTCGAATGGTATGACATCGAACCCACACCACGATCCTCTAACCATTTTGTGGATACAATGGCCTCCTTATGATCGTTAATCCCACAAATTCCATTATCAACAACCATATCCGTAACAATTCATACACTCACTCAATTTGCCATATTACCCACATCCCATAAAAATGATGGTAGCATTCATGTGGTTGATACCAAATCACATGAACCATGGTTTGTGCAGATCAAATATTATATTAAATTAGGATTTCTACCATGCGATTTACCCCATGCTCAGCACTGAGCATTCAAACAAAGAGCAATCCACTACACATTTTTTGGGGACATCCTCTATCATTGTAGCTATGATAGCATGCTCTTGCATTTCTTAGAACCACACAAATCTCAGTGGGTTGTACAAGAAACCCATGACAGTACTTGTGGTGGCCACTTCAGTGGTATGGCAATCACAAAATGCATCCTTTGCATGGGATACTATTGGTCAAACATGAAACATGACTGTTGCAAATACGTGAAGTGTTGCATTAAGTACTAATAGCACGTAAACCTCACACATCTTCCATCTCAAGAACTTCAACCAATCTAATCCATGTGGCCTTTCTCCCAATGGGACCTCGATCTTATTGGACAAATCACACCTACTTTCTCAAGAAATCATAAGTTCATCATCACCACTATAGAATACTTTACAAAGTGGGTCAAAGCCATCCCACTTGTCCAAACGATAGGAGAAAAGATAGCAACATTCATCATATATTATATCATTTTTTGTTTTGGAATCCCTTCCCAAATCATCTCTGATAATGGAAAATCCTTCAAAAACAAGACCATCCAAGCCCTTTGCAATAAATTTAATATTCACCATAACTTCTCTACCCCATACTACCCATATGGTAATGGTGAGGCATAATCCACAAACAAAAAAATTTGCTCTATCTTACGTAAAATAGTAGTAGAGTCACATCGTGACTGGCTTAACCAAATATCCCTAGTCTTGTGGGCCTATCGTACAAGCATTCATACTACCACTGGGGCAACCCCATTATCACTCATCTATGAGGTAGAAGCCATCATTACCTTGAGCTTTAAATACCTTCCTTAAGGATATCCATGAAATAATTCATAGATAACGATACTACCCATCAAGCCTGCTTATATCAGCTCACACTCCTTAATTAAAATTGCATCCATGCCATTGAGCACACATGATTTTACCAAAATTTCCTTCGTCGTGCCTACAACAGTAAGGTCCATCAATGCAAGTTCCAAATTGGCAATTTAGTCCTCAAATAAAACCAATAGATCACAAGTCAGCCTCACCAATAGTGATATAAGTTTACCCTAAAATAGCTGGGCCCACTCATCGTCATACACAAATATGGTTCAAGTGCCTATCACTTGGCTAATCTAGAAGACCTCGATGACCCTAAGTCCATTAAAATTTTGCACCTTTGGCCATTTAACACCTAACACAAATAGGTGTTCAACTATCACAAGTGGTACACACCGACACACACAAACACATCACTTACTAAGCACATCATGATAAATGCATATCTTTACTTTACATAGTTCACTAGTACTTTCTCCTTTATGTCATTTTTATGTTGTTGGTATTTGTTTTCATTATTGTAGGATCTACATAATTTAAAATTACACAGTCAACAACAAGATACGATAGCATCTACATATATCATCATGAAGGACCCTCCACTACCACAGACTGTACCAATCATGTTGGCTGACCTAGCCCGACCACCAGCCACTCATCACACTAGGCGGTCTTCCCATTCCTCCCATTTGGACCATAACACTTCACCTCAATGCCTCTGACCTCACCATCAAGATTCATCTTACTCATCCCTTTTAGGAGATAGCTAGGTCACCCTATCCTATTTTGACAAAAATTAGGAAACATCCCATCCTCAAACATAGGGATCCCCTTCTCATTTACCTGAATATACTATGAATTCTTATTCACCAACTAATTCACCCCATCACCCTCTAGGAGAATACCACCCTCCTAATAGAGGATACACCCTCCATTTAGCCCGTCCTTCATGCCTACCAGCCCCACTCCCCCATAGAGAATCATCTTATGTCCAATCCTTACAAGCTCGCATGGATCAAGATGCTCAAGCTAGCCACACGAACATATCCCCATTCCATTCACGTCACTGACCAGAACCATCCCCTATGCCACCTATTATTAAGATGCCACCGTCACCACTATGAGGCCTACCTTCTCAACAAGCTTACCAATACCCAAGGCTATTCCACTCTTCCCCCTCATCATCATGACCTCATTCATTCTCCTGTGCATACCAGGCCACTCCATACACATTGGAGTCCCGATCGCCATCTTTCACAATATTATCACCTCTAGACAATGACATACAATATCTCCCTTCCTATATTTAGGATATCAAACAATAGATGATCCATTGCCATTGTTATATTCATCCATACCATTCTTCCATGGCTCGTGCATCATCACCTCCACATAGATCCATTCCTCAACCTAGGATTCGATCCACATCAGATTCTCGACCTACACTTCCACTGTCGGATATCCCTTCATCCGCCCCCCATTCACCTCCACCCAAAACATACATTTACCCTACACTTATACCATTCATGCCATTATCAAAAACATTTTATCATATCAGGCATCAGGGCCTTATTGACTTACCAAAAATTTGGTCCATAGACCCCTCGCGTCCTAAACCGTGCAACTACCACGACAACTAATTTTGTATCTATCATCACCAACCAAGTCATGACATTGAAGAATGTTGATCATTTGAAAACCTAGTCCACAACATGTTGCACGGTGATCAAAATCCATCACCTAAACTTTCCATCCCGTATAGTCGACTCATGAGTCCTCCACATCACATCATCCCTAGAACTTGTTTACTACATGAAACATTGACAACACCAACCCGCTACATTCACAACATTCTCTAATTACACCATTCATCGAATTCCAAGTCATACCATCACTTCACCACTTCATTACTGACTTGACCCATGACACTTCATCTATCAGTAGCTCTCATATTTTCTTCATCCTTATTTCTTCCCCTTCTTCTTATAGTTGTATGGTCATGCTTCGAGCAGCTACATACCTACGCTGATCTACCCCTTTTTTCTTCTATTATCCTCTTGACTTTGGTAATCCCCTTATCTTGTTGGTTCCCAAAGACTACTTCCTCTAAGTTCTTCTAGTTGTACATTCCACCTTCATTTCTTTCCTCTTTTCAACATTACTCTATACATCTAACATATAACATTTTATTCACCTACTACACACACCCCACACGCTGGGGCAACCATTATTATAATAACACACTTTTTAGTCATTATGATACACCATACTCATGTAAATAAGTATTCCAAACTTATCCTTCTACACGTCATGACTTTCCTCTTGTAGATATTGCATTTCTCCACTTGCATCATTTACATTACACCCATTGCATATATCCATATGTTTTTCATGTTAATTTCACTTTTAGTTTGTACATTATTCCTCCAAAAATGCACTTTCAATAGGAATAATACATGCACTTGTTAGCATCACCACCTGGATGTCCATTTCTTCATTTCAGGATTAGGGTATACATAGGTGTCATTTTTAACTTTGACTACTTACTAGTTCAGTCAATCAAATGTCACCCCTAGCTAATAGGTTTTACATTCTTCTTATGGTTCTTTAGACTGGTTCAAATTCTCTTATGAACCATTCACAATAGGTTACACATTAAACACATTTTGAGCATAGGAAATATGACACCTTGAGTATATTTCACCATCTAGAGAATGGTTTCCCTGCTCATCCTATCACTTGCATGGTCAACATACAACCTTGGGATAAATAAAGGGATAAGAATAATAAAAAGTAAAATAACGAGGTAGAAAACAAAAGCCAATTCCCATACAAAATAGAAAAAGAGAATAGAAAAAAAAACAAAAGAGAAAAGAAAAAGAGTATCACAATAAATAGGTCAACAATAGATGAGGGGCAAAAAATAAAAGGAAAAACCTCTTGATATCACCCATTTTATGCTTCATCGCCTTTGGTCCTTAGGTTTAACGTAACACCATGGGATGATTTCCATCACTAGCAATAGGCTTCAAGAGCTTGCCTACTAGTGGAATAGTCTTACAAGTGGCAACATATCTATTGCATTAGCTATATGCTTTTGTACATATCACTATTTGTGTATGGATGAGCTAGCTAGTTTATCTATGACTACAATGGGTTAATCATACTTCTCTCAAAATGGATAAATGAACCTCACTCATTTACACACACAGGTCCATGACAGATTTTGAATCAGTCCAATTAGTTATGAGTTGCCACATAATATTGCACAATTTTGGAGTCTAAGGCTTGATTGCCAAAACTACATTGGCCAAAGCCATTACATGTCCCCTATACCATCCTACATCTCTGAGATAATAGAATGTATAACATCCACATAGGTACATGCAATGATACAAGTGCTTCCTCTGCGCATTTTAGCACTCCCATACATGCATATATGTTACACATATTTATTACAAATATTACATCATTGCATTTCCATTACATGCATCACATTATTGTAGTTACATTACATGCTTCACATAAAATACTAAATCAAGGCATTCATCATGCATATACTATCTCACACTCCATTATTGCATTTACATTACATGCATTCACTACAAATATCATTTCACATTTTATTACTTCACATTGCATTCAAAATCAAATCATGCAAGTCTACTCTATAACATATTCACACTACAACATGATAATAGATCTAAAACACAATACACATGAATATCCATTCATCATACATACCTACCAATCATGTTATGATATCTATGCAAACATAACAAGAACATATTGTAAAATCATAACACATGTATATATAACAATCAAAATCAAAATATATGTATTTATCATCCATAAAAAATGCATGTAGGCTACAAACTGGGACCGTGCCCATCATCCATCATACAAAATGCTCATAGGATATAATAAATAAAAATTCTAACTACCACAAAAAATCTCCCCACATCCCTCATGGCTCAACCACATCTTTGCAGCTCTTCTCGACTCTGCCCTAGCTCCTACAGCCTAAACCATAACAGGTGGATCTCACACCTCAACTCTAGCACCTATCCACTCTACTGAAGGAGCACTACGTTGGCTATGATGAGAAGGTGCTCAAACTCATGATCCTGAGTCACCACTCGACTATAATTAGGAAGTGTGATCCCATGCACCGTCAGAGCAGACTCACACAATGATATCTTCATCGACTTTACAGCCAGTAGACCCATCAATCGCTCAATACCCTGGGAAGCCTCATCCCATGCCTACTGTTGGCTAAGCACCTCAGCCCTCATATGATCTATCTCTACTATCTGCCTCTCCTCCTATAGGTGAAGCGTAGACTCCAACTACCAAAATCTATCACATAGCCCTTGAGCCTCATCCTACACATCCTGCCTCTCCTACACCTTGAAAGAAATCTCCTCCATATCCTCAAAAATACCAATATCAATGGTGTCATCCACACCATCCCTAGTGGTGGACCCACCTACCTCCTCTACACCACCCATAGCAGCAAAGCTACCTCCCTCATCCATTTCCCCAATTACCTCACTGGTCACATGAATGTCCTCCACTCCTACTCCCTACGTACTCAGTGCACCATCCAAGCATCATTGAGACCATCATAGAGAAACCTCTCTCTCAGTGCCAGCTACCTCCTCTAATCGAGCTTGAGTCATCCTACCAACTCTCCTCTCTAGTGGAGGTACCCCAACATTAGGTGGCACCCATCAATCAAAAACACCTCTACAAGGCACCCAACTTTGCATAGACCACCAGTCCTCAAACTTGGGTGTAGTCTTGATATTATCCACATTCAAAATAACCATAGGTGGGTCACTCTTATCAACTTAGGGCAGTACCACAAGATGCCCTCCCCTATCACCCTATCATTTGAAGTATACAACAAGAGCTCCTAGAATATCCTATTGCAATCCAAACCGATGCTTCACCTGATCAAACTAGAAATACTCAACCTATCGAGTATATCTCCCTACTAGCCATCTGCCCTACCAAATGGCCCTCAACTGCTCACCGTCCTTATCCCAGGTCACTCCACCCAACCAAGGCCTCCACTTAATATTATTAGGTTTCAAATCTCAAAACTTAACCCTCCATAATAAAGGATCACCCTCGTGAGACCTCTTGATCCCCTTCTCCTCATCAGTACACCACCTCAAAGCATAGGGCAAATAATCCTTACCCTCAACATGGGCAGGGTGAGGTAATAATTATGGTCTTTCAATGGATGTGTTCCTATGCCCATACCTACAACAAGGGATTCCAACTCAAACCCTTTTGCATAGAACACACAACATCGTGCAAATATTTGTACACCTGGGCCAATAGTGAAGGTGCCCACACAAACATGACCCTACGCTCCACTATGTCACTCACCATATCCAACATGTTCTAGGTAAATAGTACCTCGAAAGTATCAGATAATGCATAGGTAGATATTATCATTGTAGCTACACACTGGTGATTCGATATCTTACCATTCAGCCACAACTACTCATAATCTATCTTAGAGATATCTATGCCTCTCTACCCCTCACTAAAGAACCACTTCAAAAAAACATCCTTACTTATATTTGGTGCTACTCTAACCAGAACACCCTCAATAGGTAATTTGTAAATACGATACACATCCTCCAAAGTGATCATCATTTCCATAGTGGGAAAATGAAATGTGTTCCTATTCGTATCCCACCGCTCACACAACACAAATATATATGCCCTGATGGCATGGATACTCTTGCACTTCCAAACACCCCAGAACCATATATCATCTAACCATTCCACATCATCCGCATTGTTCATCAACTGATCAAAGTTACCCTTCATCTTTAGAACACGATGATGGGGATCGATCATCTTCATCTGTTTATACATAAATAAACACACCGAAAATACATTAGTCATCAATACAACGATGCAATATAATCAAAATCTATACATAAAATTTACAAATAAAACTATTTAATTTGACACACAATTCAAGACATAAATAATGCACAATTCACATATCAAAATATATCAACAAAAAAATCACATATTTGGATACCCATTTTATCATTTTATAGCAAAAGTTTGAACAAATGCAAAAAATAGTACATATTTGGCTTCCAACAGTCAAAAATAAAATTACCCATATACCCACTATGACACAAAATTAAAACAAAATTCAGTTCATACAACATACAAAAACAAAATACATTTGTGAATACCCATTTGCCCACTTAGCGGTAAAATTATTGACAAAATTTAAAAAAAAATGTGCCAATCAACACGGATTTTAAGATCAATTTTACCACATACACACTCAAATGGAACATACACCAATATAATAACATAAAAATAACAATCACACTTTTGAATACCCATTTTCCCACTTCACGGTGAAAGTTCAAAAAAATGTGGAAAATAGTGCAAATCGAGCTCCCAACAACAAATCTTAAATTTAACATTACCTACATCTTGACACGCAAATCAAGCACAAGCTAAACAAAATCATCTACAAAAATAAATGACATTTTTGGATACCCATTTTGCCCTTCTACAATGAAAGTATCATCGGTTTCTAAAAATACTACCTCTAAGGTGGCAAATCTAACAGTCAAAGTTTACTACCTTACACCCAAAAACAACACATTCAAAAAACACGTCAAACGAAGGCATAAAAAAATAACAGTCGCATAACGGGATACCCATTTCCTACTTTTACAGATAAAATTCAATAACATTTCAACAAAAGTACACCACTACTTCAAAAATGGATGGTCAAACTTTACACTTACTCTACCCATTACCCGATCAAAATGGCACCAAAACAAGTCAAACCTAGAAATAAATCACGTTTTTGGATACCCATTTGGCTAGTTTTACACTATGTATTCCAATTTCAATTAAAAATTGTTAAATTTTACAAAAAGAGATGAAAACCTCCCCCCTAATTTACTTTTCTCACGAAAATTAAGAACACAAAAAAAAAACAAGGTAAAAAGGAGCACTTACCATTGGATCCCTGTGCTTGCTACTAGTTTTAGGTCATCCTTTCACCATCTTTGTGTCTGAAGTTGTCAACCGCATTTTCCACACGTCGTCGAATATTCCTCTCGAATGCTCTACGCAGCTTGTTATCATCCAAATGAGCCCCTACCAACTTAAAATTGCCTTAAAAACACCTAAAACCCTAATTCACCCTCCCATCCCATAATTTAGGTCTAATTCACCCCCGACCCATGAATTAGGATCCAATTCACCCCCCACCCCATGATTTAGGTCTAATTAACCCCCCCCCACGAATCAGGATCCAATTCACCCCTTGCCCCGTGAATTGAGCATATGACCCCCAAAGCCAATCAAATTCATTCCAAAACACTAGGAAATCATGCAAATTTCCTCTAAAACCCTAGGAACCCTCCTAAAATGTCCTATCATCTAATTTTTCACAATTTTCATCATGCATTGGTATTCTATCAATCGTTGCATCACCAAATCACCACATTCCATTTGCCTCATTGCTGATTTCTCATTTGAGGGGGTATTCATATCCAAAGTCAGCTTTGCATGCAAAAGCGTGGATATCGCATCTATCTATGAAATTTTTTGCTAAATATTATCTTACGATTATAATCTCAATCCCAACTAGATATTTGTTATATCACGAGAGCTATGTATTTCGATGGAGAAGTCAATCTAGCATTCATGTATGTCGAATAAAAAATGAATGATATGTTTGATGTAATCCTAGAACAACATTTGAAAAAATATTTCTAGCATTCATGATGCATAATTAATTACACGTTTGAATAATCCAAATGTCCCTTTAGCTCAAATGGTTTGACACTTGTCGCCATGTACTCACAAATCAATCGACAATAAATATTTGAATAAGCATTTTTTCTATTCGTACTTTTGGACCATGTTAATCCGGTCATAAAAGCAAAGCAGTCAAAAGTTGCTTATCCCAAGCAACTAGTATGACATCAAAAATGTCATACAAACTCAATGAAATCACCACATTGCATCCATAATCATCCATTTCAATTTACCGGTATTATTTTCATTGCATTTTATTTCTTTCCTTTTCTCCTCTTCTCCTTCCTACTTCTTGACTATTGATCAAGTTGGTATGGCCATGCTTCGTGTGGCTACATAATTTTTATTGGATTACATTCTCTTTCTATACCTTCTCTTCTACACAAACCCTTCACATTTTTTATATTAAACTATGTTTCACACAGTATAGTACAAAAAGGGGCAAAATGTAGACACCTAAAAGTCGCACATTGTTATACCTATGTACTTGTAGATCCTTTTGGACACTTGTAGGTTCACATAGGCCATCCTAGATACCCCTAGGCTATCGTAGACCAACGTAGACTATTGTAGATCCTCCTAGACATGCGTATATTGTTGTAGTCATGCATAGACCACCATAGTTATGCATAGTCATGTGTAGATCATCATAGATTATTGTAGTATTGTATAGAATTCCACATACCACTTTGCTAGTTCTTAGGTCCAAAACCCTAATAAGTAAGCAAAATAATATTACAAATATTTCCCATGCATCATGATATCTTTCATCAGCTTCCCAAGATGATACAAAACCTTTTTGCACTCAATTTAGGCCCCCATGGGCTATTAATTGGCAAAAGCAATTATCAAGTCAATTCTTAAAATTTAATTTAATGTTGACTTCGCTTAAGTCACCTTTTAAGGGCAAAATTGATTAATTAAACTCTTAATCCCTAATTAACACTAATTGCACCCTCCCACATATGTGTAATTAGAATTAGCTAGGATATTTTCCTAAGAACCCTAATCAAGCCCTAATTTGACTTAAGACCTCTTAATCCTAATTAGACCTAATCCTTCCTCACATGTGTGAGGATAGGATCATTCCTAGGGGAATGTGAGGCTTCCACCTCACAAATCCTAACCTAACTCTAGTTAGAATTCAGCCTACAATTAGTTTCCTTAACTCTCCCCCTACACATTTGCCATTTTCTATATATAGTGGGCCCAAACCCTCATTTATCTCTCTCTCCACTTATGTCCAAAGCATAGAAACTTTGCCAAAATGCATATCAAAGCATAATACAATGGATCTGAACCTGAACATCAATAATACAACAACAAAGGAATCTTCCCACTGAAGTATTTTAGAAAAATGTTACTCAAAGGTCAATTCACCTCCGCCTTGTGAATCCATCACCAGTTCACCCCCTGAGTGGTGAATTGGTTCTACAAGTCCCAAATTAGCTTAGATTTGGGAGGTAAGCTTTATTTTATCATTTTATGAGCTCCTTCATTTTTCATTTCAACTTTTAATATGTTTTTACCATCTATTTTTCTTTCTAAATATGGGGCTTGACTAAGGCAATCCCCCAATGAATTAACCCCTTTTTGCAGGTTTAACCTAAACCCAAGGAGGGAAAACAACTACTTTAGACACCTAAATCATGTAAATCAGATAAGACTATCAGTGCATTACATATGCCATTCTTATTGACAACATATAGCCCTATTGGGCATCCCTCTAGGCTAGCAAAAAGCTTCCAAAATCCTCTAAAACTTAGTTTGCAGGGTTCCTAGTAGTTTGGGGCAATTTTGGGGCTCCTACTGGTGACCGTCCCACCCAGGGATGGTCATAGTTGGTGATCGTCCCACCCAGGTATGACCATCAACAACCGTCCCTGGGTGGGACGGTCCCTAACTGGACCTTTGAAAATTTTAAAGGACATGCTAAATGGCAATAAAATACTACCATTAATGCATCCAATCACTCCAAATTTATTGGGGACCTACTAATGGATAGTGGGACAGTTTATTGGGAGTACCCAAAGGGGTAACCTTCTCTCAGTCACCCCATGATGCGATTAGGACACATGGCGCCACTTGCCTCGCATGGTAAAAATGTTATTTTTCCTTAAGTTCCCTCTTGGGATATAAAAGGAGCTCCAAAATCCCAATTTTAGAGAGGATAATTTGGATAATTAAGCCATGAAGTGCTACCCAAATTGAAACCCAACCTTTGCAAACCAAAACACACCTTTGCCTTGGCCTTGAAACCCTCTTCCTTTTGAAGGCAATTTTAGGGGTAATAGGCTCAAACCATCAAAACCAAACTGGTAAAATTGAATAACTCTTTGGCCCCATATGTCAACAACACCCTTACCAAGTTTTAGACCAATTCCCACAGCCATAGGTGACAAAACTAAGGCAATTTTGTGACCACCCCACCTGGGAAAGGTCAGTAGTCCTGTCCATGGCACACCTAGGGACGACCACAAAATAGGTTGGAATTTTAGAGAAATTCCTCCATAGTCCCCTTAGGAATGGCTAGAAGGATCTCTGGTCCAAATTTGAAGCAATTTGGAGGAGTTTTGATGCAAGATTTGTGATCCCCAATGTTACAGGTTTATCTGGCTCACCCAGGAATGATCACCATTTCTACATAGTTTCACCTTAGATATTGCTTCCAAATTTGCTTATATGTATTTAGATTAATGAATAACATGTTCATGCTTAATGTAGATCAGTTTTCATGCATGTAGATCACCTTTTTGTAGAATATGCTCTCCTTTTATGGGTTTCTTCTATAATGCAGGTGCTACTAATCCCCCTTCAATGTCTTGTCTTCAGGAACAAGAATGCTAGGCAATAGAAGGAGCTAAGGAGGTATAAGTTTATCATCCCAACAATAGCTCTCGAGTGTGGGAAGTAGGAGTTTAGAAAATTATTTATCGCCTTAAAGGCCTCCTTCTAAGGAACTAGATTCCCTTGGTTATTGTAATGAAATGTATCAATTTGTAAAGCCCTCAAGGGGATACTTTGTAATCTAGTTTTGAAGCTACTTATGAATGGATAGAGAGAGATTTTGATCATTTGGATTTCCTATTTCGCTTCATTTCAGTAGATTACATGCTTATGCCATCTTTCCTTTGAATTATTTATAACTGATATACATTGCTAGTAAATGCCCTTAAAGCGATATCGTGAATTTCACTTCTTCAATGGTGATCATAGTATCTAATTTTTTTTTCAATATCCCCTTGAATGGTGCTAATTTTTACCTCTATTTCTAGTTTTATTTGTTGCGGGTACTAACCGTTTTGATTAGAAATGACCCCTTTGATACTACATGGCTCTGAGTGAGATGACCAACTACATGGCTCTAGGTGGGATGGCCCCTAATCTGCCACCATCCCTGACAAGGACAGCCACAAAACTAGAGGGTTTCTACAAAAATTTGTAGAAACAACAACTTTAAAGGTCCATTTTTTACCCCTCTGCACTGTCAATTTGACTTTTTACTGTTAAAAATTGTCAAAATTCATGTTTTTCTCACTTATTCTTTGCATAGAAAGGTTAGAGTTTCTCTTTCCAAAATTGTGCATTAATTAGTTTAGAAAAACAGAGAAAAATACAGTAGAAGTTTCTACTTTTTGTTTGGTTTGCCTGATGAAAGCTTGCCAAAAAGGTTAAGTGCATATAGGTTTCTAAATATTTGTGTTTCCTTTTATGCTACTAATATTTCTGAAAGAAAAATGCACCTTCATGCATTTAGTAAACAATCATTGAGTGCTCTTTTGTTTTCTTTCAAATATTTAAAAGGAACCCACACACCATGTTTCATTATAAACATCAACGGAGTTGGGATTTCATATCCAACACATTGATTGAGACCAACAATGGATTTAATCACCACTAGATTGGCTCTTGAGAAGAGTATTATCGGGATCTATCTGTGGCCAAGGCTGACCCAAGATCTGTCCTAATCATGCAAAATAGCATGCATTCCTCTTCAAAAGAGTGTATCACTACACACGGGGTGCTGGGTGAGGGTTGGTAGTACCTATGCTACCTCGCTGGATATGGATTTCATCCCCATATTTGACTTGTGCGAGTATATAGATGAAATCCTTTAAAAATTTAAGTATATCATCCAATGAAATATAAAACATGAGAAACATATTTTATTTACAAAGAAACACATCTTGAAACACATCAAATAGTTTAGGATTCACACTTAAAATATTTAAAACAAGATAATCACTTCTATTCTTGTGTGTCTCTATTGTTTGTTTGTTTCAAATTCATAGAAATTGTAAAGAAGATAAACACATAGTAGTTAGAGTACATAGCTATAGTACGTACCCATAGCCAAGCCCATTTACGGGTAGAATCTATGGGAAATAGAGAAGAGGATATAGAACGTCCTCATGTTGAGCCTAGGGATAGGATCATTCCTCCCTGGAAATCAACTACTCTTCCTAGTCATAGACTGACTGATGAGTAGATGGTTACTCCTAGAGAGTTAACTAGAAGGTCTAGCTTATAGGGGATTCCTTCACAGGGTACTCTTGTAGGTCATAGTCCTAGTTTGGGAAAATATCTCCCTAATTCATATGCTACAAACACCTTCTTTCGAGAAGATTCACCACGCAATGAGGCACCTCCACATAGAGCAATACCATGCATCCGCGTGCATAATCGATCCTCTACTCTTGGTCATATACAAGAGCAAGAGCTCACACCTCGAGTAGGGTTGAACGATCATCTCAAGATTTCAAGTCACCCTACTCCAAGGTATCAAAATCATAATGAGTATGATACTCGTTAAATTAGGCAACCTTATTCCGCCTTATCTTACCTTGTTTATGAGGGAATACCGAAGGAACATCCAAATTATCCTCAAAAAAATGTGTCAACGAATGCATGTTGTGCCTCTACGCCAGTATTCTTTCAAAAATATTTGTTTAGGAGAGAACCTCGAGTCAATACGGTTGCCATCATTTGAGGGAAGCACATAATTGATCTCACAGATCCTCCTGAACATGATAAACAAGGCAATAATTCTAAGGTACTTAGACCTAATACAGCAGATCAAATTAATAATTTGGTCCAAAGATATGCTGACCGCTAGGCCAATTTTAATCGACTTAGGTTGGATAAAAATTGCTTAGATCTCTTAGAGCAGTGGCAGCAAATAGAGAAAGAAAAGCTTGAACGACAAATTCAAGAAACTTTGCATCATGGAGCTGTAACTCCAAGAATGCGTAGACAAGAGGCTCGCCTGAGGCAACCAAATTTCTAACAAGATAGGTCTCCTAGACCTAATCCTATGTTTCCTCCTAGACCTCGTAGGCCTAAATAGAATGCATATGATAGGCCAAACATATATCACCTTCAACAGGCATTTTTTTCCTCCTTGTAGGCCCATACCTAAAACTACTTATGGGGCTTATGATTATTTTCAACAGAATGAGGATTATGTAGAAGTACCTTATGGAGGCATGGCTGATGTCAATCAACCACCCCAACATAGGCTTAATATTTCTCATCCACCTCTATGAGTTCAAAGCAAGTAAGAGGAGATCCAATCCTCATATGCATATCAAGCTTTTCTTGCACGCTTAGAAACTATAGAAGGTAACACAGCTGGGAATGGTCTTAAAAATCCTACTTTGCATTAGCTAAAGAACCAACCATTATGCCAATCCATTCCTTCCCTGGTCTATCCTGAGCATTTCAAAATGCCCAAACTTGATAGATTCAAGGGCGAAGAAGATGCTCAAGAGTACATCACTATATTTCTAAATATGTGATTTAACATATAGGACAATGACACATTGCTCCTAAGAACTTTCCTGAGTACCCTCACTGGTCCAGGCATCGAGTGGTTCTGAAAGCCGAACACGGGGTGACGGTGTGCTAGACCATATGGTGCAAACGAAATTGATATAAAACAATGCTAAGTCCTATGAATGTAAGAAAGCAATACACTAAGGAAATGATGCATAGATGAGATGTAAGCAAACAAAGACAAAGTGGGGCCTCTTTTATTAATGTTGCTTTCAATTCGGTTACAATACGTCCCCCCTTTAGGGCTCAGAATGTTTGATATAATTTGTTACATCAATGGATGGTACGCTTCCAGTGTCTTCTGCATGCCTCACATTCAAAATGGGTGGTCCAAAGGTTGTCGTCGCTTGCATCCGTGTGTTCCCTGCTGCCCCTCTAGTTTTCCTGTCAGTGAGATCTTGTGCTCAGAGAAACAACAAACAGTTAATAGCATATGCGAATAGAGTGAAAAACATGCGATCCTTAGGGCCTCCGGCTAATAAATACATAAAAATAGCAAAACGATGGTTAGAACATGTCATAATGAATTCAAACTTTGATAGAAGCATAGAAACAACATTAGACACATTGCAAAAGGAATAGTCAGGAAATCATGCATGGATTTCTAATCGCTCCGGGGTGGGACGATTAGGACTATCATAAAACATGCAAAAGTAACCTTACAAATGTCTAGCCCAGAGGCTTCCAAAACTCCTACAAACTTGGGGTTAGGCTGAAAGGGGCATTTTGGGATGACCCAGAAGGTCATATTTGGCAGATTCTACCCAGATTGTCCCTTATCTGAAAGTGCTCCCTGTATGTTAGTAAACACGTAAAATGATAAAAACACGGTCAAAATAGGTCAGAATGCAATGAAAATTGAATAGCAGAATAAATAAACCAAATAGAACATAATGCAAAATTCATAGTAGAGAAATTCTTTCATGGATTTCTAATCGCTCCAAGGTGGGACGATTAGGACTGTAGCAGTTTGGGGGGCACCCAGGGGTAGGACGCCCGTCGTTTGGGGCCTGGTTTTGACACCAATCCACTTGGGATGGGTTCAAAATCTCCTAGGATGTTGTGTCAGTGAATTTGGTGTGGGATTGTGGCTTATTGCTTGGGTTTTGGGTTAGGATTTCATTCCTAGTGTTCACTTGATAACCTCTCTCCCAAAAGAGAAATTATGGATGTAGGAAACACAAAGGGGAATGGGGGCACAATTTGGCAGCACTCGGTTGCTCCAAATGCTCCAGCTCTAATATTTTTTTTGGGGTGAGGAGGCTCACCATTTTATATACCTAGGGTATCTCTCTTTGAATGTGCATGCAAGGGCATCACTTGGATTGCCATGCCTTTTTTTTGAAGAGAATATTCCTCCTTGATTTAGAGTTTCCTTGCATGAGGCCTCCATGATCAGGGTATGCTTGACTAAAGTCCCTCTCTTAGATTTGAAACCATTCCTTGCAATTGCATGCTCTGGAGGTACATTTAAGTTGTGGATCTATCGAGGTTTGACTTTTTTCTAGTCAAACCTGCTATTTGTCCCACCCTGGGACAATTGCTACTAATCGTCCCAAGGTGGGACAAATAGGATTCTAATCATCCCAGGGTGGGACGAGTAGGGAGAAAAGTGCTTAAAAGGTGCCAAATTGACCTCTGACCTTAAAAAAATTATTTGGGAGTGGTTAGGACCACTATTTAACCTCTAGGGGCTGCCCTAGGGGCTATGTATGCCAATTCGATCAGTGCTTGTAGCCACATAATCAGATTGGTGTTGTTTTGGTGTCTATAGATGCCCCTTTTTGGGATGCACTATGCGTGGCGCAGTGCTGAGCAAAAATAGATAACCAAAGCACTTAATTATTAGGGTTTCTAAATAACCTAACCAACTTTTGATGCCCCAAGTATGGAAAGGACATGCATTCTTGAATCCTTGCTTCTGACGAGCTAAGGAGCTTACTTCAAGTGTTACCCTTTTTTGATGAGGTGTTACTTGATCTTGGACATTGTTCAGTCATGAATAGGCAAAGGGCACAACCTTTTGTCTGTGGGAACCTTGATTTCATGATTCTAGAATGCCAAGTGTTTGATCAGCTTGTGATTATTGCTTGTTTGATGCCCAAGTAGGGGCGTGATTGTCTTTGTCAATGATTCTTTGAATGCATGTCATTTCCTTGATTGGGTGTGTATTTGTTGATTTGGTGACTAAGTGTGACTACCCCCTCAAGTGACGAATCGATGAGGGAATGAAAAAAATGAGAGAGTCGCTTGACCCAAGATGACGTTTGTAAGGGTGCCTTCCATTTTTTTTCATTGAACATGTGCAGTTTTCCAATAATTGGACATGTTTTTGGTGGGTTTGGACCCTTTTTGTTGACACCTATTGGGGTGTCAAAAATTCGTCCTCCCATGGAGCGGTCCAGCTATGGTACCCTTTTTAGGGAGTAGGATAGTGATAATTTGTGGTCCCGACGTCAATTTTTCATGCCATGAATGTCAGGTGCAAAGGCACCTTTATTTGGCAGAGTTAGGCTATTTTTTGGACCCTTTTTGTGACCCTGATTGGGGTTGAAATTGTCAAAAATTCGTCCTCTCGTGGAGCGGTCCGGCTATGGTAGCCTTCTTAGGGAGTAGGATAGTGATAATTTGTGGTCCCGACATCAGTTTTTTATGCCAATAATATCAGGTGCAAAGGCACCTTTATTCGGCAGAGTTATTGCTATTTTTTGGTGGGTTTTGACCCTTTTTGTGACGCCGATTGGGGTTGAAATTATCAAAAATCCATCCTCCCGTGGAGCGGTCTGGATATGGTAGCCTTCTTAGGGAGTAGGATAGTGATAATTTGTGACCCCGACATTGGTATTTCATGCCAAGAATATCAAGTGCAAGTGCACCTTTGTTTGGCAGCTTTATTGCTATTTTTGGTGCATTTTTTGGATTCTTTTTTTGTTGCTTTGTTTTTTGCTCTATAATCATCCCAGGGTGGGACAAATAGCAATTTGGAAATCGTCCCATGGTGGGATGAGTGCTAACTATAGCACTCATCCTAGGGTGGAACAATTACAGGCCCAAAAGCCTATAAAAATACCAAATCTTGATTTTGGGCTCATTTGCAACATTTTTTTCTTGGTGTTTTAGAACTGTGGGGAGGAGTGCGAGTTTGTGTAGCGGGGCGCTATCGAAATTTCATGGACACCATGAGTGCGAGAACCAGATATTCGAGCAGAGGAGCCTAAGAGAGACCGTTACGATGGTCCTTCCTTCTTCTTGTTATTTTTTTTTGCTTTATATGAAGTTAAAAAACTTGCACATAATTGTTTTCATTTAGCGTTATTTTGTGTTTATTTTGTGTTTGTTTTTATTTTGTGTTAATATTAAGATCGAAACCCTAGTATTAATTTTTGTATTGTATTATGTTTTTTTTTTTTATTGTTCACCTTAAGGTCGAAACCCTAGGTTGATTTTATTTGTTTCGATTGTTGTTTTTTTGCTCACACTTAAGGTTAAAACCCTATGTTGATTTTGTTTGTTTTTATTGTTATTTTTTTGTTCACATTAAGGTTACAAACCCTAGTATGATTTGTTTTTGTTTTATTGTTTGATTTTTTATTTGTTTTTTTAGTTCATAGTAAGGTTAAAAACCCTAGTATGATTTGTTTTTGTTTTATTGTTTGATTTTTTTGTTCACCTTAAGGTCGAAACCCTAGGTTGATTTTGTTTGTGTTGTTTGATTTTTTTGTTCACACTTAAGGTAAAAAAACCCTAGTATGAGTTTTATGTTTTTGTTTGATTTTTTTTATTTGTTTTTTTTAGTTCATAGTAAGGTTAAAAACCCTAGTATGATTTGTTTTTATTGTTTTATGTGATTTTTTTGTTCACACTTAAGGTTAAAACCCTAGGATGAATTTGTTTTATTGCATTTTGTGTTCTTGACTGTACAGTTTATGTGATTGATCTGTACTTTGGATGTACAGTTCTGTACTTTTGTTTTTTTGTAATTTGTTTTTCATCTATACATGTTATTTGAATGTTTTTGGTTAAATTAAGGTTGAAACCCTAATTTGTTTTTTTTTGTTTTTTTGTGTTTGTGTTTTGCAGGTTGTTAGGAGTCGGCACCGCCAACCGACTATGTTCTATGATGCCCGGGAGGCACTGACAGTTGCGGATTGAGAGTGACTTGATGCCCTTGGGCTCAAGAAGATGACGCATTTGGAGCTTGTGGTGGGGGATCGAGCATATCTGACTACCTTGGTCAATTTGTGGGATCCCCGCACCAACACCTTTCATCTCCCAACAGGGGAGATGATGATTACTTTGGAGGACGTGTATCGAATTCTATGGATTTCGATAGACGGACTACCCATTCGGATGACTCCCTGTGATCAACGGATGGTGGTGCTAACATGGTGCTTTGGGCAGGTAGTGGAGATGGGGGTGGATAGGGCTATGGAGAGGGCAGATGTGGACTACCTGATTTGTAGGATTCTGGTGTGGTGGTGGCTGGAGAAGGATGTTTTGGTGGTGAGGCATGCATTGCTCATGACCCTCATCTCCAACATGCTTAATATGGTGTTCAGACTGGTGGAGTATCTAACAAAAATGCCACTCATTATGAGGTGTGATCATACACTATTAGCATAGCTTTACGATGAGTTGTACGAGATCCATTATCGAAGGAAAAAGAGGATCGGGTGCAGCTATCTTTTGCAGTGCTAGGGGTTGCAGTACATAGCTATGGAGCAGCTGCAGGGGTTACCTTGGACCACTCAGGGTGAGATGGTGGATAGAGAGATTGGGTATGCTACTCTATGATGGATGTCAGAGGAGTAGGGGAAGAGTCGATAGTGGGTAGGTGGCGTAGGGAACTATATTGATGCCTTCTCTCGTCTTGCTCCAGGGGAGGTGTTCTGGCGGTCATACCGGGACTGTCTAGCCTGGCCTAAGGCTAGAGAGTGGCTTCGATGGGTGCACAGGGGGAGATGGTTGATCGGGTGACATGGGACAGAGCATGAGTACTTCCTATACATCCAAGTAACTCGATAGTTTGGGGTGCGCTAGGGATTTCTTGGAGAGCCCTTGATCTATCGACATAGGGGCGACGAGAGGACTTTATCTTGGTTGATTATTGAGCCACTAGACGAGGAGTCTGATGCAGTGATTGATGTCCCCAATGTGGATAATGTTAGGGTGACTAAAGAGTATGACCATTGGTGGACGATGTTGTGATGGTGAGGTGAGGGGCCTCTAGGAGGTCCAGATGCGACAACATCAGGCGATGGGGGTGCGGAGGCACCGATGGAGGGTTGGGGGGCTCTGCTCAATGATGTAGATATGGTGGAGGTGGATGAATTTGCTAGGGATGATTTAGGGGTTCCAAAGCAGCTAGATACATAAGACATCCCAGATCAGTGGGTTTTGGTGTAGCATGTCATCCCGAAGATTCCTATGCCTCAGGCAGTCCCAGGGGATATGGAGGCTAGGTTTCATGATGAGATAGCATGATTGGAGGATCTACTATAGAGATGGGATGAGGAGCACAGAGTCGAGAGGGATATCCTGTAGGCTCAGTTGGTGCAACGAGATGATGCATTGGCCATGTACCACTGACAAGATGTGGAGTGGGGTCGATGCCAGGTGGAGTTGGAGGCTGAGATTATCTGCCTCAGTGGATAGTTACCTGAGCTCACTAGAGGTGGATCATCACACCGTAAGATAGGTAGTGAGACTGAGCAGTCTGCATCCTCTCATCGTAGGTGGGTGGGTGAGGGTAGTGTTAGTGGGCATGATGCGAGGGCTGGCAACAACCGCCCTGAGATGTCCCATAGGACCCATACCACTGGGGGTAGTTCCGGTCACATCAATATTACATGATTATGGTGGTCGACTCCCTAGGCTATGGGGATTTTTGAGTTTTTAGATTTTTGTGAGGTCAGAGGACCTTTTTATTGTAGCCTGAGGGCATTTTTGACTTAATATATACATGACTCTCTTTTTGTATTATTTACTTGTTATGGTTTATTGCTCTTTTATGCACATTTATTTATGTTGATGTATGAATATTTATTATGGATGTTTCTGACTATATGGATGTATTCATATGGAATGAATGAAATGATTTGTTGGTATGCAGGTGGTGGCACCATAGACTATACAAGATTAATGGATTTCTGTACTATGTTATTGGTTTATGAAATAACTATGTATTTGTAATTGTTGTTTTGTTATTTCTGATGGTGATAATGAAATGTACGACAACCCATTTTGCTTTGAAATGGCATTGATCTTTGAGGCCTTGGGGATGACTACCCATCCTTCTCAAGGGCATGTAGTACGAATCCTTACGACTTTGGGGACCAAAGGTGTGTGGAATTTTGGATGGTGGACTTTTGAGATTTTTCTTGTGAATGGCATTGATCCTTTTAGACCTTGGGGATGACTACCCATCCTTCTCAAGGACATGTAGTACAAATCCTTATGACATTAGGGACCAAAGGTGTTTTAGGATTTCTAACAGTGGTGAAAACCACTATTTATTATGGGGAATTAGATGGGGAAGAGCTTGTCCTTTTGTCAATTCTCAACATTCTTGAACCATTTGCACAGGGGGATGAGCAGGATAATGTTTTACATATGGTACCCTAGACTGCTTTGTAGGTTTTGTCTTGCATTCACACAACTTGGGAATTTTTATGTGTTTTAAGCTTGTGTTGGGATGTGATGTAACAAGAAGTGATCCTAGTAAAACTCTACCTTGTAAAAATCGGTCTGAATTTGTACAACATTTGACTAGAAATCTAAAGACATCTGAATGATGAAAAATCCTAAAGACATTAGCAGACAACTGACTATGATATGGCAAAAATGCAAAGGGCATTATTTCTGGTAGATCTTTTTACAAAATGGATTGAATTTGGAAAATGATGGAATTGCCGAGTAATTACAGTCTATGGTGCTTTTGACATTTATGACCAGCAAATGTATGTGATGCCTAATGCAGTTTTTCTTTTCTTTTTTGTGTTTTGTTTTTTTTAAGAATGTGCATGAAAGTGAGATGCAATTTTTTGTTATTTTTTATTATCTTTTGTTTTTTGAATATTCATTTTTGACCAAGTGATTGTGGGAACCCTTGGAGCTTTTGGTTTGACCAAAGGGTTTATGGATACCTTTGGGGCGTTTTAGGTTGACCAAGCAATTATGGGAATCCTTGGAGCTTTTGGTTTGACCAAAGGGATGATGGATACCTTTGGGGCATTTTGGATGACCAAGCAGTGGCGAGAACCCTTGGATCTTTTGACCAAAGGGATTATAGATACCTTTGGGGCATTTTGGGTTGACCAAGCAATTATGGGAATCCTTGGGGCTTTTGGTTTGACCAAAGGGATTATGGGTACCTTTGGGGCATTTTAGGGTTGACCAAGTGATTGTGGGAATCCTTGGAGCTTTTGGTTGGACCAAAGAGATTATGGATACCTTTGGGGCGTTGTGGGATTGACCAAGAGATTAAGGGAATCCTTGGATTTTTTGGTTTGACCAAAGGGATTATGGATACCTTTGGGGCATTTTGGGGTTGACCAAGTGATTGGGGGAATCCTTGGAGCTTTTGGTTTGACAAAAGGGATTATGGATACCTTTGGGGCATTTTGGGGTTGACCAAGCGATTGTGGGAATCCTTGGGGATTTTGGTTTGACCAAAGGGATTATGGGTACCTTTGGGGTATTTTTTGGGTTGACCAAGCGATAGCTAGAATCCTTGGAGCTTTTTAGGTTGACTAAGCGATTGCTACAAAATTTGGAGCTTTTGGTTTGACCAAAGGGATTATGGATACCTTTGGGGTATTTTGGGTGACCAAGCGATTATGGGAATCCTTGGGGTGTTTGGTTTGACCAAAGGGATTATGGGTACCTTTGGGGTGTTTTAGGTTGACCAAGCAATTATGGGAATCCTTGGGGCATTTTGTGTGGGCCATGGCTCTTTTAAATGTGGAATGGCCTCAAATGACTGATGTTCAAGGGTTCTAGTTCCTTGATTCTATCAAGAGAGGTGAGCCGGTATGTTCTAGGTCCTATTTTACTGTTGATTACATATGGACCTAACCATTTGGTCATGAAATTGTCCCTTAAATGGGGCGACAAGTTAGAATTTTGTTGGTTCTCTTTTAAGACAGGGTCACCAACCTGAAAGTCCCTCAGGTGAACTTTCATGTTGTATGCTTTCTTAAGTCGCTCTTGATAGATATGTAAATGCTCAAGAACATTGAAGCATCGTTCATCGAGCAACGTAAGCTGGTCTAATTGGGCCTACCATGCAGTGTCATCATCGATGAATTCTTGCATTGATATGCGTAAGGAAGGTATTTCCAACTCAAGAGGTATGATTGCCTCAGAGCCATACATCAAAGAAAATGGAGTGGCCCCAGTGGGCATCTGAATGCTAGTGTGATAAGCCCATAGGGAAAGTGGTATTTGGATGTGCAAATCCTTATGATTATTTGTGACCATATTTTTAAGGATGGCGACTAGCATTTTTTTGACACCTCTGCTTACCCATTGGCATACAAATAATAGGGTGTCAAAAAACTATGCTGAATTTTGTACTTTGTTGTCAAAGCACGTACATATTTGTTCTTAAATGACGTCCAATTATCCGAGATGATCTTGTATGGAATACCAAAATGACATATGATGTTATGTAAAATAAACTCCGCAATGTCGGGCCCAGTCGTAGAGGTAAGTGGAATTACTTCCACCCACTTGGTGAAGTACTCTGTGGCCGTTATGATAAATGTGTGACAACCTAACAATGTAGGGGAGATCTTTCCAATTAGATCTAAGCCCCACTACGAGAATGGCCAAGCTGATTGGATCGGATGCAAGGCCTGAGAAGGTACATGTGTCAAATTAGCATGGTGTTGACACTTCATGCACTTTCACACATATGCACAACAATCTCACTCTAAATATGGCCAATAATAGCCCATGCGAAGAATGCACTTTGCGATGGCCATACCGTTGAAGTGGCCACCGCATGTACCATTGTGCACTTGGATGATCACCCAAGAAGACTCTTGCTAGTCCAAGCAATAGAGGAGGATCCCTTCATGGCTTCGACGATACAAAATGTCTCCTTGCAAGACATGCTTTGCCGCTTTTTACTTGAATGATCTTTTCGCGACATGTGACAATCCAAGTGGGAGGCTACCTAACTTGAGATAGTCTCTTATGGGTGTGTACCAATCTTGCTGATTAGAAACATCGATGGTATGAATGGTTGATCCCTCTTGAAGTTTGTCCCTAAAAAAATATGAGTGGGAAAGAACTTGTAGAAATAGCATTGTGTTGCTATTAAGAGGGGTTGGAGAGAACAAATACCCCCAGTTGGCATGATTTAGACTATCATGGATTCGAGAGAACCTATCCTGAGATGGTTCAATCTGGATCAAGTGGATTCCTGGCGTTATGTCATAGCTTGCACGCTCCATCATAGATTGTGATAATTTTTTGACTTGAATGGTTGTCATTTCACCAGAAGGGTCTTGCGGGATTAGTGACCCCAAGGAGGCCATAGTGTTCATAAAATGATTTGATGATCGAGGGAGTGCCTCGATGTCGTACCATTCAAGCTTTGCCAAGAATTTTTCCACAAGGGCTTTGTAGGCCTGTAGCACTAGGCATTTGCATTGGAATACCCCTTTCACTTGGTTGAAAATTAATAGCGAATCACCAAAGATATTCAAGTGTTTGATGTTCATGGTGATGGCTATCTGAAGACCTATGAGCAAGGCTTCGTATTCAACATTTTTATTGGTGCACGAGAAATTAAGTTTGAATGATAAAGGCATTGGAGCCCCTTATAGTGTGAAAAATATGATTTTCGTGCCACCTCCTTGCTCACATTTAGAACCATCAAAGAATAAGGTTATTTCGACTGGTGACTCAGGCTCTTCAGAATCTGGCGATTCTGAGACATGGAAGACCCCATCATCGGGTAGCTCTATGGTCAGAGGCTGATCATATTTGAGAGGAGCCTCTGTTAGCTGATCGGTGATGAATTAACCTTTTATGGACTTTTGTCCAATGAATTTGATGTCAAACTCCGTCAACAACATGATCCATTTTGTTGTGTGACTACTGTGATAAGTATGACTCATCATGTACCGTAATGGATTCTCCTTAGACACAATATACATCGTATTTCTCAACATGTAATGGCATATATTTTTGGTGGCAAATACCACCGCTAAGCATAGCTTCTCAACGTATGCATAGTTAAGTTTGTAACTGACTAGGGTGCGGCTAAGATAGTAATTAGCTTGTTCTTTATGTAATTCATTTTTTTGGGCTAGCATGGCACCCAGTGCCACCTCAGTAGCTGAGATGTATAAGTAGAATGACACTCCTGGTCTAGGTGGTGCCAATACTAGCGGTGAAGCCAAGTACTATTTTATGTCATCAAAGGTTGACTGGCACTCGTCATCCCAATGAAATGTTACACCCTTGTGTAATAATTTATTCATGGGTCAGCACTTGTCAGATAACTGTGCTATGAAGCACTTGATCGATGTGACCTTACCCTGCAAGCTTCTTAGCTGCCTAATTGTGGTTGGGGGAAGCATCTCAAGGATTACCTTGACGTTGTTTGGATATACCTCGATGCCTCATTTTGAGACTATTAAACCCAAGATTTTTCCAGATGTGACGCCAAATACGCACTTCTTGGGGTTTAGTCTAACTTTGTGTTCGATGAGGCGATCAAGGATCTTGCATAAGTCATCAAGATGATCTAGGAGCAAAAGAGATTTGGCCAAAAAATCATCCATATAATATTCCAATTTTTTATGCATGTGATCATGGAAGATGTATGTCATAGCGCGTCGGTAGGTGGCGCCAAAATTTTTAAGGCCAAAGGGCATGACCTTATAACAAAATATCCCCCAAGGCATTGTGAACACTGTCTTGAGTTGATCATCAGGATTGATATGAATCTGGTTGTATCTCGAGAAACCATCCGTGAGGGAAAGCATTTTGTGGCCTATTATAGCATCTACCAATGCGTCAATGCTAGGCAATGGGAAATCGTCCTTGGGACTCACTTTGTTTAAATACCAAAAATTAGTGCATATGCAAATCCTCCCGTTTGGATTTTTTACGGGTACCATGTTGGAAAACCATGGTGGGTAATCTATTAGATGACAAACTGTGCATCCAACAACTTTTGTAGCTCATATTTGACCATCAAGGACACTTCTGGGTGCATCTTACATAGCTTTGCTTTATTGGCTTTACTTTCAGATCAAGCGTTAGATTATGCGTGACTAGTTATGGGTCTAGCCCCAGCATGTCTTTGTAGGACCATGCAAAAACATCATTCTTCTCTTTGAGAAGGGAAATATAACCTAATTTCTCCTTAGGGCATATAATTACCCCCAGCTTGATGATTTACAGATTCATTGGGTCAGAACCGATGTCTACGTCAATCGTCTCTTCGACTGACATGTGGGATCCATCATCCAACTGGTATGGAGTTGGGATCAGATGGATATCATTTGCTGAATTTAGATCTGCATTGGGAATGTTAGGTTCCTCTTCAGCATGGAAGATATCCTGAGTCTATCCTGGGGTGAAATGGAACATCCCACCACAAGGCTAGTACTCTGATGGGGATGGTGGTGAGTCAGCATGACCCCAGGCTATGGCATCTAGGTCTAGAGACTGGTCATGTTGGATCAGTTGGGTTGTGTATGGGGGTGATTAAATCAATGGAGATCATGTTGATGGAATGAATTTGGTCTCCATTACCATGTGGGTGTTGACTCGAACATCCTTGGTGATCCTTGTGCCCTGAATCTGGCTCTGTGGATACTGGCACAAAAGGATCGGCCCTATGTGTGGATAGAAGGACAGGGTATGCCCTTGGCACTGATGGATCTATAGGGTCTCTAGGTGGTAGGTGATCTCTGTGTGCCCAAAGTGGTGGATGAAGAACTTGGTTTAGCTGTACTTGGTTTAAATGCCACCTATGCCTTGGTCCCATGTTCAGATGTTCAAACATACCATCGATGTCTATGGGGTATTATTTTTTCCTCACATGATTGAGATATTTCATCTCAGTATCATCCTCATAATTGCTATCAAATATCCATAGGCCTTCATTGGCTCTGACAACTATGTGCTCTTCTTGTTGGTATAGCCTCCCACTAGACGTTTCTTGATCACTTGGCCTTATGGCCGGTATGGGAGGCTTATTTTGTTTTAGCATGTTGATTTGGTCCCTTCTAGGTAATTCTGTTCTCTGCAGGGGGGATGGATTCTCTTGAGGTGGCAATTGCCCAAGTGGAACATTAAGGGGGAACATTACCTCGAAGTTCTCCTGATAGTCGTCAATGGGCGTCACTTGCGAGTGATTACTATCGAACTCAAAAGGGTCCTAGGGTGCTACCTCATAAGCTAAATCATCTTCAAAAGACTCTCCTTGATCTTGTTCATAACCCTCTTGGAGGTTATCCCTTGAACTTTCCTCTTTCTCGATCAAAGGGGAAGGGTTGTTGAGGTCAACAAGGTTTGTTGTTAACCATGGGAGATAGTCCCCCATTATGTATGTTGTGTTGGGTTTGGCATATGGATCTTGTGCCAAACCATCTTTGTTGCCTAGACCTAAGCCTTGCATTGTTTCTACCAAGATGTCGAGGGGCAAAGGGTGGTTGAAACCTACTCTTGATTTGCCATATGGCATTTGGTATCTTGGTTGACAAAGAATGCATATTCCTTGTTCATATCTACCCAATCCATATCCATGCCAATTACATTGGTTAAGGTATTTCAAGGCAAATTTTGGGTTGGACAGATAGTCAAAATTCTTAGCAAATGGCTCTTCGTCCTCTTCCTCTTGTAGGTAGGGTTCCAGGCCATTCTCGAGGCCCCCATATACAAAGTTTGTCTGATTTGGTGGGTAACCTAAAGGGAAGATAGTGCCAATGGGGAGGAGAGGTCTCCCCCTATCTTGCATGGATTTGAGCATGGGTGTTGCCACTATGTTCTACACTAGGTACTTCCCCAAGCCCGTATTAGCCATTTCAATGGTAATCATCGATGGTTGAGGGGAAGGGAATGTGAGTTCTTCCTGAGTCCACTCCATGTGGGGTGAATCAGGTGTCTCGACTTCCATTTGGCTAGGCACCTCTTTATTAGAGATGGTTAAGACTAATGGTGGTGCCTCCTCTAGGGGCTTTTTCCCATTGTCCTTCGATGTGGCCACCATAGGTGGCATTGTTGGTGAAGGGATAGACGATGAAGATGGGCTAGTTCGGTTACTTGAGGGACTCAATAACGAGGATGTAGGCGAAATCGGACCCTGAGTGGACAGATTCAATTAAAAGTCCAAATGTGTCGATGGGAGGGTTGATTGTGGCATCAACTATACCGCATTACAAAACTTGAAGGGCTCTAAGTCTGCTGGGACTACATGTACTTGCCCTTCATGTGTGTACTTGAGGCACTGATGGGCTATCGAAGGGACACACTTCATATCCTTTATCCAAGGCTAGCCTAGCAAGATATTGTAGGCCATCTCACCCTCAAGGATGTGACACAACGTAGGAATGGTATTTTGTCCTACTTGGATGGGTAGGACAATTGTGCCAACTGTCAAGCATAACACGTCATTGAATGCTCGAAGAGTGTAAGTGGATGCCACAATGTGGGATGCTGATAGCTTAAGGTGTTTTAATGTCATAGTCATGATTATATTGTTGGATGAGCCAGTGTCCACCAACACCCTCTTGAATGGAATCCCGTTGATCGACACGATGATGTGTAGGGGTGGATCCACCATATCACTAGTCACAGATTTCAGTTCATCTTCCCTGAAGGTTATGACCGGTTCGATGCATTGTCTCACATGTCCCACAAATTTGTTGAAAGAATTGGGTTCTTGGGGCTGTAGCTCAATGGATTTGAGTATCTCCATTAGAGCCTCTCGATGGGGCGGTGATTGTTGGATGAGATCATAAATGGAGAGCCTAGCCTACGTGGTCCTTAAACTCTGAGTAATCTTATTCTGAATCATGGCCACTGGTCCAAGCGGTGGAGGTTGCATAGGGTGTTGTAGAGGTTGTGACATTGATGGAAAATTTCCTGTAGCTACAATGAGTGTAGTTGTGTTTGGGTATCTTTCATTCTACATCATGATGCTTATCATCCCTACATACCCTTGCATGGGGTAGTTTTGTGTCACCTCATTCACCCATATAGTCTTTGCCTATGCATCATGGGTAGGTAAGGGGTATTTGAAGATGTCCATCTATTGGTTGCTCAACACTACGAGATTATCCACTACGAATTTCTTGTTGTCTATCAAGTCTTGCACCAAGTTTTTGAATTTCCAACAATTGAAGATGTCATTTCATTTTTGTTGGTGGAATCTACAATATAAATCTTCCCTATAGACCTTGGTTTTTTGCACGTTGGGGTCTATGGGTTGACTTTTCGACAATTTTATCAGGTTTTCCATGAACAAGTGGTCAAACAAGGAGTCTCTAGACTCTATGAATTTTGTGAATTATCGCTTAGGGTGACGCTGCTAATTTTGCTCTTGTTTGTGGTTTTCCTTTTCATAGGTAGCAAGAGTAACTACCTAATAATTAGACTTTTGGGGCTATGTCATTTGTGAATGTGGTGGTATAGTTATGGCAACCTGATTGACCACGATGGGTTTCGATTGCGTGGGCCTAGTTTTGGCATTTTTGGTCCACTCTTTCTTGTGCGGCTTGGAAATCTCACCATATTGAATTTTGATCTCCTCAATTATCCTGGATTACACCAAGGCTTCTTCTAGGGTGGCATATTATTGTAGCTACAATAGCACGGAGATCGACCTTATGCAACTCTTTGAAAACATCTGAGTCATGTCGGCCATGGGAGGGAGGTAAGGTAGCTTTGAAAGCAATGTCCTCCATTGATTCCCATAAGTGGCTATGGTCTCATCATCATACTACTTAAGGCCAACTAGGTCACTTAATGATGCATTCTTCTTGGTGTTGAAGGCAAAACATTCAAGGAACACATCCAATAGCTGGTCTAGATTGTTGATGATATGCTTTGGTAATTGGGTAAACCCATCCGAGGTAGGGCCTATGAATGTGGTTATAAATGTTCTCAAAAGTAGTGCATCATTATCCTGAATTCCAAAGCATTGACTCAGGAATCTTGTTATGTGCTCTTGGGCATCCTCATCCCCTCTAAAAATTGCCAATTGAGTAATTTTGAAGTGGTTGGGGTATGGGGGTGCCGGAACTGAAGGATGCACAGGGTGAATGCGGAGCTGGAATAAGGTGGGATTTTGGGGCCCTAAAGTCTTGGTCTCCATAGACTCTAAGCATTCTCACAGTGCTTTGTATGCACCAGAGGATTTTATTTCCTCTTCTTTGGTTTGTTCCCGTTGTGCATTGCGAGGAATTTGAGTCCTATGGAGGGGTAGCCTGGTAGCGCCCCCATGCCTTGGTAGGGTGTTTCAACCCACTCTTATTATTTCTCAAATTCCTCATAGGCTTCTTGATGAGTTTCTAGGCATGACCTATAAACATGGATGGGTTCCCTAGGAAGGTGCCCATCATTGGTTCTAGGGGTGGCCTCCTGCTCAGGTCTCGAAGGTCTTGGCGGTAACACTTGATAAGGTCGTGGAGACCTATCTCGCACTAATGGGTTGTGCCTCTCATAAATATCTATCCTATGCATGCGATGGGTTGGAATCCTTTCATGCATATTGTTCTAGATCAATTCATCTATCTAGAACTAAATGCACTCTTTGTTAAGATGATACAATTGCTCTAACTGCTACTGATCTTGCCTAAGCTACATAATTTGTACTTTACGGGTAGTATATTTGGAAAATGCCAAGTCAATTTGTTCCATCGTCCTATGTTTAGGAGGCCTAGATGCCTCCCCTACATGTTTATCTCGGTCATGGTGATTCGAGATCTCTATGGTTCACTTTCCTCTATCGAGGTTATAAGGATTCACCTGAGGCTCTGTCCTCAATAGGTGATCTTGATAATTAGCAGGTGTGGAGGCACATTTCTCTCATGCGGTGTATTGCTCTTGAGGAATGTACTAGTTTTCCTCGTGCTCCCTTTCATACATGTGAAAGGGATTTGTAGAGTTGGCTTGCCCTTTCTGAAGAGCCTTGTGATCTAGATTTGGTCTATTCATTCAAATAGTAATGAGGGGTAGAGGAGGGATGATGTAATCATGTGGTCCCTCCTTATGAATCCTATGCTATTCCAGTGCTTCATTGCACAGTGGCCACTCATAATAAGCATCTAAGGGAGCCTTCCCATGTATGTAATCCTATTGAAAGGGTCTATGTTGAATGGGAGTGCCCCCCAAAGGGGTGCCTCTATAGTCATTTTTGGTAGTGGCATAGTGTGGACCATTTTGTGGGTCAGGCGGCCAAGGTGGTATGACCAAGTCCTTGGGGCTATAACAAAGGTGACTTGTGCCTCCTTGTACAATTTTCGCAACTTCTACCCGTGATTGGGTTTGGCTACGGGTATACACCATGGTGGTGGTTCTCTACAAGATATGTATTTTTTTATCTCCTTTATGATTTTTTATGCTACACCAAACAAAAATGACCACACAAACAAAGAAATGATTATCTCATTTACAGATTAAATGTGTGTCCTAAATCTGGTTCAGTGTGTTTTGATTTTTGTTGTGCAAATAATGTAAAGAAAATTTTGTTATTCATGCATGATGAGGGCTCTTATATCTCCAAAATGATCACCCCTTCAATATACCACTACCAGGACATTATACCGAACCTCTCAATATACTCGCACTTACGTGAGAGAAACTATTGGTATGCGAGAGCAGAACAATACGTGGAACATAGGTGGTATGGAAGGGGAATCACTATGTTTTTGAAACATACCATGGAAGACTTATCCTCATGCAATGGGAATCACCCCCGCTACACTTGGTCAGCTTTCGTCAGGATTTACGTCTAGCAACAGTCGCGATTAGGGTTATGTATGCAAAATCCAAGCCAATGTGGTGATGAAATCCACCATTGGTCTTGATCAAGTGTTGGGGTATTAAGACCAAATACTTGATGTTAATATCATTATGTGGTGTGTGTGGTTCCTTTTACTTGCACAAAGAAGGAAAACATGCAGCAAACTTCCCTATGCAAGCAAAGAAAATAGAAAAATTACAGAGATAGAAACAAAAAAACATAGAGGATGTTCAAAAAACCTACCTCTTCTCTGCCCAAACCAGATGCCTCTGATTTTCTACTTAGAAAATGTATAGAGATCAAATCATCCTAGGGTGGGATGAATAGCAGGTCTATATTCATCCCAGGGTGAGACAAATTTGTATTCGTCCCAGGGTGTTATGAATTCCAAGTCTGTATTCGTCATAGGGTGGCACGAGTAGCAGTCCAGCGCCTGAATGAGTAACACTTGCAAGAAAAACACAAAATTTTGATCAAAAAATTGATCCCAATAGTAGGGGATAGGGTCCCACCATGATTGCCATTGAAATCCAAATGCAGGGTGACGGCGTGCCAGACCATATGGTGCAAACAAAATTGATATAAAATAATGCTAAGTCCTACGAATGCGAGAAAGGAATGCACGAAGGAAATGATGCATAGATGAGATGTAAGAAAACAAAGACAAAGCAGGGCATATTTTATTAATGTTTCTTTCAATTAAGTTACAATACATCCCCCCTTTAGGGCTCAGAACATTTGATACAGCTCATTACATCAATGGATGGTACGCTTCCAATGTCTTCTGCGTGCCTCACATTCAAAATGGGCAGGACAGAGTTTACCCCCGCTTGCATACATGTGTTCATGTGTTCCTTGCTTCCCCTATGGTTTTCCTATTTGCTCAGAGAAATAGGAAACAGTTAATAGCATATGCGGATAGAGGGAAAAACATGCGATCCCTAGGGCCTCCGGCTAATAAATACATAAAAATAGCAAAATGATGGTCAGAACATGTCATAATGAATTCAAAATTTGACATAAGAATAGAAACAACATCAGATACACATTGCAAAAGGAACAATCAGGAAATCACGCATGGATTTCTAATCGCTCCAGGGTGGGACGATTAGGACTATCATAAAACATGCAAAAGCAACCTTACGAATTTCCATCCCAAAGGATTCAAAAACTCCTAAAAACTTGGGGTTAGGCTAAAAGGGGCATTTTGGGATGACCCAAAAGGTAATATTTTGCATATTCTACCCAGATTTTCCCGTATCCGAAAGCGCTCCCTGTATGTTAGTAAACGCGTAAAATGATAAAAACACGGTCAAAATAGGTCAGAATGTAATGAAACTTGAACAGAAGCATAAGTAAACAAAATAGAACATAATTCAAAAATAATAGTAGATAAATTATTCATGTATTTCTAATCGCTCTAGGGTGGGACGATTAGGACTACGATAGTTTGGGGGGCACCCGAGGGCAAAACACCCACCGTTTAGGGTCTAGTTTTGACACCAATCGACATGGGATGGGTCAAAAACCTCCTAGGGGGTTGTGTCTATGAATTTAGTGTGGTATTGTGGTCTATTTATTGGGTTTTGGGTCAGGATTGTGTTCCTAGTGTTCACCCGATAAACTCTCTCCCAAAAGAGAAATTATGGATGTAGGAAAAACAAATGGGAATGGGGGCACAATTTGGCATCACTCCATTGCTCCAAATTCTCTAGCTCTATTCTTTTTTTTTGGGTGAGGAGGCTCACCATTTTATAGACCTAGGGTCTCTCTCTTTGAATGCGCATGTGAGGGTGCCACTTGGCTTGCCATGCCTTTTTTTGGGAGAGAAGATTCCTCCCTGATTTAGAGTCTCCTTGCATGAGGCCTCCATGATCAGGGCATGCTTGAATAAAGTCCCTCTCTCAGATTTGAAATCGTTCCTTACAATTGCATGCTTTGGATGCACAGTTAAGTTGTTGATCTGTCAAGGTTTGAATTTTTTCTAGTCAAACCTGCTACTCATCCCACCCTGGGATGATTGCTGCTAATCATCCTAGGGTGGGATGAATAGGATTCTAATCGTCCTAGGGTGGGACGTGTATGAAGAAAAGTGCTTAAAATGTGCCAAATAGACCTCTGAACTTCCAAAACTAATTTGGGAGTGGTTAGGACCACTGTTTAACCTCTAGGGGCTACCCTAGGGGCTATGTATGCCAATTCGGTCAGTGCTTGTAGCCACATAATTGGATTGGTACTGTTTTGGTGTCTACAGGTTCAACCAACTTCTAAAACATAATTTCTACACATTTGAATAATTCATTGATGCATTTTTTGAACATTTTGCCTTCAATACCAAAATGAAAGTGACATTAACTGACCTCACAAGGATGATATAAACTAAGGATGAGTCGATTATTGACTATGGAAATAGGTGGTGAATGCTTTTGGATAAGCTACCCTATCTATTACCAGTGACTAAATTAACTCATTTGTTTTCAAAGAGTTGCTTAAAACCCATATCTTTGACATTGCAATTACAAAAATACCCTACCTTGTAAGAAGCTCTAGCACAGGCTAGAAACATAGAGGAAATAAAAATCCAAGAGGGAGAAATAACAAAACCTCGTAAGAAGAAGTGGACAAAGAATCCTAAGAATAGCTTAACACCTACAAAGCCATATATGATTAATAAAGTGGCCATAAATTTCCCTTCACCTACTCAAGTTACGCCTCCCCAAAAGGTGAACTATCAGGCTCAACCTCCTCCTACAAGTTATAACAATAATGGTACAATGAACTAGGGATAAAAACATTTTCGCCCTTAGCGACAATTTACTCCCGTCATTGAATCTATGGATTCTCTTTTTGATTGATTATGGGCTGCAAAGATGGTTAATTTACTAGATCTTAAACCCAATGATCTGAAAATAGGCAAACCCAAGCCTATGGGATGCTGAGAGGATCAATATTGTAAGTTTCATTGGCAAGGTGGCCATGATTTACAATCATGCTATGGTTTTAAACATGTATTACAAGACATGATTGAGAGGAATGAGCTTCAAGTGTATGCTCCATTAGATCCTACCAATCAATATAAGGGTATATACAAAGACCCTTTACCAACTCACGAGGTACAGGAAGCACCTGGTAAACCAATGAATGAGGTAAAGCAACAACACCCTATGCAAGGGTATGTTGGGATGGTGAGTATTGTGACCAAGAATAAGAAATATCCAAGTCAAGTTGCATAGCCTACAACTTCTAATGATGTTCCAACTATGTCATAAACTACACCACCTGTAGTATAGGGCCTTCCTTCTAGGCCAATAGTGATAATTAAGAGCAAGCTTATACAAATATTGAGGACCGCATCAGCACGATTTTCCACCTATGAGTTGATCCAAAAATCACCTCCACATTGGGATGCCTTTATGGACATTCTAAAATGAATATATTTTCAACCACAGGAGTCCAATTCCATATATTTTGTGGTTCATGTGCAACAGTGCAAGGAACCAGTCATATAATTTCATGAGCATGAACTTAAGTAAATAGCTAACAACGTGGTAGATCCTCCTTTACACATCATTGCATGTATAAATGAGATACCATACATGAGAGTGCTCATAGACATTGGTTCCTCAAGTAATATCATAACAACTAAAGCACTAAAGCACCTTGAGTTGCCAATATCTCATGTTGTGGTGTCAACTTACACTCTTCACACTTTTAATGACACAATATGCTCTATTGTCGATACCATAGTTCTACCCATTTAGGTGGGGCAAAATACTATATCGATGTTGTGCCATGTGCTAGAAGGTGAGATGGCCTATAACATTTTGCTAGGTAGACCTTGGATACGGGATATGATGTGTGTCCCCTCCATAGCGCATCAATATCTTAAATACACTCATGAAGGGTAATTGCACATAGTTTCTACCGATCTAGAGCCCTTAAAATACTACAACATGTTGCAGTAGATGGCAGAGTAGACATTACCTTTGAATCACATAGACTTCTGATAGAATACATCTATTCAGAGTCTACCCATTCCACCACCTTCATCGTCATCCACTCCACCCTCATCATCACCACCTTCAGAGAATGCTTCGATGTCATCAAAGCCTCCATTGAGGAACACGTTGAAGAGGCCTATTAAGGAGAGCCTACCATTAGTTTCCACCATATCCATGGAGGAGGTTCCTTGTGTCATTAATGAGGAATTACCTCTATATGTGAGTATTGAATCACCTCAAACCTCCATTCCATCTCATCCATCTTCACCATCCCAGATCATAGTCCAAATGTCTAATATAGGGATAGGAGAATATCTGGTGAGAAATGTCATGACAATTCCATCATTGGAGATAGTGTAAAATATGGGGAGACCTCATCTTCCTATAGGTAGCATTGCACCTCTTGGTCTACCTCCTAATCAAATGAATTTCATATATGGAGGTTTAGAGTATGTATCTCTGCCCATTCCTTAGAAGGAAGATGATGATGAACTCTTTTCTAAGGATGTAAACTATTTTTTGAATCTAGACTATGCATTGTGGTACTTAGATCATTACAATTAGCATGGATTTAGTCTTGGCTTATATGATCAGGGTAAACGTGTTCCATGTCAACCCCAATATCAACTTTTGTATGATAGATCTGGGTTGGGACATAATAAATCGGTACCATTGGATGTCCTCATTGAGAGTCTCAAACACCTATGCCTAAGTCATTAGGCTAAGCTCACCCATGACCCATATGCTAATACAAATCATGTTCATTCCTTGGGAGATCATTTCCCCATATAAATGATAGATCAAGGTCTTTCTAGTGATGTTGCCCAACCCCATGAAGTGGGGGAGAGCTCACACACCTTGCAATCTGACAGTGAGGAACAAGACCAAGGCCCTCCTCATGAATGGACGAGTGATGACAAAGATGATTATGGCATCGCACCCATTAACTACCATATATCAGATGATTAATATGAGTATGTATTTCCCTTGGACAATGAGGATGAGTATTATCATCATTTGTTATTCCCCATCCAAGGACCCATCTGATGCCAATTGTTGCCTCTAAAAGAGCAGGCTCGTCCTCTTCTACATAGGCCACCGCCAGTTATTCCACTTCCACTTAAGCCACATCCATGAGTTATGAGACAACATCAGGTCTCTAGACCCACTCACTCTAGAGAAGGAGATCATGTATCCATCAACATGATTTCCATAGATTTAATGACACCATTGGTGAATCTGAATAACCCATCCAAGCAATTGCATCTTGATTTAGAGGCAATTGACTTTGATCAGGGAGATTCTTCTCCATCACCCTCAAAGTATTGGACTTGTGAGAAAATGTGACAATAATTTAACTTTTCTTCAAGAACTACTCAGGATTTTTTTCAAGCTGAGGTTGATCCTAAATTTCCTATGGAAGAAGCAAACCTTATTGATGAAATTCACTTAATTGTTGGCAATTTTGGGTACCTTGGGTACATTGCCTTTGCTCAAGTGTAGATGTTGTCATTGATGTCAAGAAGCTTTTGAAGGAATTTGATTTGATGTCAAAAGAATCTAAGTTCAAGGAAGGGTTTTTGTGAAAACCAAGGCAGACAAAATAAAAGGTTTTATTTAAAACCATGGACAACAGATTTGAAATGGGTTTTTCTTAAAACCCAAGTTGGCTTTTCGTTTCGTTGAAAAAGGTGCCCCGGTGATGGAGATATTTAATTTTAAATATTTAGTTTAAATTTTATTTATTTAAAATTTAAATTAAAATTTTAAAATTAAATTAAAATATTTTCCACCAACGAAAATCATGTTAAAAAGGGCCGACGTGTTTGGAAATGCATCAAAGTGCATATAAAATGAGGCAAATGATTTCATTAATGTTTGTGCTAAGAGGTCGATATTAATCCTGGTGCATTTCGTTTTCGACATCGAGCCCCTGTGCCAGCGAAGGAGGAAGTCAAGCATGGCGTGGTCAAAGGAGTGACGAGTTAGTCGTGGCGCCAAGGAGGAGGCGCACGTGGTGGACAAACATTGCATGGTCAAAGCTGTGACGAGTTGGTCGTGGTGCCAAGGAGGAGGCGCACGCGGTAATAAGGACGAAGAGTTCGGGTTTCGTGCCAAGGAAGAGACTTGTTCGAGAGATAAGAGGGAGGCCCCTCTCCCTTCCTCACGTGGGTGTGGATGGCCCATGCGGTTTAGCCAAGCGACTTGGCTAGAGGAGACGGCGGGTCAAATCGCGTCGAATCCCCTTTTTGAGGGGTGTAAGAGGTATCCACGTGAACTCCAATTTTTGCAAAAGGGCAATGAATAAAATATATTAATTTTGCATTGTTTATGGTATTTCCAAAGTTTGTTTGGGAGGTATAAGGTTAGCAAAATTAATATTTTTTATATAGTTTTTATTAAGTGTAATGGAGAGAAAAGGGTGTATGGTGTTGACTATGATTTGAATGCTTATATTGTTGATGTCAATTATATTTTGGAGGATGGTTTTTGTTATATGGTTTTGAATATTGTTTGAGGAAGAAATTAAATATCCTATGGTGTTGAAAATTATTTGAGAGGAGCTTGATGCATTTAAGTGTTGGTTATTATTTTGAGATTGGAGTTGATAAGGTGAATATAAGAAATATGTTATGTATGATTTGTTGAATGAGGTTGAAAGAAGAAGACATAGAACCTTGATTATATTTGAACCAAGGAATATTCTTGAGGAAATATTAAAGAAATATGTTGTCTACTAACCTTCTTGAGTTTGGCAAAAAGGTGGTTATGGTTATGACAAATTTGTGAGATCTTCTTCATCTTCAATAAGGTATGGGCACATTCTTCTTATGAGTATGATTGGTGTATGTTTTCCTGAAATAAGATTGGAGTGAAAAGGTATTCAACTAGGTTTCCTTTGGTTGGGTGTAAATCCTATTTTCTGGTTTGTTGAAGACTACTTATGCATTGTTATCCTTGATGAGAGTTTTTGGTGAATGCATAATTTCTGGTTTGAGGTAGTGGAAGCATTGTGCACTAGGGTTTATGTTTGTAAGTCTTGCTACTTGCATTGAGTTGGTGAAACCCTTAGTTGGCTGTTTTGATATTAATGGATGAGTTGCTTCCATAGAGGTTGTGTTGATCAAGTTAGTGCTTTACTTGATACATGATTTGGGCTTACTCCATTGAGTTGATTTGAGCAAGTTATTCTTTGCATTTGGTGATATTGTGTTGGTGGTTGTTTTGTTCAAATATCTTTGGAGGGAAAAGGATTTCTACTTGTTTCCTTTTCTTGTGATGATTGGTTGAATGCTTCAAGGTTAATGTTGAGTTGAATGATGTTGGTTAAACCTTGTCTATGAGCATTGTTGTTGAAGCCCTAATTGGTTGAGAAAAGATATTGGTTGTGGAAAGAACATGAGTATCATTGTTATATGAGATATTGCATGTTTGGCAATTGTTGGGTTGTGTTTCATGTTCTTGAGAAAAGCATACTACATCTATCTTATTCTTTTGAGATTTGAGATTGAGTTGAGATTGATATTGGGAGTTAAGTATAGAACATATTGAGTCTCTAACAATTCTCTTTATGTTTCTATGAGATTTGAGATTGAGATTGGGAGTTAAGTATAGAACATATTGAGTCTCTAACAATTCTCTTTATGCTTCTATGAGGTTGATGAATCACATTGGGTCTCTAACAATTCTCTTTGTGGGTTCATGCCAAGCAAGTTTTTCTTGATGAACTTGTGAGCGGGTGTTAGGTTTCGTTGGGGACTTGTAAGAAGATTTGGACAGGTCCTAGCAGAGGACTTGTGAAGCTGAGTTTGATAGTTCTATCGGAGAACTTGAGGACAGAGGTGCATTGGTTCTATGAGAAGAACCCGAGGACAGATTTGTGCTAGACCGAAGGACTGTGTTTAGTGCAAATTCGAGGACCAGCTTTGGAGGTGATAGAGTTGAGGACAGAGGTCTCCAGCCAGAGCAGGGAAGACAGGTGTCTTCTGTGGATAGAGTTCCATTTGCTAAGGGCAGCGGAGGTAGAGGTCTTCTAGAGGATCACCAACCAGAGCAGAGCTAGGGGAAGGTATCTCCTTTGAGCAGAGGCTCATAAATTCAGATTGGGGGAAGGTATCTCCTTTGGGCCGAGGCTCATAAACATTGTAATTGGGAAGGTTTCCCAAAGAACTTTGAGATAACTTTTAGAGAAAAGTTTTGTGGACGTAGCCCAGGCTTTCTGGGTGAACCACGTTAAAATTGGTGTCACTTTGTGGATGATCTTGTGCATTGTTTTGATATTGCTTTGGATATATTGCTTTACTATTTTGAAGTATAAAGGAAAAAGTAAAAAGAGGTCTTATACTGTTCACCCCCCTCTCAGTATAAGCTTGTGTTCTTCAATTGGTATCAGAGCGGGTTCCTTCGAAAAGGTTTAACAACTTGAAGGAAAAGCTAGTAAAGAACACAATGGATTATTCCAAGGGTAAACAACTTCAAGATAGTGATGAGTCTTCTAGTGATGAAGAGGCATATTACAGCAAGAAAGGCAAGTTCTCTAGAAAGCACAAAAGTATGAAAAATATAAGATGTTTCAATTGTGGAAAGTTTGGTCATTATGCTACTAATTGTACTGTTTCCAAGAATGAAAGTGATGAAGATAAACAGGATTCTAAGAGCAAGGATTCTGAAAAGCACAAGCATCACAGGAAAACAAAGATGAGCACAACAATCAAGGAAAGAGGTATTCTCACAAGCACAAGAAGAGTTTCTACCTAGACAAAGCAAGTAAGTGTTCTAGTAGTGATAGTGAAAGTTCTTCAAGTGATAATGAAAATGAGATGTTGTTCATATCGAAAAAAGAGGAAGAACCGAAACATAGATTCATTATCATGAAATGTCTTAGATGTGGAAATTTTGGTCACCTTGAGGATGATTGCACAAATAATGATTTGGTTGCTAGTATGTATGAGGATGCTTCAGAAAATGATAAGGAAGATGCATGTATGGTTTTTGAAAAGGGTAGCACCTCTAGTGATAAGAAATCTGAAAAAGGCTTTGATGATTCAAAAAGCAAATCATATAAAGGATCTTGAAAGTGAACTTATTAGTGCTCTTAGTGCTTTGAAAAAGGAAAGAAAGAAGAATGCTAGACTCAAGGATAAGTTAGATGAATGTTGTATGGAGAGAGATGATCTTATAGAAAGTCTTGACTTCTCTATGGCTAAGACACAAGAACTCAAGGATGAGTTAGAGTCTAAGGTTCTTGAGTATAGTGAGTTAGAACAGAAAATGGCTTCTTTGAAAGAGGAAACTAAAGAGTACAAGGATAAGCTTTACGAGGTTTCAAGATAGCTCCAAAAAGGTTAAAGTCTCTCATCAAAGGTCAAAGAAAGACAACGAGATAAAACAGGCCTTGGTTTTGTTAAGCCACACAAGGAACAAGTTGGAGAGTCTAGTAAGAGACTCCAAAAGGAAGAGAGTTCTGATGAGGAAATATTTCAGATCATGAGTCCTTGAATGATAGATGCACAAAAATAGAAAACAGAATTCAGAATGAGAAGAAGAAGTTTTCAGGACCCAAGAGGTCAAATAAAGGAAAGTTTCAAGGCAGATGTTTTGCTTGTCATAGGTTTGGTCACATGGCTTCACATTGCATGGCTCAAGTGAAGAAGGTAAATGACAGTTTCAGAAGTGCTAGTTACTTTCAAGGGTATTGCTACTCTTGTCAACAGTTTGGGCACAAGGCAGTTTATTGCAAGGCAAATAACAAGAACAGGTTTGATCAGAACAGGTTTGGTCAGAACTGGTGGATTCAAAGATCAGGTATGCCTAAAAGAAATAACATTGTTACTTGTTATAAGTGCAACAATGAAGGTCACATAGCTAGACAATGTAGAGCTGAAATTCCAGAATACAGGAACAGGAACAGTGGCATGATCAGGTCCAAGGATCAAGGCATGGACAAGAACAAGGATGAGAACAAGAACAAGAACAATGACAAGAACAGGAATATGGACAAAGAGTTCAAGAGAAGGCCCGGCAAGGAAGTTATAGACGCTGATGATGATCAGTGCCTAATGGGAGTTTTACTCCCACCCCAAAATTAATCACCTCAATCAGGAGGTGGGGGAGGGACTAAGCTAAGAGGCTCATTCTTAGTCCCGAGCCCCAAAGGTGGCCCTTTGCCATTGATGACAAAGGGGGAGAGATATGAGTAAGGGGGAGAGCTTCAAAGTGAAGAGGAAAGCTTCAAGTCAAGGGGAGCAAAACTTCAAAGGAAGATTCTCAGTTGTTGGCACGATTGGTTTCAGTTTTGGCTCTTGAGAAGTGTTTTTCGTAAAGGTTTGCCATCAATGACAAAGGGGGAGATTGTTGGCAATTTTGGGTACCTTGGGTACATTGCCTTTGCTCAAGTGTAGATGTTGTCATTGATGTCAAGAAGCTTTTGAAGGAATTTGATTTGATGTCAAAAGAATCTAAGTTCAAGGAAGGGTTTTTGTGAAAACCAAGGCAGACAAAATAAAAGGTTTTATTTAAAACCATGGACAACAGATTTGAAATGGGTTTTTCTTAAAACCCAAGTTGGCTTTTCGTTTCGTTGAAAAAGGTGCCCCGGTGATGGAGATATTTAATTTTAAATATTTAGTTTAAATTTTATTTATTTAAAATTTAAATTAAAATTTTAAAATTAAATTAAAATATTTTCCACCGACGGAAATCATGTTAAAAAGGGCCGACGTGTTTGGAAATGCATCAAAGTGCATATAAAATGAGGCAAATGATTTCATTAATGTTTGTGCTAAGAGGTCGATATTAATCCCTGTGCATTTCGTTTTCGACATCGAGCCCCTGCGCCAGCGAAGGAGGAAGTCAAGCATGGCGTGGTCAAAGGAGTGACGAGTTAGTCATGGCACCAAGGAGGAGGCGCACGTGGTGGACAAACATTGCATGGTCAAAGCTGTGACGAGTTGGTCGTGGTGCCAAGGAGGAGGCGCACGCGGTAATAAGGACGAAGAGTTCGGGTTTCGTGCCAAGGAAGAGACTTGTTCGAGAGATAAGAGGGAGGCCCCTCTCCCTTCCTCACGTGGGTGTGGATGGCCCACGCGGTTTAGCCAAGCGACTTGGCTAGAGGAGACGGCGGGTCAAATCGTGTCGAATCCCCTTTTTGAGGGGTGTAAGAGGTATCCACGCGAACTCCAATTTTTGCAAAAGGGCAGTGAATAAAATATATTAATTTTGCATTGTTTATGGTATTTCCAAAGTTTGTTTGGGAGGTATAAGGTTAGCAAAATTAATATTTTTTATATAGTTTTTATTAAGTGTAATGGAGAGAAAAGGGTGTATGGTGTTGACTATGATTTGAATGCTTATATTGTTGATGTCAATTATATTTTGGAGGATGGTTTTTGTTATATGGTTTTGAATATTGTTTGAGGAAGAAATTAAATATCCTATGGTGTTGAAAATTATTTGAGAGGAGCTTGATGCATTTAAGTGTTGGTTATTATTTTGAGATTGGAGTTGATAAGGTGAATATAAGAAATATGTTATGTATGATTTGTTGAATGAGGTTGAAAGAAGAAGACATAGAACCTTGATTATATTTGAACCAAGGAATATTCTTGAGGAAATATTAAAGAAATATGTTGTCTACTAACCTTCTTGAGTTTGGCAAAAAGGTGGTTATGGTTATGACAAATTTGTGAGATCTTCTTCATCTTCAATAAGGTATGGGCACATTCTTCTTATGAGTATGATTGGTGTATGTTTTCCTGAAATAAGATTGGAGTGAAAAGGTATTCAACTAGGTTTCCTTTGGTTGGGTGTAAATCCTATTTTCTGGTTTGTTGAAGACTACTTATGCATTGTTATCCTTGATGAGAGTTTTGGTGAATGCATAATTTCTGGTTTGAGATAGTGGAAGCATTGTGCACTAGGGTTTATGTTTGTAAGTCTTGCTACTTGCATTGAGTTGGTGAAACCCTTAGTTGGCTGTTTTGATATTAATGGATGAGTTGCTTCCATAGAGGTTGTGTTGATCAAGTTAGTGCTTTACTTGATACATGATTTGGGCTTACTCCATTGAGTTGATTTGAGCAAGTTATTCTTTGCATTTGGTGATATTGTGTTGGTGGCTGTTTTGTTCAAATATCTTTGGAGGGAAAAGGATTTCTACTTGTTTCCTTTTCTTGTGATGATTGGTTGAATGCTTCAAGGTTAATGTTGAGTTGAATGATGTTGGTTAAACCTTGTCTATGAGCATTGTTGTTGAAGCCCTAATTGGTTGAGAAAAGATATTGGTTGTGGAAAGAACATGAGTAGCATTGTTATATGAGATATTGCATGTTTGGCAATTGTTGGGTTGTGTTTCATGTTCTTGAGAAAAGCATACTACATCTATCTTATTCTTTTGAGATTTGAGATTGAGTTGAGATTGATATTGGGAGTTAAGTATAGAACATATTGAGTCTCTAACAATTCTCTTTATGTTTCTATGAGATTTGAGATTGAGATTGGGAGTTAAGTATAGAACATATTGAGTCTCTAACAATTCTCTTTATGCTTCTATGAGGTTGATGAATCACATTGGGTCTCTAACAATTCTCTTTGTGGGTTCATGCCAAGCAAGTTTTTCTTGATGAACTTGTGAGCAGGTTTTGGACAGGTTCCGTTGGGGACTTGTGAGCAGATTTGGACAGGTCCTAGCAGAGGACTTGTGAAGCTGAGTTTGATAGTTCTATCAGAGAACTTGAGGACAGAGGTGCATTGGTTCTATGAGAAGAACCCGAGGACATTTGTGCTAGACCGAAGGACTATGTTTAGTGCAAATTCGAGGACCAGCTTTGGAGGTGATAGAGTTGAGGACAGAGGTCTCCAGCAGAGCGGGGAAGACAGGTGTCTTCTATGGATAGAGTTCCATTTGCTAAGGGCAGCGGAGGCAGAGGTCTTCTAGAGGATCACCGACGAGAGCAGAGCTAGGGGAAGGTATCTCCTTTGAGCAGAGGCTCATAAATTCAGATTGGGGGAAGGTATCTCCTTTGGGCCGAGGCTCATAAACATTGTAATTGGGAAGGTTTCCCAAAGAACTTTGAGATAACTTTTAGAGAAAAGTTTTGTGGACGTAGCCCAGGCTTTCTGGGTGAACCACGTTAAAATTGGTGTCACTTTGTGGATGATCTTGTGCATTGTTTTGATATTGCTTTGGGTATATTGCTTTACTGTTTTGAAGTATAAAGGAAAAAGTAAAAAGAGGTCTTATACTGTTCACCCCCCCTCTCAGTATAAGCTTGTGTTCTTCAATGGATTATTCCAAGGGTAAACAGCTTCAAGATAGTGATGAGTCTTCTAGTGATGAAGAGGCATATTACAGTCCTCAAAGTATTGGCCTTGTGAGGAAATGTTACAACCATTTAACTTTTCTTCAAGAACTACTCAGGATGTTTTTCAAGCTGAGGTTGACCCTAAATTTCCTATGGAAGAAGCAAACCTAGCTGATGACATTCACTTAATTCCCACCCCACATCAGTTGGAGGATGGGTCTCACATGTCAATTGAGCCAAAAATTGATAGGGATATCGGTATAGATCCTGATAATCCCCATACCATTAAATTAGGGGAAGGTCTCTCCCTAAGTGAACAAGATGATTTCACAGCTGCATTGAAAGAAAGGATTAAAGCTTTTGCTTGGTCGTATAAATATATGCCAGGACTAGACCCAAATATAGTCATGCATAATCTTACATTAGACCCCAAGATCAAACCTATTAAGCAAAAGTTACGAAAAATGCACCCAACAGTAGCCTTAATGGTGAAAGATGAATTACAAAAGTTGTTGGACACTGATATCATCATCTCAGTAGATTATCCGCCATGGGTTTCAAACATGGTTCCCATAAAAAATCCTGATGGGAGGATTCACATTTGCACCGACTTTCGAGATCTTAACAAAGCGAGTCCTAAGGATGAATTTCCCTTACCTAACATCGATGCATTGGTAGATGCAACAACAGGACATGAAATGCTATCCCTAATGGATGGATTTTCTGGATATAATCAGATTCGTATTAATCTAGAAGACCAAATCAAAATGGTGTTCACAATGCCTTGGGGGACATTCTATTACAAGGTCATGCCTTTTGGCCTTAAGAACGTTGGTGCTACCTACCAACGAGCCATGACATATATCTTCCATGACTACATGCACAAGATTTTGGAAGATTACATGGATGATTTATTGGCAAAATATTTATTACGCCATGAACATCTCGATGTATTGTGTAAGATCCTAGATCACCTCATAGAGCACAATGTTAGACTTAATCCCAAAAAGTGTGTCTTTGGTGTCACATCTGGTAAAATTTTGGGATTCATAGTCTCCAAGAGAGGCATAGAGGTAGATCCAAACAAGGTCAAGGCAATATTAGAAATGCCTCCCCCCACAACCATTAAGCAACTACACAGTTTGCAAGGAAAGGTCGCATCCATAAAATGCTTTATAGCGCAATTATCGGATAAGTGTCGACCCATGAATAGGTTGCTACACAAGGGGGTCTCATTTCATTGGGATGAAGAATGTCAAAATGCCTTTGATAAAATTAAACAATACCTGGCTTCACCACCTGTATTGGCTCCACCACGACTAGGAGTGCCATTCTATTTATACATCTCAGCTATTGAGTTGGCTTTGGGCACCATGTTGTCCCAAAAGAATGAATTCCACAAAGAATAGGCTACTTATTACATTAGCCATACACTGGTCAGCTATGAAACTAGATATGCATACGTTGAGAAGCTATGCTTAGCAGTGGTATTTGCCACCAAAAAGCTATGCCATTATATGCTTAATCATACCACGTATGTTGTATCTAAATAAAATCCATTGCGCTACATGATGAGTCGAACATATCATAATAGTCGCACGATGAAATGGATAATGTTGTTGATGGAATTTGACCTAGAGTTCATTGGACAAAAATCTATCAAAGGATAGGTCATAGCCGATCAACTAGCAGAGGCTCCTCTACAGGATGATCAACCTCTAAATATAGAACTTCCCGATGATGGAGTATTTCATATCTCAGAATCACCTGATTCTACAGAGCCTGAGTCACAGGTGGACATAACTCTATTCTTCGATGGTTCTAAATGTGAGCAAGGTGGTGGTGCAGGTATCATGTTTTTCACACCGCAAGGGGCTCCCATACCTCTTTCATTTAAACTCCATTTTCCTTGTACTAACAACAATGCCGAGTATGAAGCTCTCATCATAGGACTTCAAACGACAATCACCATGAACATAACAAAGTTGAACATTTTTGGTGATTCCTTGCTCATAGTAAATCAGGTTAAAGGGATATTCTAGTGTAGGTGTCCTATCTTGCAAGCCTACAAAGCCCTAGTGGACAAAATCCTGGTCAAATTTGAATGGTATGATATAGAGGCACTCCCTCACTCATCTAATCATTTTGTGGATACAATGGCTTCCTTAGGGTCGCTAATCCCGCATGACCCTTCAGATGATATCACAACTATCCAAGTAAAAATGCTAGCACAATCTATGACTGAGCGTGAAGAGCATAATGCTATACCAGTTGTTCACATGATTCAGATTGAGCCTTCCCATGAAAGGTTCTCTCAACTACACCAATATTTGAATAATGCTAACTGGGGGGCTTTGTTCCCTCATACTCCTTTTGATACTAGCACAATGCTATATCTCCAAGTTCACTCTCAATCAGCATTCGCATGAGACAAACATCAAAAGGATAGCATGATTCATAATATTGAGGCTTCTTCAAAGCAATATTGGGCCATCTAGATTAAATATTATCTTAAGTTGGGTAATATTCCACCTGGATTATCGCATGCCACAAAGTGAGCATTCAAACAAAATGTGGCAAAATATGTCTTATTAGGAGACATAATGTATCATCGAAGTTATGAAGGTATCCTCCTTCATTGCTTAGACTCACAAGAGTCAGCTTGGGCCATCACCCAAGCACACGATGGTACATGTGGTGGCCACTTTAGCGGTATGGCCATCGCTAAGTGCATTCTTTGCATGGGCTATTATTGGCCAACTTTAGAGCAAGATTGTTGTGCTTATGTTAAGAAGTGCATGAAGTGTCAACATCATGCAAATTTGACACACGTACCTTCATAGGCCTTACAACCGATTCAATCGGTCTGGCCATTTGCACAATGGGGGTTTGATTTAATTGGGAAAATCTCACCTACCTCATCGGGCCATCACACGTTTATCATAATGGCAACCGAGTACTTCACAAAATGGGTGGAAGCAATTCCCCTTACCATAATGACTGGACCTCGCATTGTGGAGTTCATGCTACATAATATCATATGTCATTTTGGTATTCCATCCAAAATAATATCGGATAATGGAACACCCTTTAAAAATAAGGATGTGCATGCATTAACAACAAAGTATAACATAAAGCATAGCTTTTCCATGCCCTATTATCCACAAGCCAATGGGAAAGCAGAGGCATCAAATAAGATAGTAGTAGCCATCTTGAAGAAAATCATCAAGGAAAATCATAAAGATTGGCATAATCAATTACCTCTTGCCCTTTGGGCTTATCGCACTAGCATTCGGACGCCCACTGGGGCAACTCCATTTTCACTAGTGTATGGTGCTGAAGCCATCATGCCTCTGGAGTTAGAGATTCTGTCGCTATGCATTTCCATGCAGGAATTCATCGATGATGATACAACTAGACAAGCTCATTTAGATCAGTTAACGTTACTTGATGAACGACGTGTAAATGCCCTCGAGCATCTACGTGTTTATCAAGAACGTCTTAAGAGAGCTTACAACTTGAAAGTACATCAAAGAGACTTTCAAGTAGGTGATTTAGTTCTAAAAGAGAACCAACAAAACTCAAATTTTCCCTCCAATTTGTGAGACAAATTTGCAGCAAATTGGTTAGGTCCATTCATCATCACAAGCCATATTGGACCTAGAACTTATCGCTTAGCATCCATCGAAGGAAGTGAAGAGCCTGAACCCATGAATATAAGTCATTTGTGACCATTTCATGCTTAGAGCACCAACCAAATACCCCTAGGCAGTCGTAGAAACTTTCTAAGTGTCATTGACCGTCTAGGTCACCTAAAATGCTCCTAGCGGTCTTTGACCATCTAGGTCAAATAAAAATCCCCTAGACTATCTACGATCATCTAGGTCAACCTTAAATGCTCCAAAGGCATCTATAAGCCCTTTGGTCACAATCAAATACCCCTAGGTAGTCATAGACACTTTCTAAGTGTCATTGACCATCTAGGTCACCTAAAAGGCTCCTAGTGGTCTTTGACCATCTAGGTCAAATAAAAATCCCCTAGACTATCTACGATCATCTAGGTCAACCTTAAAAGCTCCAAAGGCATCTATAAGCCCTTTGGTCACAATCAAATGCCCCTAGGTAGTCGTAGACACTTTCTAAGTGTCATTGACCATCTAGGTCACCTAAAAGGCTCCTAGCGGTCTTTGACCATCTAGGTCAAATAAAAAATCTCCTAGACTATCTATGATCATCTAGGTCAACCTTAAATGCTCCAAAGGCATCTATAAGCCCTTTGGTCACAATAAAATACCCCTAGGTAGTCGTAGACACTTTCTAAGTGTCATTGATCATCTAGGTCACCTAAAATGCTCCTAGTGGTCTTTGACCATCTAGGTCAAATAAAAAACCCTAGACTATCTACGATCATCTAGGTCAACCTTAAAAGCTCCAAAGGCATCTATAAGCCCTTTGGTCACAATAAAATGCCCCTAGGTAGTCATAGACACTTTCTAAGTGTCACTGACCATCTAGGTCACCTAAAATGCTCCTAGCAGTCTTTGACCATCTAGGTCAAATAAAAATGCTCCTAGACTATCTACGATCATCTAGGTCAATCCAAAAAGCTCCAAAGGCATCTATAAGCCCTTTGGTCCCCATCAAATATCCCTAGGTGGTCTATGACCATCTAGGTCAAAATAAAATGTTCCTAGGCAGTCTACGATTGTCTAGGTCATCCCAAAATGCTCCAAAGGTGTCTATAAGCCCTTTGGTCACCCAAAAGCCCCAATGGCATTCATTAAGCCCATTGGTCAACATGTATATACATATATATCAAAAATAAAAATATCATTAAAATCATCAAAATACAAAAATATTGCTTCATTGCACTTCATATAAATTGCATTAGGCATTCTCATCATTGCATTATGCATCATTCCAAATTGATCATACATGTCTAGCACCAGGTCTGTACACTAGGCATATATTAAAATCATTGTTATTATGAGTCAATATTACCACCTATTTATAATACATATACCATTTACATTTACACTTTACATTATATGTCTGTTTCCCATCACTTAGCCATTGTTAGTAAAACATAGTTAAAGTTTTTGGTCACTCAACCATATCTAGTTGTCTTCTCAGATTTTGTAGAAAGCTATCATGATTTTTAGAAGGTAGAATCCTACTTGGATAATGCTTGGTATACATCAAAATCCCAACACATTTTCACATTAATAAATCCAAGTCTAGCACAAGGAAAGATGAAAACTATAAAGTAGTCTAGGTTACTTTCAAGCGAAAAGGTTATCTTGCTCATCCCCCTATGTGAATGGTTCAAAGATGCTAAGAATTGACAAAAGGACAAGTTCCTCCTTACCCAAAATCCCTTGCCCTACACTGGGGCAAGTATCCCAAAGAGAAAAATCAATAGTGATTATTATCCCTTCAAAGTACTCCAACAAGAAATAGTGATTATTATCACTAGGAAAAGCAAAAAGAAATAGTGGTTCTCACCACTACTAAAATCCCTTGCTCAACAAATAAAAATGAGCAACTCCCTTGAGAAAGTCAAAGTTAAAAGAAAATAAGGGAGTCTTGAACTTGAATCCCTGGAATTCTCAGCATTAGAGAACCATAAGGTGATCCTCATTATAGGTTTGGTGGATAGCCTACTTGTCAATGGTGGTAGCCTCCCGCATGATGATATGTCTATCACTTAAGCAACTTGTTTAGGTATAGACCAATGTTTGAATGTGGATGAGCTAGCTTGTTGTAACCTAGGTTATATAGTGGTCTAATCCAACTAAGTACGAAACTCAGGATAATGAGACTCGCAGAATGATCTCTAGTGCTGATGGGCTGAATAAATCCCATTTGCACTAGGGTAATCTTATGTGTTATCATGGTAATGAACTCACGTGCACACATAGGGATATTGATTATCTTGGTTATCTTAGTAGGTGCATACTTTGTCAAAAGATCTTGTATAGTTAGTATATGACTTTTGATTAGGTAACTAGAGTGTTTGAGTCTCTTCAAAACTATCAAATAATATCATATCACATTACATTATCCATTCCATTTTACATCATGTTGTCACATGTTTGTCAAAATTACAATGTCCATCAAATAAAGTGTTATAATAACATGAAAATAACAAAGATACATTTTGTATAGTCTATGGTGCTAGCATAGTATGCATCAAAAAGTCATCATAAATCCATCATACAAAATTAAATCTAATCAATCATTACTTCCAATCATACACATTTACACTTTTGTTCATTAAGTGATGTTCATGAGCTAGGATAGATACCGGTTAAATATTAGCAATAATATTTAGATGACCACTGACTATTTTATGCATATATTTTAATTTACAAAAGCATATAAATAAAGCATCCACATCTACATATCATCAAATCACATCATCGGATAAATACATGCATCCATGTTAGATATCCATCATAACATCATAAAGCAAATATAAGCATTGCATTCATATCATAAAGTAGTAAAATATGACATAATGATAAAAGCAAAGTCATACATATATATATCTATATGTAAAAGCCAAAAAGCTACATCATAGTCCATAAACTTCCCATAGGCTACAATAAAAGTGAGTCATCCGACTTCGCAACCCAAAAAGTCCAAAAAGAACCATCAGAGTCTATTGACCATGGTCACGCAGGACCGGTACCTCGACTCTCTCCTCTGCTCTCAGTATGAGTCCATCGTGAGCTCCCAGACCTGCTACCCCCTGATCTGCTACCTCTAGATACCTCCATCCTTCGAGAAGTGCTCGAAGCCCTCATCCGAGTAGATGAGTATCCCATCCCACTCCCCTGGCTACGCTATGATCCAATGGCTAATGCTTGATCTGGTATGCACCCCTTATAGTGCATTATCTCATCCTCCATCATATCCATGTAGGTGCACTCCTCTCGACACCTAGTCTGATAGGTCACCACAAAACCCTGGAGATGTGCTATCTCCTCCTACATCCTGGCTAGATCACCACTACTGGACTCCCCATGGCTAGGGCCCTATCCATCGACCTATGCCTAAAGTGTAGCTATCACTATTGCCTACCTCTCCATCTCAACCTATGCACTCTACACCTACACCTATAGTAATGCTTGATCACTCTACAGCTCCACAATCATAGCATCTCATGCTGCTAGCTATGCCTACATACCCTGATCCCCCAAGTCTCCCTCATCAAAGCCCACTAGATCTTGTACATCTATCAGCTCCACCCTATCCACTGACACATGCTAATGCATAGCTCGCTCACCTATGTCTACCTCCTCATCATCTGGAGACTCATCCTAACCCTCCTCATCTGGAGCACCCCTAGCTGCATCCTCTACCCTAGAAGCTGCATCCCCTCCTAGTGGTCCCTCCCCTCGCCACTATCGTATGACCCACCATGCGTCATACTCCTCTATAGTGCCTACATCATCTGAATCAGAAACTACCACCTCAGGATCTGACTCATCTCCCAAGTCCTCTACCATAGGCCATGCTAGAGTCCTCTCATCCCCATGATGATGATAGACCATCGGCTCCCTAGGCAACCCCTAGCATAGCCTAAACTATCATAGCACATGATCATAAGGGAAGTACTCTCACTCTATGCCATGTCACCCTATCAACCATCTACCTCACCGAACTCGGCGTAGATGTGTCTCAACCTCCTCCTAGTCAAGGACAACCCCTGTAGGGTCTCCACTCGATATCTACTACCTTGAGCCATGCAAAATCCTCTGCATAGTGCTCTACCTCCCCAACATATCATCGGCTATGTCCTGACTCCTATGACCTCTTCCATAGCTCCCCATAGCCAATCTCCCTATCTGGTAGCTCTGCTCGAGTGGTCCATGGTAGTCCCCATGGTCTCTCTACTGCAATATGCTACCAAGCCCAAGCCTATAGTAGGAAGCTACAGCCCAAACCCTTCCACCCATGTGAGTGGATCTCATATAGCTCATCATATAGCTGTGCCAATAAAGTAGGACCCCAAGCCATAATTATGGGCTCATCCTCTATGCAATCCACCAGAGTAAAGACTAGCTCTATTAGGTTCCATGGGAACCTAGCTCTTGAAGATTCGGGTAGCAACATGTTGTTGATCAAGGTCATCAACAATGTGTGCCTAATGCCAAGCACACCCTCCTGGTACCATCTAGTCACTAGAATCCCTCCACTGGGAAGATCAATCGATACATCCTCCCAACGGGCTCCAAAGTACCTCCGCACTATGACCTCTCGCCGCTCTATCAGAGAAGATACTATCTGGCACCCCTCTATCAGAATATGTAGTATCTGATATACATCCTCTAGTGTCACTATCATCTCCCCCATAGCTAAATGGAAAGTGTTAGTGCGAGGGTCCCATAGGTCTATCAATGTAGTCAGATAGGCACGGTCTCCCACCATGGGATCTAACCGTGTAACTTGCTTCAGACCGATGGCATCGAGCCAATGCCAGTATATAGTATTAAAATGGTCTCTAGTGACCTGAAAGAGACTCGGTACCCTGTACCGACTCCTAACTATCTTCTCATGCAAATCAGGGTGTCAAAAAGGCCCTAAAAATGCAAAATTTTGCTATAAAAACACTAAAAAAAAACATAAAAAGGGCCCTTTTGGCCTAGTTTTTGGCCATCCCACCTAGGGATGGCCCCTAATTTGGTAGCCTTCCCACCCAGGGATGGCCACCAGTGACCGTCCCTCACAGGGACGGTCCCCAAATCAGGGTAAAATAGGGTCAATTTGACCCTTAAAAATGCCCTAAAAACCTAAAAAACATAAAAAAATGGTATTTAACCCTAATTTTTTGCAAATAAAACATAAATAAAAGTTCAATTTCATAAATTTCAGTCCTCCTAGGGTTTCTTAACCATTAGTGTGGCTGTAGTCATGAAATTATAGCAGAAATTGCAAAAACATAATAAAATAGGGTAGAGGAAGCATGTAATCCATACCCGTTTCGCATCGGCTCCACCGCTCGACGCATCCGCTGGTTGGCTCATGTTGTGGGTTGATATTTTAATAGTACTCCACTTCATAAAACTCTCTCCTACCTCCTCTCCTCTCCAACTTCTCCAAGCAAGTTGCACAAATGAGCTAAAATGGCCCTTTTTGGCCTTTTATAGCTCCAAAAGAAGCCGACCGCTCCTGGGTGGGATGAGCACACTTTTGGCTGGCTATACCACCCTGGGATGGTCATAAATACTGTCCTCATCCCCCCCTAGGATGGTCACAAGAAAATTGCACTTAAAAACATCAAAAATATCAAAAAATGGGCCAAAAACCCACCAAAAACAAGGCAGAATGGGCTAGAAAATGAGAGGGATCTAGACTGAACCTATAATAATTTTGGATGCATAAAAAGACTCTATTTTACTCCCCAAGAAAGCCTCCATGGCTGGACCACTCCACAGGAATGAGATATTGGGCCTTTTGCCTCCAAAACTATTCATCAAAACAGTCAAAAATCACCTCCAAACAAGTATTTAGTACCATGGGCAAAATAGAGAGTTACCCCAATTAAGTCATATGTGTCAAGTGACTCATCACTTTAGCATTTTTCATGCCCTCATAGACTCATCACTTGAGGGGGTAGTCATAATAATGAATTCAAAAATTGAATCAACATTTAAACACTCAGAAGTGTAAATTCCATGCATTCAAAAGAATCTTGGCTAAAGATAAATTTTCAAGCCCATGCTGGGGCAAAGAATCAGCATAAGAAGCAAATTAAATAGGCTTGACCTCCTTGAAACCTCAGGAATTGACCCATGTAAAGGTTTACAAGAATACAAGGCACCAAGACCTAGTATGCCCTAAGCCCCATAAGACTGTCATTACAGCACGGCTGAAAGGTATACCTGCAATCGATCCTTCGACTATGTCAATAGAAAGGATTCCAAGAATGTATGCTTTTCCACAATGGAGGCATCCAAAGTTGATTAGGTTAATGAAAAACCTTGATCATTCGATGATTTAGTGATCTATTTTTTCTCAACGCTTTGTTTCACATTGCACATCCCAAAAATGGGGCATCTATAGACACCTAAATCATGTAAATCGGATAAGACTATCAGTGCATTACATATGCCCTCTTATCGACAACATATGGCCCTATTGGGCACCCCTCTAGGCTAGAAAAAGGCTTCCAAAAGGCTCCAAAACTTAGTTTGGAGGGTTCCTAGCAGTCTGGGGCAGTTTTGGGGCTCCTACTGGTGACCGTCCCACCCAGGGATGGTCATAGTTGGTGACCGTCCCACCCAGGGATGACCATCAACAACCATCCCTGGGTGGGATGGCCCCTAACTGGACCTTTGAAAAATTCAAAGGACATGCTAAATGGCAATCAAATACTACCATTAGCATGTCCAATCACCCCAAATTTATTGGGGACCTACTAATGGATAGTGGGATAGTTTATTGGGAGCACCCAAAGGGGCAACCTTCTCCCAATCACCCCATGACACGATTAGGACACATGGCGCCACCTGCCTCACATGGCAAAGATGCCATTTTTCCCTAAGTGCCCTCTTGGGCTATAAAAGGAGCTCCAAACTCCCAATTTTAGAGAGGAGAATTTGGAGAATTAAGCCATGAAGTGCTACCCAAATTGAAACCCAACCTTTGCAAACCAAAACATGCCTTTGCCTTGGCCTTGAAACCCTCTTCCTTTCAAAGGCGATTTTAGGGGCAATAGGCTCGAACCATCAAAACCAAACCAGCAAAATTGAAGAACTCTTTGGCCCCATCTATCGACAACACCCTTACCAAGTTTTGGACCAATTCCCATAGCCATAGGTGACAAAACTAAGGCAGTTTTGTGACCGCCCCACCTAGGGATGGTCAATAGTCTGTCCATGGCACACCTAGGGATGGCCACAAAATAGGTTGGAATTTTAGATAAATTCCTCCATAGTCCCCTTAGGAATGTCTAGAGGGACCTCTGGTCCAAATTTGAGGCAATTTGGAGGAGTTTTGATGCAGGATTTGTGATCCCCAATGTTGCAGGTTTATCTGGCTCACCCAGGAACGGTCACCATTTTTGCATAGTTTCACCTTTGATATTGCTTCCAAATCTGCTTATTTGTATTTATATTATCTTATAATATGTTTATGCTTAATGTAGATCAGTTTTCATGCATGTAGATCACCTTTTATTGTTGTAGAATATGCTCTCCTTTTATGGTTTTATGGGTTTCTTCTATAACACAGGTGCTACTAATCCCCTTTCAATCCCTTGTCTTTAGGAACAGGAATGCTAGGCAAGAGGAGGAGCTAAGGAGGCATAATCTTATCAGCCCAACAATAGCTCTCGAGTGTGGGAAGCAGGAGTTCACACCATTATTTATCGCCTTAAAGGCCTCCTTCCAAGGGACTAGATCCCTTGGATATTGTAATGAAATGTATCAATTTGTAAAGCCCTCAAGGGGATACTTTGTAATCTAGTTTTGAAGCTACTTATGAATGAATAGAGAGATATTTTGATCATTTGGATTGCCTATTTCACTTCATTTCAGTAGATTACATGCTTATGCCATCTTTCCTTTGAATGCTTTATAACTGATATACATTGCTAGTAAATGCCCTTAAGGCGATATCGTGAATTTAGCTTCTTCAACTACAAACTACAACCCTGTGGTGGTACACAAGCCCATATACACTGAGGAATACAAAAGAACGACATCAGGCATATTGTATCATTTATGTAAAAAAAGGATAAAGGGGAATTTGCCCCCATTGTAACCTATGCACTCTTTACATGAATAAAAATATATTTTCCTAAATAACATGTGTCATTAATATGTTGTTAGATAAAATGCTATCTTTTGGTTGTTTCAATAATATAATATTAAAATATTAATATTAAACATATATTTAACAAATATGCCTAAATATATATAAATAAATGGGTAAAATGGCAAGAATACCTGGATGGATGACAAGTGTCTAGGTTTTGGTGTCTACAAAAATATTTTAAATAGATTGTGCTAAAAGCGGAGGTTCAATATTTCCCACAAGCCACTTAGGAACTAACAATTTTTATAAAGAGAATAAAGGGAAAGCTTACAAAATGGATGCAATTGCAAACTTGTCGATATTTTTTACAACCTAAACTATTGTTATTTATAGATTTACATTAGGGAAATCTTCCCTTTCAAATTTGTAGATGATTTGACCTTCTAGAAAACCCTTTTCCTAGGGATTCTAAATATTGAATGAGGTTGCCTTTAACAACTACTTTTGTTAGTCCGCACCTATCATAGTTGTAGGTCCCCATTCCTTCTATTAATGGCTCACCTATCTTTTCTTGATTTATAGATCCAAGGTGATCCTAGTAGATATCTTATTTCTTCCTAATAGTGGCACATTGTCTTTCTTCTTTTATTCTTCTTGGGAATTCATGTGCTTACCTACCCTTCCCTTGGAATTGGTGCATTCATATGCTTCCAAAAATTTTCATTGTTCCAAAATGTTTCCTTGAGCCTTTGGTCTCTATCATAAAGGTTTTCTTGTGTGTGCAATCGAGACTTTTACTTGCCCCTCATCCTTGGGAAATTTATGAGTTTTGATAAGCCAATCCATTAGATTTTTCATAAAAATTTCTACTCTTCTACTACGAGTCTCATCAAAAATTCTTGATTGTTTTTCCTTGCTTATGCATTTATGTTTTTATCTTTACTATGCTTCATGATTTCTTCATATTTTTATTTATACCATATTTTACTTTGCTAAAAAAGGTCCTATTCCTAGGGTATTTCCATGTGTGCCAATGTGCTACTAATTCAATTTGCTATTTTGTTGAGCTAGATAGGCTTTCACCTTAGTGGTCCCTATTTTTATGAATATGGAGAAGTATATGTATTTTAAATTCTATTAGCATAGAGTGATCACAAGAATCCCTATCCTTCCCCTAGTTGTTGATTTCCTCTTTGCCATCCCTCATCACTCAAGATATTCTTGAGTGTCTAGTGGTGAGATGACATATGAGGTTCTAGAGGCTGCTTACCCAAACCAAATGTAGATGATAGTAAAATTTGTTTATTCTACCATTGATAATGTTTAGGCTAATCTTCCTATAATGGACTCTTTTTATTTATCACCAAAAAGGCTCATCATCTTTTATCAGGAGTGAGGTCTCGCTTAGATATCATTGAAAAGTCTTTGGATTGATCAATGTGGATCTTTTTCATATCAGGTGATCATCTTGCCCACATAGGGTGAGGACTCTATACCTATCCTTACCCCTTAGAGATATCTTCTTTGTGAAGTCTGACATGGAACCCCTTTTGGCTATCATGGATTGTGGTCCTCTAGTTTTAGGATCGGGATCTTCATCATATTTTGGGGTACAATCTAGATGAATTGTAGTGATTTATCACTACAAGAAAAATCGCAACTAGAAGACCAATTAAAACATCTGTAAGAATCCTAGCAAGTGAGAAATAATAAGATCTATAAGCTCAAATAAGAGATAGAAATATTAAAATATGGAGCAAAAAAAAATCCAATCCAAGCCTTTAAGGTTAAAAGGATGAAGTCCCTATGGAAAAACATTAAATTCAAGGTGGTAAGTTCCAATAGATACTTCTAGTTTACAACCCATATGGAAAGTGTCCTAAACTGAGTAAATGAAATCATAAAATAAGCTAAAGAGTAACTGGTTGTGAAGGAGAGGTACCATGAGGTACTCAACCTTTTTGTTATAATATCAACAACACAAACCCAAAAATTAGGTCAAGAAACTAAATAAGATCCCTAATGCTCAAATAGACCTATAGGCCTAAAAACATGTGTTATCCTCTCTGATAGCCCTAGTGTATGAAATGATAAAATAAATTCAAGGGCTTTTCATAGATAGGTTTCCTAACATTTTTTAACCTTAAAGGAAAATCCTCAATGATGATATCATTGATTTATTATTCAAAGAGAATAAATATAAAGTTGATTCTAGAGATGTCATAGAACATTTCAACAAACTAGATTCATTGTATGCCAAGATACAATACATGGTGGCCAATCAAGATAGGTTTTCAAAAAACCCATATGAGGACTTGATAGGAGATGTAAAAACATCCAAGTGATAGGAGCTAATGAATGGTGAAAGCTACTATGTATGTTGCCATGAAGGTGAAAATAAGAAATAATAATTTTATAGAATAGATTCAAATTTTGAAGACTTTATGCAAAACGATAAAGGTAGGATCTAGAATCTCTCCCCAATAAATCTTGGTTTCCTATGAAGTCATTAGTCACTACCTTGGGGAACTCATAATTTTAATACATTACAAATATTGAAATTAGTCAATTAATACCATCCAAAAGTCCTCAATTTTTCTAAGTCATCGATTTACTCCATGAAGGTCAATTTATTCCAAGAGTGATTTGTTAGTTAATATGAAGTGATTTAATTGTAGGAGAAAATCACTCAAAATATATTGGAAAAGCACTTGTAGATTGAAACAATTCGATCACCTTTTGAAGTGAATCACTCATGAACCAGTGGAGGGATAATAAGACAAGTATGGATCCTAAGGAAGATATTTGAAAAGCAATATTTTAGAAGTTTTCTAGCCTTTAAGAGGAATATAAAGAGGCATGTAATATTTGGAGATGTATTATTTTGTTAAATATTCCCCTAAATATTTACTTTTACTAGGAGTAATAGTTTATCATCCTATATAACTTAGGGGTAAATACGATCCATTGGGTCCATTGTAAACATATTTTGGCCTTAAAAATTTTAGAGCTACACGTTGTGAGACCCACATAGTGCTCTTATAATTCATGAAATTAATGGAAACTTAATAAGTATTTTTCTCTCTATCAATGGCATTGGGCTACTGCATTATAACACATGCAATAATTAAGGCACAACCCTTTTGCCTATCTTTCATTCCTATCATAATTTTATCTTAGTTGAATGGGAATATTGTTATTCAAGTTTTTTGTGTTGATTGATCACACACTTTTCTTGCTAATATATTGGTCATATTTACTTTAAATCTCTCACACTTTGTACTTCATAATTTTAATTTTTGTATTTACTTTCCACATTTTATTTCATGTAATTAGACTAGGTTTGTTAAGAATTTAGCAAGCATATTAGGGATTTATTCTAAATACAAAAGTTTTAAAAGGTTCCAAACCTTTGTATAAAACTATTGTTGAAACCAAAATTGTGGGTGTGTAGGAAGTTAGACCTTTCCAAATTTCAACACCTTCAAATATCATCTCTAGTTTTTTTATGATACTTTTCTTTCGAATCATTCCTTATCTAGTAATACCATGGAGTTTAAATATATATTATCATAATATGAAAAGGTTATTAGAAATTTGGTTAACACTACAAAATATTGGATTTTTTCATTAACATTACTTTATATATACAATGATTTACTATGGAGTTTTTAGGGTTTAAAATAAAACAATTCCATCAACCTACATTGGTATTCCTTTATCTCATAAAGGAAAGAAAATAAAATTTGGTACTCATGTTTGGATAGAACTAAAGATTTTTTGGTAGGTGGGAAAGGCAAGTTCTTAACCATGGTAGGAAGACTACAACTCACAAAGACTATATTACAATTCATCCCTATTTACATGATGTCACTTCCAATATTGCAAAAATTTATAAGAAAGAGACATTCTTTAAAAAGTACATGAGAAAAATTTAGGTTTTGTCTTTGTAAGTGTGATAGGGTTTACAAAGGAAATAATATTTGAGAGGTTGTCTTGTGGAATTGTAAACTTACAATTCTGGCCTTAGGGACTATAGACACCAAAATCTAGGTATTTACATTTTACCACATAATCCTACATAATAAAATATATGCCTAAGCCTAAAATTAGGCATATTAATTCCAACACATTTCACCCACATTGCACATCACAATTTTGCATAATATATGCCTAAGTCTAAACTTAGGCATAAAAATCTACACATTAAAAGCATTTTCTAGATTTTCTAAATCTAGAAAATATGCCTAGGATACCCTGCCTACCCACTAGACATGTGTCCTAGCCACATCACCACCACCCCTTGCCACCTCTCACACACCCCTTTCACCCTTGTCCCTTCACATGGGACATCCCTCCACTTGGATGAGGCACCCTTGGTGACTCACCCTAACTGCCTTAGATATGGGACAACCTTAGCTAGCCACTTGGCAATGCTAGCTTGCCACATCTTTTTACCTCCAAAATACCAAGGGGCTTATAAATGCACCTTCATCCCATAAACCAAAAGAGGCTAGAAAATATACTGCTACACTACCAAAATCCTTGTAGGAAGTTACTCGTGCACTTGGAGGTCAATCCATCGAGGTCTTGGATTGAATCCTGAAGCTTTTTACCCTTATCACAAAAACGTCCACCAACATTTACATAGAGGCAACCACCCTCCAGTGGTTGCTTGACCACCCTTACGTAGTTGTCCAGTCCCACCCGCGTGCCTATAGTTGCTCAAGAATACTTTCAAACTATGATAAAGAGAGACCAAAAAGGTAAAAATACAGTAAGTCATTTCTTTTTCATTGTTTTTTATCTTCTACATTCTATTTTTGTATCCTACAAGCATTTACATTAGGGTTTTAATATATTTTTTTATATCAAAAAGGGCTTCACACCATGGAATCCCTTTATATGCTACTAACTCTCTTTTTTTTAGGATATGTATGTAGGAGATAGGTGTTTAATCAATTGATGAAGTTGGAGTGGCCCATTACAGGATACTCAAGCCCACTCACCAATTGGATTGGAGCAAGAGAAGACTGAAGACACCTTCATTCTTTGTATCTAGAAACAAAAGGCATTTCCCCCTTTTCTATCCACTTTAATCTGAAAATCAAGCAATTTCATTATGAAACAGACCCTTGCACACTCAAGGCAAATCATTGTAAGTGGAGACTAAGTATCCATTATAATACAAAGATCATTCTTTCATTATACTTGCTTATATTTTCTACATTATTTGGTGTTGTATTTTATTGCTAGAGTGATAGAGGAAATCAAAATCCAAGAGGGAAAGATAAAGTTGAAAAATAAATAATGGCAAAATAAGGGCCAAAGGGGGAATAACTAGGGCCAATCCAAGGCTAGTTAGGTTAATCAAGTAGTCTTGAGCCAACCACCATCGCAAACACAACAAGATCAAGCCCAAGTACAACAACCCCCACAACAACAACAAAAACAACCATCACCATAGACTTATGAAGAAGTTCTACCCCCACAAAAAAATACAAAATCAAGTCCAAATTACAGATAATCATCAATGTCAATTCAATTGACCACCTTGCAATTACACCCCATTACTTGAATCATATTCATCACTTTTCCAAAATTTGTATGATGCACAAGCCATTACCCTACTAGAGATGAAACTTTAAGATCCAAACAAACCAAAACCCAAAAGCTATAAGGAATATTTGTACTACACCTTTCATCAATAGAGAGGTCACAACATCAACAATTGATATGTATTCAAAAACATTCTGCAGTATCTGCTTGAAAGGGGCTATATATAGTTTGATAACCCTTTGGTTCAAAAAAACTAGAACCTTGGTATCTATCAAACATCGCTATCTCATCATGAGGTAAATCAACAAATGACTCAAGCATAAACTTCTACAGTTCCCCCCAACCAAGTCAATCATATATCTCAAGTGTACCAAGGTTTTGTAGGGGCCATTCATGTAGTCACACATGAGTAGAGAAACACAAATCATACACAACAAGAAAATGTACCAACTAAAGTAGTACCCACTCCTATAGTAAAACAAACAAATATTCCCATGCACCAAACCACACCATACCATATCCATCCATTCATATCTAAATTCATCCACCTAGACCAGTTATCACATTGAGAAGTTGGTTGACACAAAGCTTAAGGATAGCCTCAACCAATTTGTCCATATATGAGTTCATACAACAATCTTCCCTACATCATAAGGCATTGATGGAAATATTAAAATCCTTCAAAACTCATATAGAATATCCCAACACCTTCAACACTTTTATGGGTAGTGTTCAAAATTGTATGGAACCTTCAATTGCAGTTTATAATTTTGAAGAAAAGAGCATATCATCATAGTTACTCGATCTTCCATTGCATATTGTAGCTCACGTTGATTGAAAACCCTTCAAATGGGTACTCATTGATACCAAATCCTATCTTAATATAATCATTACTGAAGCCATTCAACATCTTAAACTGCCACCATCTCACATCAACTCATCCACCTTCACATTGTGGGCATTCAATGATGCTTTGTGCTCCATCGTAGGAAATGTAGTTCTACCCATGAAAGTGGCAGTGAAAACCATCCATACGCTCTTCCATATCTTGTAAGGATACATGTAGTACAATATACTTCTTATACATCCTTGGATTAGGAAAATGAAGTGTGTTCCTTCAACATTGCATCAATGCTTAAAATATGTGCATGAGGGAAGGTTCCATTGCATTCCAGTTGACATCGAGCCATTCAAGTACTACAACTTGATATCTAGTCCATATGAGCCATATATTCCATCCAATCATTAAATCATCTATCCAATCATCATTAGGACCACCCCTAAACATGACACTTCATAAAAAGCACCCATCTCAAAGGCCTTGCCAATCATCGATCCCACCTTTTCATCTCAATCTACCAACCCAAATCATATTTCTTCATCCACCTCATACCACTTCCCCATTGCACCTAATCATCCTACAAATTACACATCATCTTCACTAGCACCCATAACCCCCATCCATACCTACCAAATAATCCTCCCATTTAACAAGCACCCTTTATCTTTTCATCCCAACCCAATCCACCCACTTCTAGCCAATCCATTCAACCAAATCCATATCAACCCCCACCACCCATTGTTTCATATATAGGGCCACATATCTAATAGGAAACTCTATTGTATGAACCATATTTTCCACCTAAGCCACAACCCACCATGGACATCTCCACATTTGCACCTGATCCATCCACATCTAAGCCAACTGAAGTTGTAGTCCATCTCACCAATCTAAGCATTGGTGAGTATATAGTTAAGAGTGTTGCTATAACGCCACCTATTCAGTCTATTAGAGATTATGGTCACCTATGTGGCCCACCTTTAGTCATAGGTGCAGTGTATAGAATATATTCCAAACCAAATAAGATTAACTTTATATATGGGGGAATGGATTCTTCATCCGATCTACCTCCTCCTAATGAAGAACCCATGCAATAATTTTGTGCTAACTTAGAATATTTGTCCAACCTAGATTTTCCCATACAATATTTTTATTGGGTTAACTGGTAGGGATTTGGTCTTGGATGACATGAGCAGGATCCACATCATATCATTGAGTCCCACTATCAAGAAGCACATGATCACTCTGGCCTAGGATACAAGCCATCATCTTCAAAATCATACTTTGAGCATGCTTTTTAGCAACTCACCCTAGAGTTCAAATATGAGGATGAAGAGAGCGAAGATAATGAAGATAGTGAGGATGAATATTTAGACACTGAGTTTGATCCTTATTTACAAGAGGTCTATTCAAAAATGAAAACAAATATGATTATGATCAATTACATTTTTGATGATGATTATAAGGATTTTTTGGAAATGAGACCACATATTGTTATTATCAATTACTCTTTTGATGATGATTACAATGAACTTATAGAAATGGGACCATACATGGACATGATAAATCATATTTTTGATGATACCAAAGAATATGTGGCCCCTATAGCACCCGTTGAGAGAGATGAGTACTACATTAAAATGTTTCCCATCCATCGACCCATATTTTGCTTGCATCTTCCATGAGAGCAACCTAAAATAGATCCACAAAAACCACCTTGGATTCCTACACAACAAAACAATTATCCAAATGTCATAGGTCAATTGCTCCCTAGAGAGAGTGAGCAAGACAATTTACTCTTTGAATCATATCCACTTCACTTCCACCAAGTTAACATGATTTATGTTAAATTCTTCATTCCACTTTGTAATACATATAATTTGGCAAAGTTGATTCCAATTGATGCTAGCCTTATTGACATGGATAGGATTTCATCCCCACCATCCATAGCAGAGTTCATATTATCCAAAGAATTACTAAGAGCTTCTAATTCTTACATCCCTTAGCAATATTCATCTTCATCTACTTTTGTTTTCCAAACTGAAGTAAAAGAAACTACATCTGAGTCATTTTATAATGTGGAGGATGACATTTATCTCATTACTACTCCACATTAGTTAAAATAAGGTTCACACATGCTTATTGAAGAATCAATTAATGTGAACATAAGTCAAGATGCAAATAATTCCCAAATTGTAAAAATAGCAAAAGGCCTATCTGTAGAAGAAAAATAGCACCTCCTATATGTATTGACAAGGAAGAAAGAAATTTGTGCATGGTCATACAAAGATAACCTCACATTAGCTCCCAAAGAAAAATCGTTCAAGCAAAAAATGAGGAAAATTCATCCTACCATAGCCCTAATTATCAATGAAGAGCTACAAAAATTGTTACATGTGGGTTTCATACAACCCATTGATTATCCCAAATGGCTCTCAAACATGGTACTTGTTTTCAAACCTAATGGGGGAATACACATTTGCACAGATTTTTGAGACCTAAACAAAGTGTATCCCAAAGATAAATTTTAATTACCAAACATCGATTAACTAGTAGACTCTTACGTCGACCATGAAATGCTTTCTCTAATGCATGATTTTTTAGGATACAACCAAAATTAAATTAATTCTGATGACCAACACAAAACAACATTCACCACATCTTGGGGCACTTTTGTTACAAGGTGATGTCATTTGATCTCAAAAATGTAGGAGCTACTTACCAATGTGCCATGACGTATATCTTCCATGAGTATATGCACAAAATCATTGAATACTATGGATAATTTAATAGCCAAATCCAAAACATGTCTTCATCACATCGATGTACTAGAAAAGGTTTGATCAATTACTTTAAAACAAGGTGAGGTTAAACCCTAAGAAGTGTGTATTTAGAGTCACATCAGGTTAATTTCTAGGATTCATTATCCCTAAGTGAGGCATTGAAGTGGACCCTGATAAGGTCAAGGTCATTGTCGAAATACCCTCTCCAAAACATCTTAAAGAGTTATGCAATTTGCAATGAAATATTCAATCCATTCATCAATTTATTGGACAACTCTTGAACAAATGCAAGTCATTCAATCACCTGCTATAAAATGGGGTCATATTTTCTTGGACAAAATAATTTCAAGAGGCTTCTGATAACATCAAGAAATATCTGGCTTCACCACTAATGCTAACAACGCCTTGTCCAGGAGTCCCTTTGCATATTTACATTTCTTCCACAGATTTTTTATTAGGGACAATGCTTGCATAAAAGAACAAAAATCAAAGAGAGCAAGAAATATATTACATTAGTCAAACGTTGGTGATTTATGAGACAAGATATGCTTATGTTGAGAAGTTGTGCTTAGTAGTGGTTTTTGCCACTAAGAAAATTAGACATTATATGCTAAGTAACACTACCTATGTCATAGCTAGAGAAAATATTTTGCATTATATGATGACTCACGCATACAACAACACTTGTACCACAAAATGGATAATTCTTTGAACAAAATTTGATCTTGAATTTATTAGCCAAAAATCCATCAAGGATCAAGTGATAGCTGATCAACTCATAGAAGCTCCACTTCCAAATGATAAACCCCTCATTATCGAGCTTCCAGATGATTCAATATTTTTTCATCACTGAACAAGAAGAACTAGTCTCTCTTGAAGATGATGTTGACATAACTCTATTATTTTATGGGTCAAAGTGTGAAAAAGGACAAGGTGATGGGGTCATGTTTTATACACCTCAAGGACTACAAATTCCTTTATCACTCAAAATTTATTTTCCATGCACAAATAACAATGTAGAGTATGAAGCCTTAATCTTGGTGTATCAATCAATATTAGCTATTGGCATAAAGCGCATAAGTATTTTGGTGATTCCCAACTTATCGTTTGCCAAGTGAAAGGAACTTACCAATGTAGAGAACCAATCTTAAAATAATACCATGAAATAGGAATGAAGTTGCTAGTAAAATTTGACTGGTACAATATTAATAGCTTGCCTCATTTGACTACTAGATTTATGGAGGTGATGGCTTCTCTAGGATCATTAATACCAAAGAACAAAAATAGAGAATTCCAACCGCTCATAATCACAATAATGTCCAAATCCACAATCTCATGAGTTGAATCTTAGGATGAAAAGAATATTTGTTTCATTCACACAGAGCCATATGAGTCTTGCCTTGGTAAAATAAAGGACTTTATAAATTTTGGATCCCTCCCAATAGAATTAATGCGAACTGCGAAATGAATGTTTAAAAAAAAGTAGCTTGTTGCACTCTCTTGGGGGACATGTTGTATAGACGTGGCTATAATGGAATTTTACTTTGATGTCTAGATCCTATAGAAGCACAAAGAGCCATATCTGAAGCCCATGATGGTACTTGTGGTGGCCACTTTAGTGTAATATCCATTGCAAAACATATTTTGTGCATGGGTTATTATTGGCCCACCATGGAAAATGATTGTTGCCAATATGTGAAGAAATATCAAAAATGTCAACAACATGCCAATTTGACCCATGTACCATCACAAGCATTACAGCCCATTCAAATCCTTTGGCCCTTTTAAAAATGGGACCTAGATTTGATTGGAAAAATTTCACCCACCTCTTGGGATAATACAAATTCATCATCATTACCACAAAATACTTCACTAAGTGGATCGAGGCGATACTAATAACCACTATGATTGGACCTCAAATTGTGGAGTTCATGCTCCAACATATTATCTATCATTTTGGGATTCCCTCTACGATCATTTTTGATAATGGCAAGTCTTTCAAAAACAAGGATGTTCAAGAATTATGTAACAAATATAATAGCCAACATAGTTTCTTGACTCCTTATATTTGTTACATAAGCAAATGGACAAGTGGAGGCAACCAATAAGACCTTGATAACCATTCTTAAGAAACTTATCAAAGAGAACCATAGATATTGGCATACTCAAATTCCCTTGGCATTATGGGCTTATCGCACAAGTATTCAAATGCCAATAGGGGCAACTCTATTTTCATTGGTCTATGAAGCCAAAGCAATAATACCTCTTGAGATTGATATTCCTTCCTTACAAGTTGCATTGCTAGAATTTATGGATGACAACATAGCTAGGCAAGCATGTCTTGACCAACTCACACTCCTTTATGGAAGGTGAATCAATACCTTAGAACATTTACGAATATATCAATATCACATCAAATGTACTTATAATGCAAAATTCCATATCTATGAATTCCAAGTAGGAAATCTCATTCTTAAAGACAATCAATAGAATACCAATGCATTGTCGCACTTGCAAGACAAATTTGTAACTAATTGGTTAGGTCCATATATTTTCAAGTAAAATTTTGTTCTTGAAATGTATATACTTGCAAATTTAGAGGGAACATTAGAACCTAGGCCATTACATATCATACACCTAAGGGCATTCTATACTTAGTGCGAATTATAAATATGTACATATACAAGGTAAACAAATATCATTATAATTCATGCACACATCCATACATTCCACCAACATTGCATACACATGTTTGAGTCATTTACATTTGTTCATACCATTCATCATATCAAAAATATTTGGTTAATTTGGATAATTGCTAGTCCAATATGTCTTGTTGCCTTAATCAGGGGCACCTTAGATCAAAATTAGTCACTAATCCATCAGTAGAAATAATTCACAAATTTCCTTATGATATTTTGATGTAATGGGTTTGCATTAGATAGGATAGATATCGTCTAACCATCAACAATGATGATTATACAACCACTGACTATTTTATGTACACCTTTTAATTCTAAAAAGCTTGTGGGGAAACTACTACAACATCTTGTATAACACCTTGTTTGTAAACTAAATCTCAATGTTTTCAATCACTTAGCCACCCTTAGTAGTTTAAGTAAACTTCATTGAAAATCAAACAATCCTTAGGTGCCATAGGTTGTTCCTGGTCAATCAAGTTTCCTCTTGGACCACACACATCAAAACATATTAAAACATTGTGAAGCCTAGGAATGATGAAGTCATGCATTGCTATTGCCATAAAGTAAAATATTTCCCCTCTTCATCCAATTATGTGCACGATATAGAAAGCTAATATTTGACAAAAGGACAAGATTCTTCTTCATCCTTCAAAAACAAAAAATCTTGTGCTCTTCCTTAAAACAAGCAAGTATCCCAAAAGCAATAAAATTTCATTTTTCTCCAATAAAAAATGAGCAAAAATCCCAAAATCCAATGCAATAAAATAAGGGAAGGAGCTTGAATCCTTGAAATTCTTAGTGTTTCAAAAATTATGGGGTGATCCTCATTACAACAATAGGTTGAATGAAACTCGCCTGACAATGGGGTATCCTTACGTGTGGTGTCAATTCTATCACATTAGTAACCTTCTTTTGTACAGATCTATGGACACTCATGGATGAGCTAGCTTGTTGGCATAAACTACCAATGTATTATTCTATCCTTACTTATAATGAGAAATGAACATTCAATGTACACACAGTTGGTCCTTGAGAAATTTGAAACCACTAGGACAACCTTAGTATCATATGGATTTGTGAGATAAATAGATGGGTTTGTTTAAGATTACTAGGATGTTTGAGTCTTTATAAAACAACCCTATATATTTTATCCCTAAGGAAATCAAAATCATTCAATTTATTTTTTATTATTACATTTCATAATCCATTTATTTTGTCATTAATAAAAGTTAGTACCCCTTATTAAACAATTAAAATAAATTTAATCAAACAAAAACCTAAAATATAAACAAGAGATCATTAAGACAATATCCATACTTCACTTGCATACATTGTCACAAATCAATTAGACATAATTTAAACCACAATATAAAATGTTCAAAACAAAAACCATGTATATGTATATGTATATATGAATTGCATAGTACAAAAATCACCCAAAAGGTTGTATACATTAGAGCACTAAGGCTCATAAGAAAAAATGAAAACTACAAAAAGAAGTGATAAGCACTTCTAGCTAGCACCACCATGAAACCTAGGAGGACCCTGAGCCGATCCTTATGAACATGAGGGAGCATGAAAACTAGGAACCCTAAAGTGATAACTACTAGGCCTTGACTCAATCTACCTAGATGAAACAAAAGCTAATGAATAAGGCTATATAAGTACTAGAATATAATGTTGAGCAAGAGTTTACTTGAGTAGCTCAATGTACCTAACATGCACTTGTGAAACAAATAAATATTAGTTTTGGTGTGCCTCTTATTGTGCTATCTCTACATGAAGAGCCACAACATCAGAATCATCACCACCTACACTAGGAGCCACTCATAGCCCCTCCATCTCAATCCATAACTAAACTATCTTGGCATCCTGATCTACCAGTGCACTCTATAGCCTCATAGTACCTATGTCTCGAGCTACTATAGTATATACAAGGTGATTCCACTCCTCACCCAAACTATCCCACTCAGCTTGCAAGACATCCCAATCCTCCTCAATGTAATGAGGAGGTCAATCCTAATATCCACCACCATCTCCATCTCCACTACCATCTCCATCCCCACTTTCATCATCCCTAATCATAATTTTTGTAGTTTTATCTATATCAGACCTAGGTCACCTCCTACTGCTACTACCTCGATGATGTTTTATCTATTGAGGAGTCTAATCACTGGAATATCGCTCATCACCACTCACTAAATAATTGATAGCTTGGCTTGATGCCCATGGAGGCTGTAAAGTAAACTAGGCATCATAATCAGCTATCATCCCAGCATCATCTACATTTGGGATATGCATGGCATTATCATCATGGTCATCATCCATAGTCCAAGGATTAGGAGACAAAGGGAGACTAAGTTCATCACCTTGATGCCTATACATAACTGGAGCATTGATAACTCCCTGAACCAAGCCAAATTTTTGCATCACCTAGGAAAAATGGATAAAACATCTCTCTTGGACATATCGCCTGATCACCCATATGCCCCATCTAGTCCACCCAAGTTGTGCCACATCATCATCTCTAGTGAGCTCTCACCATGGTCATCAGATGATATCATCACCAGTCAATGATGTCAACATATCTCGATACTCTTGGCCACTCAAACTAGGGTGACTCAGTAGAAGCTCCTATTTGATCCGTCAATGAAGAGAAAAAGGATACGAGTGATCCTACTCATAAGGTAGACCCTCTAGCCACATAATCCTAATATGTTCGCATGACCAAATATAAAGAATAAAACTATAGTCTAGCCCCTTTTGCTCTCGCCTCTTTACGTCATACAACTACACATATAACTAGTAAAGTAGAGTAGGAGCCCAAGCATAAACATGTGGCTCATTGATCATATCCAACACAAGTCTAACCTAGTTCCAAGGGAACCTTAACCCCATACTATTATGCAACAACATGTTGCCTAATACATCAGAAATGTAGGAAGTGCTCCTTGCTTCTCCTCCTAGTACATCTATAAATACTATATCCCACCTTTGATCACATCCACATCATCCCATCCATCACCAAATAAAGTCCTCAACTCATTCTTCTTGTCATGGTCAACTTGAATTGGATACCCCTCAATAGGAACTCAAAGTATGTGGTAAACATCCTCCAAAGTAATAGTAAGCTCCCCTGTTGAAAGCTAAAATGACCCCTTATCAATGTCCCACCTCTCCACCAAAGCATATAAGTACTCCTCATCCACTCTAACCACCTCCACCCAACCACATCCATCCAATATCACCTCCTCCAGCCTCTTCCAATTGTTAGGAGTAAGAGCCTTCTGCACCTGAGTGATTATAGGTGACCATCAATGATGAGCCTCAATAAATTTCACCTACAAAAGAAAAAATAACAAAAAAAAAACAAATCAATCAAAAAAACAAAAAAAATGCAAAACTATTTTCATTATGCATTTTATCATTTCAACAACATTGAAAATGCAAAAATATATCTACTAAATGCACCGCATCATAATAATAAAAAAAAAAACAACAAACATATTTTCATCTTCTATGCACTTAAACTAGTTTTCTATGCATTTCAAAAAAAAAACTTTGTGCCTCCCCCTTCATAGTTGTCAAAAAAAAACAACAAACACACAAAAAAATAACAAAAATAATAAATAAAAGCCTCAAAATCCTACATCTACCATGTGTGCCTCAACTCCAGATCTAAATGAGCCTCCAACCTTCACCCCATCACCTACTCTGCTTGCCTCACCAATCACCTTCATAACTCAAAGTCTCTCAAATGCTTTGAAAACTTCAACCACACAAATGAATCCCACTTACCCCTTCACACATTTTTATAGCCGTAATTTGTTGTCGCAACTGTGCTTCCATGTTTATCGAGCACATTCAATTGCTTTCCCATGTTTGGCAGCGTTTAAACATGTCTCTATATTTTTTGAGTGCGTTCAACCAACCGGACATGTTTGGAGGTGTTCAACCACCCACTTGCGTTTGGAGGCATTAAAAAAAACCCACATCAAACACAATAAAAAATACATTCAAATCATCAAATTGCATCATCATCTTAAATGAACCTTTTATATAGTTATTTACTCTAGTCACCTAGTGGTTGCAATTATTGGTTATCCTTGTAATCCAATAGGATGGGAAAATCACCATAAGGACACTTGTTCAAAATCATTCCACATCATTGCATACAAAATTAATCAATTTTACCCTTCAATTTTTGAGTGCAGTTGTTATAATTCAAATTTGCACAAGGTTATCATCAAGCACTTTTTGTGGGGTTAAAAACATGAAAAATTATCACAACTCTCAATTTGGTAAGAATTGCTAAAATCACAAAGATATTTGAGTCCCCACGGTGACTGGTTCCTTTAACACCATATCATTTGGTAGGAATTGCTAAAGTCACTAGGGTACTCAAACCCCTAGAGTGGTTGGTTTTTTTACCATATCATTTTGTACTTCATTGTTTTCAAAGGTAAATTTTTGACAACACAACCCACTCCAAACTTGGGGTATCAATTTGATCTTGATTTTCAACTATTTGCATCCATCACATCCACCCCTTTTTCATCATCCACATTTGGTCAATTGGTTTGTGGGTTTCATTCTTCACCCATTCACCAATTGAGGGGGTAAGCTAAAATTAAAATTTTCAAAAGTCATTCATTCTTGCACATCGAGAATATTTGAGTCCATTTCTCCATCCAATAAAGTTAGGTGTCTCTTGTTTTTACACCGCATTGTATTTCACACAATGTGGTATAAAAAGGGGCATCTGTAGACACCAAAATCTAGGCATTTACATTTTACCACATAATCCTACATAATAAAATATATGCCTAAGCTTAAAATTAGGCATATTAATTTTTACACATTTCACCCATATTGAACATCATAATTTTGCATAATATATGCCTAAGTCTAAACCTAGGTATAAAAATATGCACATTAAAAGCATTTTCTAGATTTTCTAAATCTAGAAAATATGCCTAGGATACCCTATGTACCCACTAGACATGTGTCTTGACCACATCACCACCACCCCTTACCACCTCTCACACACCCCTTTCACCCTTGTCCCTTCACATGGGACATCCCTCCACTTGGATGAGGCACCCTTGGTGACTCACCCTAACTACCCTAGAGATGTGGTAACCCTAGCTAGCCACTTGGCAATGCTAGCTTGCCACCTCTCTTTCCCTCCAAAACCCCAAGGGGCCTATAAAGGCACCTTCATCCCATCAACCAAAAGAGGCTAGAAAATATACTGCTACATTGCCAAAATACCCATAGGAAGTTACTCATGCACTTGGAGGTCAGTCCATCGAGGTCTCGAATTGAATCATAAATCTTTTTGCCCTTCTCCCAAAATCACCTACTGGAATTTACACAAAGGCAACCACCCTCCAGTGGTCACTTGACCACCCTTCCATGGTTGGTCAGTCCTACCCATGTGATCATGGTTTCTCAGGAACACTTTCAACCGATGATGGAGAGAGATAAAAAAGGTAAAAACACAAGGCTTTTCTTTTTCATTGTTCATTTTTTTATATCTTCTACATTCTATTTTTGTATCCTACAAGCATTTACATTAGGGTTTTAATAGCTTTTGTTTATATCAAAAAGGGCTTCACACTATGGAGGCCCTTCATATGCTACTAACCCTATTTTTGGTAGGACATGTATGTAGGAGATAAGTGTTTGAGCAGCTGCTAAAGCTGGAGTGACCCATCATAGGATACTCAATCCCACTCACCAACTGAATTAGAGCAAGAGAAGACCGAAGACACCTTCATTCTTTGTATTTGGAAAAAATGGGTATTTCTCCCTTTTTTTCCCATTGTAATATGAAAATCGAGCAAGTTCATTATGAAATAGACCCTTGCACACTCAGGGTAAATCATTGTAAAAGGAGACTAAGGCTCCACTATTTCAATACAAAGATCATTCTTTCATTACACTTACTTACCTTTCCTCCATTTTTTGGTGTTGTCTTTTATTGCTATAGAGACAACTCTTGGTTGGATATTATTCAAATATAAAGGAAAGGGTTGGGAAAAATATTACTTAAAACATATACATGTTCTATTGATGCAATGAAATTATTTAGGAAAGCGACCCTATATTAAAGATCGTCAACATGGAATTTCATATTAGATAGTTTTAAATTGATTAATAAATATATTAGATGATCAGTAATGAAGGGGATTATACAAGTTTTTGCTTTGGTACTTTGTTAAAGAATTATCCTTTTATCTTTGATTCAAAATGGCAACCATGGGCTTGAGTATTTCTAGCTTGTAAAGGTTCAAAGGTAAAAAACTATATTAATGCTAGCAACAAATCTAGATCATGGATTTCTATTAGTAACTTGGTTGAAGGAGAGGGACTCAAAAAAATAGAATATGAACTTAAAAATATGCTTCAAGAGTTTTACTAGCCTATATTTACATAAAAGGATGAGTTGGTATATAATATATCAAAATATGGTGGATACTTGGTCAACTTAGGATATGAAGATTTAGAGCAATCAAAAATTTCTACTCCCAAATATTTATTTTAGAAAAATGTTTGGTTACTAAAGGTTCTTCCTAATGCCTTAATATTTCTTTTATTAGCAGTCCAAAGTAAGATTCTTACAGAAGAGAGTCTACAAAGAAGATATCATGGATCTTCCAAATGTTCCTTTTGTGAGAAGGAGTTAGAAACATCAAACATTTACTTTTTATTTCCTTTTTCTCACACCATTTGGGATTGATTTTTGAAAAAAATGAGAATATATTGGGTGGTGTAGTGATAAATCACTATAATTCATTTATATTACACCCTATAATATGATAAAGAGGCTAAGACTAAAACCAAGGGATTGCAATCCATGCCATCCTAAAATGGTTCCATGTCAGATTTCATCAAGAAAATATCTCTAAGGGGTAAGGAAAGGTGTGGAAACCCTCAATCTGTGTGGGAAAGTTGAACACTTGATAATAAAAAAGCCCATAGTGAGCAATTCAAAGCCTTTTTGGTCAAATTTGAGCTAGGACTCACTCCTAATAAAAGCTAATGGGCCTTTTTTATGATAACTAAAAAGAATCCATTATAGAAGGAGGATCAACCCAAATATTATCTATGGCAAAATCAATAGAGCTCACTATCATCTACATTAGTTTGGATAAGTAGCCTCTAGCACCTCATGCACATATCTCCACCACACATTCAAGAATATCCTTAATGGTGGGGGATGGCAAAGAGAAAACTAAAAACTAGGGGAAGAACAGGGATCCTTACAATCACTCTATATTGATGGAAGTCAAAATACATATATTTTCACACATTCATCAAAAGAGGGACCACTGATATGAAGCTATCTTTGAATTAAAAAAATAGCTAATTGATATTGGCACACATGGAAATATCTCGAGCAAAGGACAAGTTTCCATAAAAAAATTTGGTATAGATGAAATTAGGAAGGAATTACAAAGCATAATGAAGACAAACTTAAAGGCATAATCAAGGAAATAACATAGTGAAAAAGAAGAAATTCCAATGGGAAATTTTTATGGAGTAGCTTATCGAAACTCATAAAATACCCAAGGATAATGGGAAATTACAAGTCTATATCATGCACACAAGAAAATATTTATGACATGAACAAAAGGCTCAAGGAAAAGTTTCAAAACAATGGGTAGTTTTGGAAGAAGACAAACACATCAATTCCAAGGGGAAGGTAGGTGAGTGCATGGATTCCTAGGAAGAGTAAATGAAGAAAGATAGTGCATAATTATTAAGAAAATATGGTCTATCTACTAGGAACACTTCATATTTACAAATCAAGTAAAGGTAGATGAACCATTAAAGCATAGGAATATGAACATGCAACCATGAAAACTACAAACTGATAAAAATGATGGTCAAAAGCAACCTCATTCAATATTCAAAATCCCAAGGAAAAAGGTAGCTAGAAGGTCAAATTATCCTACAAATTTTGGAGGGAAGATTTTCCTAATGTAAATCTATAAATATATATAGTTTAGGCTATGACAAGGACCAACAAGTTTGAAATTGTATCCATTTGTAAGCTTTCCCTTCATTTATTTTTGTAAAAATTGTCAGCTCCTGAATGACTTGTGGGTAATCTTGAATCCCTACTCCTAGCATAATCTTTGTAAGATATTGCTTGCATATATATACATGGAAACCTATGTCAAATTTTTAGTATATCCATCTATGGCCTCCTACGAACCCATTTCTATGTGTATGTATTTATTTATAATATTTTACCTATTCTTTGAGTTTTATTAAGTATATGTGTGTGAGGGGTCTACATATATTTTCAAAATAGTAACTTGTTTGGATATGCTATGGGAACCATTTGTTTATATTTGCATACAATTGGTATATCTCATATGTGCTTCATTCTATCAAGGAGAGAAAGTGTTCATAGCAAGAACATAGCATTTAAGTATATTTTTGCATATAGATCTTAGTAGATCTCTTGGCACATCGCCCCTATTTTATTTTTTTGAGTTTTATTTTAATATTTTGCATATATTTTTCCTTTGTTGAGTACAAGTGTGCCTTGAATATCACATCCTAATAAGGAGTTGACCTTGTAAAAAACTCCCAAATATCCCTTATTGATCCAAACCTTGTGCTCTTGACCATGGCCCCACTATGTCACCCCCTACGAGGCATGATTGTTTATACAAGGAAAATTAGAGATGACAATAGTTTAATGGTATGCCTAGTGAGACCCCAATGGAAAATCATTGGTCTTATAATTTTAAAAAGTAGGACTTAGACTTGGTGAGAGTCTTTATCTATTTTTGCTTATTGAAGTACCTCTTTATGCACCTGATGACTATGCTCCAAAATGAACAGTAGAAGAAGTTATTGAATTTATTAGACTAGGGTTTAGGTGAAGATCTCAATCTACCTACTTTTTAGAAGCAAGAAACTATATTCACTTGGTAAGTCTACCTTGAACAAGGAATCCAAAAGTAGCAAAACAAAGATCTAATGGATGGATTTTTACATCTAGATTTAACGATAGAAGTTGCTACCACCACCTACAACCACTTCATGAAGAAGAAAAGCTATAGTCCATAACATGGCTACTCCACCTCCACCATCACCTCCCAAAATGTTCCATACCTAGAATGATAAAGATCCATTGGAACCACTAGCACCAAATGAGGTATACCTCAATCTGCTCTAAATTCACTCACATGCTTTATCGAGGAAGACCTCACTAGACCCATCAAGCACCTAAACCATGTGGTAAGTCTATGCATGATCCACAACATATCAAAGAAAAACATGGCTCTAAGGTTGATAGCAACATACTTTAAAGGAAAATCTTGAGAATGGTACATAACTCTCTGGTCTAGATCGATCACTTATTGGAACTAGCTAGGCAATGTTTTTATGGAGATATTTAGAGAAAATGTGGATGATGTATTGTTATCGCAATAATTGAAAACAATCAAAATAAATCCTATAGAGGCAGTAGAGGACTTCAACCTAAAATTTCATAAATCATGGCACTGAATACCTAAGGATACGTGTCCTCCACCAAGTATGGCACTTATATAATATTTACAATCCCTATATTCTAAGATTTTAATTATGATTAAATCTAGAGGAGGAAACTCCCTATAGAAAGCATATGAATTGGTCATTCAAGAAAATAATGATTTGATTCATATTGGAATATTGGCCCCTAGGCTTCCTACACCTCTATATCCCAATGTGCAACCCCTAAATTCAATTTCTTAATCAACCTCTCATTCATACTTAATTTGTGTACCTTCATAGACTCCAATCCCATCAAACCCTGGGAATCCAAAACATAATTCTTCCCACAAGTTTCTTACCTTTATAGCTAACAAAATGTTAGCTATGAGAATATATCAAAGTGCCCCAATATATCCCTATTAGAACAACTATAGACCTTCATTTACATAAGGAAATGGGGGATATAGAAATCCATGCACTAGATATCCAAGGCCCCAATTCTAAAATAACTAGGAGAATGGTTAATATGAATCCCATCATCAAAAAATAGTCTTGGTGGTGATCCCTATACAAATAGAATTTCCTAGTCATACTAGGAAATTAACCCCTATAGAATATAATTATATATAGGATCATAGCACATGGTACTACATACCTTTCAAAAGTTCCCTTAACCAAGGTAACATAGGAGAAACATCACAACTTTTGGCCACTTCAACACATGAAGTAATGTCATCTAACTCATATTGAAATCCTAAAGTAAGATGCCAGAGTATATCTCTTTGTCTTCCACCATAAAGCCTAGTTATGTTTCTCAAGACCAAATCTTGGCAACATGGTATGAAGAAAACATTTATGCGATATTATACCAAATTGGTAGTTTGATTACTAAAAGGCCTCAAGTTTGATTATATTATATCATGATATCCAATAAGTAGACAATGGAGGAAAGATATACAAGAAATCCACCAACACATGATATTTAGAACAAGTCAACCCAACCAGAACATCAACTTTTAGCTACAACACCTCAATGGTCAAGGACACATATACCTTCTGCTATCCTATAACCAAGTGGTCTAAAGGCCTAAGGTAGCTATATTAGGGAATCCATAGATGGGTTGGGACTATCAGTAGCTACATGAATAAAATTTCTAGCATTCACCAAGCATAGCACCCCAACAACCTCGAGGTAGCATTTAGCACCACCAAAGCCACCTAGGGATATTCATCCAATCTAAGAGATACTGCACTTTATTCCTCAAAGGTAGATATCTTTGGGACCTTTTAGTGTAGTGGATCACTTAAAAAAATCCATTGTACCAATCCCAATTTGGGAAATGGTAGCCATTCTAGAGTAGAATTGTTTGCAAAAGGCCTTAAAATAGGAAGAAAAAGGAAGGAGGTAGTCACAAATTGCCACTATGCTACAAATCTCATATCGAGGACCTAAAAAAATCAAAGCTCCCTCATTCTATTTGACCCTTTTCTACCAAGACAAATTAATTTATAATTGTATTATAGATTGTTGGGCCGATGCATTTATTTTACCAAAAGAAATATCGGATGCATTAGGATTGAAATACTAATCAACAAACAAAAAAAGTTATGCAGTTGGATGGAATCCCAATTCAAATACTAGGGGTTGTGGAAAAACTTCCACTTTCCCCATATGCTTACCCAAACCAAACAATTATGCAAGTTGTATTGATAATCTATCTTCCTCATTTTGGTATGTGTATGTCTAGAGATTTCATTGTAAAATTGGAAGGGTACATATATCTAGATTGGTCTTTGATGGTATTAAGTATAGTATATGGACCAGAGTCAAAGTTTTAAGTGAATATCTACATCCTCATCATATAGAAACATTACCACCATATGAATGGAGCAATGATTAGGTCTCGATAGCCAAAGAGGAATGACCAAACTCTTATGAAATGAAGGAAGAATTATGGCCAACTACTCCAAAAGGTCTGATGAAACAAGGGGTAACAAAAATTTGGGATATTGATCCCCCAAAATTATATGGATAAATAGGCATGGCCCATGGGATAGGGATAGTTTGAAATGAGACCTAACTCTTGGGTCATGTATATTAAAAACAAAAGAAAATAAAATAAAAGAAAATAATTCATTTTTGTTAATATTTTTCTTTATCTTCTTTCATTTTGCAAGATATCTTTTCAAAAGAAAATATCCATAAAAACCATCAATGAGACTATTCTTGAAATTAGCATCAAATTAAAATGATCAAAACAAGTGGGGTGGTAGGCTTACATCAACCAAAATAATTGTGCATAAGACAAAGACATGCCAAATATTTCACCACATCATATTAGGCACAAAAGAAGAGTTCATCCCAATGAAAATACAGGAGGAACGAGGGGAGGTACTAACTCAAGTGAGGTGAAATAGGAAATAAAAACTACCCAAAACCTAAAAAAAGGCTATAAAAGAGTACCCTCATCCTCCAAAAGGCTACGTGCTAGAAACTTCATGCCCAATGAATAAAGGCTTTTTAGCTTCTAATTTTTTTTCCTTCTCTACAAGAAAAATGTCCCTTGAGAGCCACCAAAACTATAGTGATAAATCACTACAATTTAGTTATATTGCACCCTAGAATATGATGAAGAGCCTAAGCCTAAAACCATGGGGGAAAAAATTCATGCTAGCCTAATAGGTTTTCATGTCATATTTCAACAAGTAGATATCTCCAAGGGGTAAGGACAAGTGTGGAAAACCTCACTCTATGTGGGCAAACTGATCACCTAATAATAAAAAGACTCATAGTGAGCAATTTGAAGTCTTTTCAATGATATTTGAGCTAGATATCACTCCTGATAAAATTTTATGAGCCTTTTTGATGATAACTAAAAAGACTCCATTATAGAAGGAGGATCAATCCAAACATTATCACTACACAAAAAATGGTCTTTTAGGGTAGTTTTTAACCACCCTTAAAAACCTTTAAGGATGGTTATTAATCCATCATCTATGAGGTCATCGTAAAAAGTCCATAGCATAAGAGGGTGGTTAAAAACCACCTCAAAAAACTACCTTAGTTTATCACTATGAGGGTGGTTTAGAACTACCCTCTTAGGGTCTTTTAGGGCAGTTATAAACTATTCTCTTAGGGTCTATTAGGGTGATTAAAAACCACCTCCAAAATCACCTTAGTTTATCACTATGAGGGTGGTTTTAAACCACCATCTTAGGGTCTATTGGACCTTCTGGAATCGATCCAACTCAACCAATGCATTCTGATATCAATTGAAATTTGGTCAACGTATTCCAGTGTCAGTTGACCTTTGGTCGACGTATTCCAAGTTAGTCTAAAATATGAAAATAAAAATTATGATCATAATAAAAAATATCAAACATCTTGTTTCTCCACAAAATTACTTTCATATGTTCCCTAAAAGGTTTTAAAATTTCCTGAATTTTATTATCACAAAAAAGATCAAAATAATTGAAATAGCTAGGCTTATGTCAAATTAAGGGCAAGTGGATCTAAATAATGGGAATATCTATCATGTCTCCTATCAATCAGATGCAAAAATTTTGCATTATTGCAAATACATTTTATCCATTATATATAGTAAAACATATAATTTTAGGTTTCACACAATTTATAAGCACATACATACTTTATTGAATACTACATTGATCTCCAATAACCTCTAGGCTTGGTGCAACATGGCTTGCTCCAAAAAGATAAGGGAGATACAATATTTAAGGATTTTATTTCTGCAAATATGAATGAAATGAAGGGGAATTGGTAATACAACATTTTCCTAGATACATTCATGAAGTACTCATGTTCTAACATGTATAGACTAGTAACCTCCTTGTCTTATGGGGTAGCATGTGACTAAAATATCTTGTTCATAGACCTAAGTCTCCACCATAGAGTAACTAAAATATTGACTTCTTTGTACTATTGATAACATGATAAAATGTATTAATAATTTGTACTATAAATCATCTTCTATGTCTTCCATGAAAAAAAAATATGTACTCTACCTTTTTATAGACATAGGTTTTAGATATTCTCTGAAAGTGAAGTTCTAAAATTGCCCAGATATGAAATTAACTTGCAATGTGTAGTCCAAATTTCAAACTAGGGCTTTAGTAAATATTATTATAACCTATAGGTCTCACTCAACACTCCATGGGATAGCTAGAGACTTGGAATCTCTCAAAATTAAGAACCACAATTCCAATTTAAAGCAAGGCTTATAAATACCAAAAATGCACTATACTCCAGAAGTGATGAATATTTTTAACAATATTTAAGAACCCAAAACTTCAACCAAGAACAATATGAATTATGATCACCTACACCATAGAGCTTACCCACCTCCCATATAAGATCCATATTCTTATAAATTTAGCATCTTAATAAGTGTGGATAAAAGTTTATACATTGATCCTGATTGGTTTTAAGTCAAAAATCAAATCCTTATAAATGAAAGGAGTCAAAACATCAACTGAGAAGCAATAGAAGATTAGCTAAGGACTCCAAAGAAAACATGAAATAACACAAAATTCAGACAATCAAGTTCAAATCACATAGGTAAAATAGAACCAATAGTAATAGTAGAAAAAGATATGTAGACTCCTAAGTTTGCATCAACATAGAGAGTGTAAAAATGTTAACATAATGTGTAAGGAATCATGAATAGTTGAAAAAGTTTACTAATTTTTTTTTAAAATCACCAATGAATTAAATATGAGAGATCCATAAATCTATTTGATTTTTCTTGCAGTAGGTCATATATTCCCAATGAAACAGTATAGCCTAAAAATACCATATGGATATTAGTATGCCCAAATATTACCTAATATTAAGTGAAAGTTTTTCTTCTCTTTGCTTTGTTTCACTCTATACTAAGGTGACACTCAGAATTGAATCGAGGTTGAGGGTTTGCAATCCCCCGTCTTACCACTTGGCTATGTTGTCAAACTAAAACCAACACCAGTATGCCATACAAGAGCATGAAAAATAATGTCATACCAAAATAGAAGACCTATTGTCAATTATAGAAAAATCAAAACCTTTCATTGAAACTGACCAAAATATTAAAAATAAGATTGTGTTCAAACCCCTAGTATAAACCTAACAAATATGCATTAACATAAGCTTTCAGGAGATAATATATAAACATAATAAGCCAAGAGCATAGATGAAGCACATATTTGTAAGCTCAAAATTTAAAAACTACGTCCAAATAGGAAGATAAAGAATTTTAATGTGACAAAAAAGGTAAGCTAAATTCTACTCAATAAGGGGTTTGCTCATCCTATGGTTTATTTTATCAGACTTATGTCATTCATACCAAGAAATGTAACTATATGGTATGAAGAGTGATGTATGTACACAAAGAAACATGGAACCAAAAATACAAAGCTTCTTAGGCATATTTTAGGCTTCACATATTTTTGAAGCATTTTTCATACCTCTCTATTCCATGGAAAGTGGGAACTTTCCAGAGTACCTCCCCTTACAAGTAGTAAATATTTTATCATAAGATTAGTTTATTGTGTGCCAATTTACATTATGGTTGGTGATAAACAAATGTGATATCCATTACTTATTTTCTTGAATCAAATCATTTGAATGAATGTGTGACTTCTATTTTTCATGATAACTATGTAACTTTCTTAGTATCATAATTGGTAGGTGGAACATATTTTATTTCCATAGGTACTTTACAAAGTATGTGAATAAATTGCATGCAGTTGTTCCATTAGGAAATTATTTTGTTGATTGTAACAACCATAAATTTTGTAGCAAAACCTACTCTAAGATGAAGAGCCCATTATTTAAAAATAAATAAAAATACCCTCAATGCATAAAATCAAGTGGATCTTTAAGGATCCACAAAATGTTTCAATCAAGTTAAAGTATCCATTCTTTAAAACTAGTTCAATGATATTCAAGGTAAATACTGATGTGCAGCTTGAAGTTATTACATCTCATGGTAGATATTTATAGATCTGGTTTGTTTCTTGAACATACTAAGCAATTTTTTTGGAGGTTGCATTTGATTACGTAATATTTTAAACTTATGTAAGATTCTCATGTCTTTGAAATTTTGTTTTAAATTTGTAAGGATCTTGAAAGATAAGTAAACCTCTCAAATTCTAGTTAGAATGAAAAAACTATTTTTTGGAATCCTAAAACATGCTTCAACATATTGCCAAATCCTAAAATATGTCTACTTGGACTTTTCCAAGTTACCAGTCCATTATCAAATAATCCATATAGCAATATTAGTTCGCATCAAAAGACCAGTAAATCCTGATGGTTGTATCGATTAATATATACAAATAATATATACTAATTCCCATTAAATACCCCACCTCTAGCCTCAAAATATGCATAATAAATAAATAGATTCCAACCATGAATCTAAAAATATATTGAGAAGAAATTTCAACACACCTAAATTAGAATTATGATGCCAATTGGGTTATGATTTGTACGTGAATTTGGATACTATGCAATTTAATAGAGTTACAATATTTGATAATACTAGATCCCTACTACATGTATAATAGATAAATTTAATTTACAATCCAACTTACACACAAATAATAGATTAAGGCAGAGTCAACGAAAGGGTCATCATGTCAACTGGGATATGGTTCATGTGAGAAGTTGATTGGCTCCTATACAATTCATAAGAGTGGTAATATATAGGAATCTTATACCTCTTCTAAATGTACCATGGAAAACTCTGGCTTACAATCCATCTTATGACATATAACATATCAAGGCACATAAAAATCTTGTCTAAAATTTGACATTAATATTACCTTTTAGTATTGGTAGTCTTGGTGAGTTTTTACCTCTAATGTTGAGATATTAATAGTCTTAGGTGAATTTTGGTGGAAGAGTTACCCCTAAGGTTGACATATTTGCTAAAAACTTATGGGCTTTTCCTTCTACTTCCAAAGATAAAATCTAATCGATAACTTTGTACTTATGGATATGGTCAAGGTCCAAGGATATAGATATACCCACATAGTATATGCTAATATCAATAATAGTTTCCTAAAAAATAACTACTCTACCCCTAAAGTTGAATAGATATACTCATTCCATATCTACCAATATCAACTATAGGTTCCTACAAAGTAATTATTCCCGTCCTAAAGCTAAAAATCCAAAATTAGGATTAAAAAGTACAACAAAAAAATAAAGAAAATATCTAAAAATAATAAGAGGAAGAACCAACAAACAAAGAAAATGGATTAGGATATACTTGTTTAAGATCAGTAGATGCAAAAAAGGATTTTCACAGATTCTCCAATTAAGTAGACATGCCAACAAATAAATCTTAAAGCAAGCTACAAATTAGATTTTGATTCTTCAACAACATATTTCTAACAAGGTGGTCCCATAACAAGAGAGCATAAATCACATGAAATATAGGATCTTGCTGTAGAAATTCAAAGTTCCTAATATTTAAAACTATAGGATCTTGTTGTAGAAAGGTAAAGTTCCTAGCATTTAAGACTATCTCTATCACCTACCTTTAAAAGGTATGGCATGAATGATTATCCTCATACCTATTAGAGAATATATTACATTATTAGGTACATATAAATGTACCACCTTTGGTACATTACTAGAGTAGGAGTTTACTTTAGAGTAAATTTAAGTAGTTACTTCAACATGTAATAAATGCACAAGTGTTAGAATGTGCAATGATGTAAATGTGCATGTAGTCCACATATACATGATTCATAGGATAGATTCAAAGGTAGATTAAGGAACAAGGAATATAAATTCCTATATAAAGATCTTATAGTGAGTGAAATATGAAAATGTAGTTCCTTTAAAATAGTTTATGGAGTGTTCATGTCCTCCATTATACTGCATTGTACTATTTTTGTGAGCTTTTATTAATGGTATATTTATGAGTTATTGCAAAAGCTTATCTCTTTGTTTTTTTGCATATTATAGTGTCATTATCATATAGATAACATAGGTAGCTTATCTTGCATCTTGTGGTTGCATTTCTTATATCATATACTCATCAAAATATAACAGTGGTATCAGAGCACACAGTATATAGATAGGAAATAGGGAGAGCCACAAATGAGATTGAGAGAAATCCAAAAATCTCATTTACAAAATTTTTGAGATTGCATTTGGCTAAAGTCTTTGCATAAGGTTGTAAGAAAACTCGTGAAGATGAGGACTCAACATAAATTCCACTAAAATGACAAAAAAACTTGTGAATATTGATTATCTCTAGTGTAGACACCAAAACCTAAGCATCCACAAAGTCATCACATTTTCCACACCACATCAAATCCTACATAATAAGGTTATATACCTAAGTTTAGACTTAGGTATATAAATATTACACATTATCCTATTTTACAGATTTATTAAATCTAGAAAATTAGCTTAGGATACTCTGCCTACCCACTAGACATGTTTCCTAGCCACCTCACCAACACTCCTTGCCATATCTCATACACCCATTTTCCCTTTATCCCTTCACATGGGATAACCCGTACACCTCACTTCACTTGCATCCACCTCATCCTAGTTAAGTGAGACACCCTAGGTGACTCACTCTAACTATCCCCTCCATTTGGTAGCCCTGGATTACCACTTGGTAATCCTAGCTTGCCACCTCTCATTTCCCTCCAAAATCCTAAGGGGCCGATAAAGTCACCTTCACCCCATATACCAAGGGAGGTTGAAAATTTAGTACCATCAGGCTACCATATTAGTGCCATAGGATCATGTTATTTTTTAGATAATTCAATATCTAAGGCCTGGAGAACATCTTTTGTAGTAATATACCACTCAACTAGAACTGCCTATATGTGGTTTCATAGTCGAAATCACCCTTGTGTGGTTTCCCCACCACCCATGCATGGTTTTCCAATCCTAACTACACTTCCATGGTTTCTTACAGTTTAAATATTATGACATAATAGATTAGTAGGTATTATCTACAACAAGGCACTTGGTTTATTGTTTTTTATTTCCTATCTGTATTATCATTTCATTCAAGGTTTTATTACATAGCTTTCATCTTTGTATACAGGTGCTACTAAACCCCCTTTTGTCTTTACATGTTATGCATGAAGTAGATATCTTGGAGAGTTGTTGAAGTTGGAGTGGTTGCCACATTGGATACCAAAACCCACTCACACCTTGGAGCTATAGCAGAAAGACGAAGGACACCTATTGTTTGTTTGGAGAACCCATCACTGTCACTTGGATAGTTGAGTTGTATCATACATTATAACATTGCACCCAATACACTTGAGGCAATTTAAATTAAAATTAGTATAATATTAGGAAATTTAGGCTTCCCTCTTAATACAAATAAAATATATTATTTACATTACATGTGTTCATTTACTTATCTTTGTTGTGTTTAGTTTTATTTGCTATAGAAAATGGCAATCATAGTGGGACCCTCTAAAGGTTTCATTATTTTTTGCCTTGCTTTTATTTGATAACTAATCTAGTTTTTCCATGGTTGTAGGTTCTAGGAGATTGATCGCATGAAGATTTGATCTTAGGATTGATGAATCTGAGACCTATTTTTGTTTGACCCTACTATTGATAAACCATGCACCTAGAATTATGGACCTACAAAACAATGCATCGATGGTTGAACACATGATAAAATGCCCATTGATGGTTTGAGATATGTAGTATCGTGCATCAATAATTGGGCACTGTTGGTCCGACTTTTATACACACCCTGTGAAGAATGAGCATGAAACTCTGATAACACTTATACGGGATAAATCCCACTCACTTTAGGATCTTGCTGGTTATCCAAGGTGTGAGTTACAGAGTTGGGTCGAATGTCTATTCACTCTTTTTCGCTTCCGGAATAGTTTTCAATATGGACTGTCTGTTACCTTACAACGGGTTCTTGAACTTGTTCAGTAATGTTTAGAAGTTGTCACTTGTTGACAATCAGATTTAAAATTAGTTCTTTGATCTAGCTCTTATGGGTCAGCAGATTTAAATAAAAGACAAATTTAAAAGAAAATAAAAATGGATCATTTCACGGTAAAACAAAGAGGGTAGGGTAAGGCGAAAGAGAAGTTTATCAAACTTAGTCAGTAAACCAAAACTACCAATTTTATTTATACTATCAGCTTCACAACAGAACAAATCAAAGAAGAAAGTGTCCAGCTTTCTAAGATCACTTTCTACTAAGAGCATAAGGCGGAGATGGAACAGATCTGAAAGAAAATCATAAACAAAAGGGAAGTCCGTTAAAATTGGTATTTCTCACCAAGCAAGCATAGCTCACACAAGTGAGGACAGAGCAATTAGAACAAACTTGAACCTTAAATCCATGATTTTTCCTAGCATACAATAGAACAAATGAAGCCCAACAACATATTTAATCTTGATAACACAGATTTACAACATATATTTAATAAACTTTAAAGAAACGGATAACAAAAGAAGATGAACTTATCACAATCTGAAAAATATTAGGCTCCTGGCCATGCTATCACAGAAAACAAAAGCACATCAACTCCAAGTCCAGAAATAAAGTATTTAACAAGATTTGCAAGAAATTGCTTCAATAGCCTTTTATTTCTAAGTCTCCGCCTCTCGCGATTACATTTAGAAGAAGTATTTATAGACTCAGGACAGACCCTGATCTTTTCAGAAATATCTTCTTCTCAAACCCTAAATCTTATCATCTTAAACCCTAGTACCCGGGTTTTACAATATAAAGCCATTTAAAACAAAGTCTTGATAAAACTTAACCATTCTGCAACTCAGTGCAGTTACTTGCCATAAATGGAGAAAACAGAATTCGAATGCCACTTGCATTCACCCGCAACCGTGAGTAAATGTCTTCATTAATGCCCTCGGGTAATTTGGATGAGTCACCACTTCTCTGACATTTCATCTCCGCAGAGCCATCCCTGAGTTGAAAATGTCTGCAAGCCATTAATTCTGCCATAAATTTTCATTAAATGCATCCATCGGCAAATTTCGGTAACCGAGTGTAGATATTTTCATTTTTCGGCCAATTCCCGACATACTCCATTAAATGGGCAGCTGCTTAGTCACCGTAAAGTCTCTTTGCGGCCAGATCTATAAAATTTGGATGAAACAACAATTCCCGACATCTCTCATTTCAATATGGCTGTCTTCGATTAATTTGCACTTAACTTTGTCTTTATGGCCATTTCTCCGTTATCATGTAAGTGCCAGATGGCTTCCTGCATGAAAGACAAACAAGGATTAGCATTTTAAAATTATTAAATCAAAACCTTAAATATTAAAATGAAACCCTAAAGTTCATTTGCATGTTGGCTCTAAATATCTGATACGTGGCTTGCTTTGTTTTGACACGTGTCACAAAATCGTGACACGTGTCCATTTCCAGCCTTTTCTCACTTTCGGGCCTTTTCTGTCATGGCCGCAAAATGCGACATGTCACGATTTCGCGACATGTCACGAAATCGTGACATCCCTGCCTCTGCTGCCTTTCTTCTCCTTTCACCATGAAAATGCGACATGTCACGATTTCGTGACATGTCATGAAATCGCGACCCCTTCCTTGCCTTGCTCTTGCGTGTCGCGATTTCGTCTCCTTTCGCCTTCTTCTCTTTGCATTTGCGACGTGCATCGTGACCCTTTCCTTCCCTTTTCTCATGTCGTGATTTTGCGACGTCGCGTCAGATTTTGTGACCCTTCCTTGTTCTTTCTTTCTTTGCTTCTTCCGGGTCGCGATTTCGTCCTCCTTCCCTTTTCTTTTGTGCGATCGTGACGTCGGATTTCGACCTTTCTGCCTTAGCTTTTCTTTCTCTTTGCGACTGTCCTGTCCCCTTCTAAGCGTGTCGCTGCCTTTCTCCTTGCTTCTTCCGTCGCGATTTCGCTACGTTTCTTGCCTTAGCCATTTTCTCTTCTTGCGACGAAAAATGTGACATGTCGCGATTTCGGACATGTCGAAATCGCCTTGCCTTAGCTTCTTTGCCTCCTCGAAAATGCGACATGTCACGATTTCGCGACGTTCCGTACGCATTTGCTTTCTCTCTCCAAACCTGTCGCGATTTCGTGACATTTCCAAAAATGGAAAGTGTCGCGATATCGTGACATTTCCAAAAATGGAAAGTGTCGCGATTTCGCTACGTTTTTGCGACTTGGCCGATTTTTTCGAAACCCGTCGCGATTTCGCGACATTTCCAAAAATGGAAGTGTCGCGATTTCGCTACCTTGCCAAAAATGGAAAGTTTTGGCCTTCAATGAATTCATCTATCTGGAATCTGCATTTTTTCATACCGGTGAAAGATTTTCTTTAATCAAGCAATGATTCTAACATTTGCAAAAATGAATTCTAAAATAAAACAAAGCCAGATGCAAGTCTGTTTGGACACTTTGGTATATACAAAACTTAAAGAGGAAAGAGAAGCAAAATCTTGGACTTAAAACCTGAAAAACATCAAGAGGGTCCTTACTGCAAAATGAAAGCTCAAAATTTTCAAAGGGTGGAAATTCATTTTTAAGTGGGGGTGTGTTGCTTCTCAACAAATGGCGATATCTACGGGTAAAATAGTAGCATTATTTTAGAACCCAGGACTCTAGTTTCAAAACAACATAGACCATGTATCTTGCCTTGCCACAGATATTCTTCAAAATAATTTAACTACTAGCTGATAGTTGTCAAAATTTCCCAAGGACATACTAGGTTGAATCATTTAAGGAAGATTTCTGATGTGCAATTACAAGCGTATAAAACTTTCTTCAAGAATGACTGGGCCTTCGAATGTTGAACTCTGGATTGATCAGCTTTTCTAGATTGTAAAAAGGGGAAACCGAGTAGAGCTCTGTTTACTAGTTTAGCCTTTTACAACCCCGACAGAGTTACCCTTTAGATTTACACGACCCAAATTCACAACTGTAAGGTAGAATCTACAACTTGGTAGAAGAAAAACATCTTTTGAAGTCTTGGCTGTCTCTTTGATTACATTACTCTTTTTTTTTTTCTTTTTTTATATATATTGGAAATAATAGAGTGCCAATTCTATGCTGTCTTGCTCAACTTTCATCTTCTCTCTCTCTCTTTGAAATATATCAACATCTGAAAAGCCTTAGAAAGAATAACAATTTTCTTTTAATATTTCATCAATCTGGAACTGCTTCAGCACTGGCACTGATAGCCTCTCGTGGATACTCAAATAATTACATGAATCATAGTCCCCTCTTATAACCAACTTTTCTTGGATTCCCTAGGAGTTTCTCCAACCAAACAGCATAGCAGTTTCTTTATAATTAAAACAACTGTGGCAAGCAAGACACAAAATCCAATCATCCTTCCACTGTTGTTCTGACTAAAAAAATAGTTCCACTGTTCGAGTTCAAATGAGACTATCTCACAATTATGATAATGAACACCTGGATTCTGGACTCGTGAATAAAAACAATTTTTTAGAAGGCTGACTTTTTCATTGATGCTCAGGCAAAGGTTAAAGAACAAAATTTTAAAATAAAATAAACTGTACAGACTTCCAAGGATAAACACAGACCTTTAAAAACAAAATAAAATAAAACTGCACAGACTTTAAAATAAAATGTACAGGCACCAAAGGAAATAAAACTGCAGGGTTATTTACAAAGGAAATAAAATAAAACTGTACAAGCAGCAAAGGAAATAAAACTGCAGGGTTATTTACAAAGGAAATAAAATACAGAACTTTAAAATAGACTAAAACTGCACAGACAATTAAGATTAAATAAAATAAAACAACACTGCACAGACAATTAAAAATAAAACTAAAAACTGTACAGGCATTTAGAATAAAACTAAAATAAAAAACTGCAGAGTTATTTACAATGTATACACATGTTACAACTTCTTTGTGACTCATTCAAATGATATATTGGATGGAACAGCCGAGAAATAATGCTTTAAGTATTGACCATTAACAAGGAGGTCCAAAAAATTACCATCAAGGTCTTGTAAACGAAATGCATTATTACCCGAATCTCAACAATCTGGTACGGGCCTATCCACGAGTGGTCGCAACTTTGTATGCTTACCCTTCTTTTCATGGGCCTTGTCCCATAGAAGCACCGAGTCTGCACGATTGAAAGCTTTCACTTTGGCCCTCTTGTCAAACCAACGCTTGACGGTTTCTTGGTGCCGACTGAAGTGTTCCAGGGCTTGGAGTCTTTCATCCTGCAAATTAGTTAGATCCAAAACACGAGCCTCTGCATCAGCTTGATCCTCAAAATAGTCTAAGACAAATTGGTAAGTAGGTAATTTCAGAGAGATGGGAACAATTGGTCGGGTACCATACAACAAAGCAAAAGGGGAAGTCTTAAGAGCCACTTTATATTTTATCCGGTCAGCCCAAAGTGCATATTTCAATAATGTATGCCACTGCCTGGGTTTGTCTGTTGCAGATTTCTTAATGGCATTCATTAAATTCTTATTTGTGGACTCAGCTAGTCCATTGCCTTGGGGATAATAGTTGGATGAAAATCTGATAACTATCCCCATCTGGTATGCCCATTCTGCAAACTCCAATGATTGGAAGGCTGGTCCATTATCACACACCAAATTCAGAGGAACCCCAAACCTGGTTATGACATTTGACTCTAGAAATTCGATCACTTCATGAGCTGTACTTCTTGTGGTGGCTACCGCTTTGACCCATCTTGTGCAGTAATCAGTAGTCGTTAGAACATACTTATGCCCCGCTAAAGAATTTGGATTAATCACTCCCACAAAATCAAGTCCCCATTGCATAAAAGGTTTATTTATTACAACAGGTTGCAATGGTAGAGCCCGGTTGGCCTCTTTGGCTGCAAAAGTTTGGCACTGATGGCAAGTTCTCACATGCTGATGGGCATCTTTAAACAATGTAGGCCAATAATAGCCTGCTCTCAATATTTTATGCGTAGTGGCAGATCCTGATGAATGCCCTGCCCCTAACTTTTCATGAAAACTGGACATGACTTCATTGACTTCACCCCGAGAAATGCATCTTAAGAAAATGCCAGCATAATTTTCTCTGAACAAATTACCTGCTTTGAGGAGATAATGAGCAGCTTTCAGTTTTAATGCTCTCCTTTGGGTTCTGTTCAAGTGAGACGGGCAGACTCCAAATTGCAACAGATGAATAATATCTCCATACCAGTCATCAGATTCAGAATTTAACTGATTAACTTCTTCCCGTACAGGTATTTCGGCAATGTGTCGGGACAAACCAAGTCCTCTGATCAATTTTGTAGGCCGAATTTCTAAGTCATATTCTTGCAGCCTTGTAACCCAATTACCTCTTAGTTCACCCAACTCATTCTGACTTAGTAGGTATTTAACAGCTGGGTCCGGAACTATAGCATGAACTCTGCTTCTTAGTATGTAGTGCCTGAACTGCTTAATCGCTCTCACCAAGGCATAAGCTTGTTTGTCTAAACGAGAATATTTCAGCTCAGCCCCCTTTAAATTGGTACTCTTGAAAGCAATTGGATGTTCTCCGGTTTCCCTCCGTTGGGTCGAACTGCAGCAAGTGTGTGTTCAGAAGAAAAGGTGTACAGATAAAAATCTGCACTGAAATCTGGGCTTACCAGAACTGGTGCTTGTTTGATGGCGGTCTTGATTTCTTGGAACGCTGTTTTAGCTTCTGTGGTCCAGACAATCTGAGCAGTTTGCTTTAGCATGTCATTGAGTGGCTTGACTATCTCTGCAAAACCGGAGATGAACTTCCTGACAAAGTTAATTTTTCCAAAGAAGGACCTCAACTCTTTCTTGGAGTTGGGAAATGGTATGCCGGATATGGCTTCAACTCTGTCCGGATCCATGGAAATGCCATCTTTTGTGACCAAGTGCCCAAGGAGCTTTCCTTCTGTTACACCAAAAATGCACTTCTTCGGATTCAAAGAAATGTCGAACTCCCTGCATTTGTTAAACACAGACTCCAAGTGTTTTACATGGTCAAACCGAGATTTAGAGAAGACTGTTAAATCATCCATGTAAACAACAATACATTTACCCATAAGGCCCTTGAAGGCATGATCCATTGCTCGTTGAAATGTAGCTCCAGCATTTATTAATCCAAATGGCATCCTCTTGTAAGCAAAAGTTCCCCACTTAGTTGTGAAAGCAGTTTTCATTCTGTCTTCCTTCTCAACCAATATCTGATTATACCCTGAGAAACCGTCCAGGAAAGACATCATCTCCGAACCATTGACAATCTGTAACACCTCATCCATAGAAGGCAGAGGATAATTATCTTTCTCAGATGCCTTGTTCAAATTTCTAAAATCCACACACAGGCGGATCTCTCCATTTTTCTTTCTGACTGGCACCAAATTGGCCACCCAAGTAGAATGCCTGATGGGAAAAATAATGGCGGCACTCAATAGTTTTTCTACCTCTTTCTGGATGAGGGGCTCTAACAGAGCGTTGACATGCCTCTATTTTTTCCGAAAAGGTTTGCAGAATTCTTTTAAAGGTATAATATGAGTGTAAACTTTCGGATCAAATACCTTTAAGTCTTTGTATGACCAGGCCATAACATCCTTGGACCTGTGAAGAAAATCAATCATATTCCCTTTTATTTCTGGATCACAGTTCTTAGCCAACTTGATGTGCCTGGGATCTTCTTCAGTCCCCACGTTCAGGTTCTCAGTCTCACTGTCTTTTGCACCCATAGAATCCTCAGAATTCACTTTTTGCCTGATTTGGTCAACATCAAAGAGCCGCTCTAGTTCCACCATCCCTTTTGGAATTCTGTTGTCTTTCAACCTTATTATTCCCCTGTCATCATCTAACTGCTCCAGCAGAGTATCCCTTTGGCCCTCATCGATTATAGCATTTTCAAATGTGTTAGTACTCTGCAAAAAGTTTACAATCTGTTGATCATCAGAGAAAACCTGAAAATTATCTATATTATTTGGGACTGAAGGACAAGGGACTAACTCAATTGAAAACTTGTTCCATTTAAATTCTTCCAGTGGTTTTAAACTTGCGGCTGAAGAAGCCAAGACATCTGCACGTGAATTCTGCTCTCTGGGTATGTGTGTCAGATTAAATGCATCAAAATCTTCTACAAGATCCCAAGCCCGGTGTTTGTATCCTTTTAAATAAGATGCTTTACACTGGAATTTACCTTTGACTTGATTAGCCACCAATTCTGAATCCGTAAAAACTTGAATATTTCTTACACTTCTGTCCAAAGCAAATTTCAAACCTAATACCAGAGCTTCATACTCTGCTAAATTATTTGTACAAGGGAACTGTAGGCGATAAGACATAAAATATGTCTAACTTTCAGGCCCTTTAAGGACTGCCCCTATGCCAGAACCCTGTTTAGACTTAGCCCCATCCACATGAAGCGTCCAGACTTCATTACTATGAACAGGATGGGCTTTATTAAACTTCTCATTTTGTCCCGTTGTTAAATTGTAAACTCCAATATCTACCTCCGCAATATTTACAGTCTCATTCTCTGCATTGTACTTCGTGATTGTATGCTTGTACCTGGGTTCTCTTTCAACCCGTAATTGATTTGCCACTCCCTTCCACGGCAACCACATGTGTGAAAAGTCTGTTGCCAAGTATCCGTTCAGAGATCTCGACCAATCCCTGCTCAAAAGCATCCCGTACCCCACGGGGATATCCACAACCTGAATTTCAATTTTATGTTGAGCCCTTGGCTCAGATGCTAATTGGATATGAATATTTTGAAGTTCTCCCACTACTTTAACCTCTGATTTGTCTAATTGGACAACTCTCCTTTCAGACTTCATTGGGGTCAGACCCAACTGCTGACAAATGGCCAAAGGCATAACATTAGCAGATGCACCCGAATCTACCAAACAATTGTGTAAGTTCTTCCCAAAAATACGAACAGTCAGTAAAAAGGGGGGAACTTCAGTTTTCTCTTTGTACATGGCTACATTCGCATTTGCTATTTTCTTCCCCTTGTCCAAAGATTTTGTAGTATGCCCAGAGTATGTTTTTATCAGGTTGTCTCTCTGTTCTGAAATCTGGGCCAACTCATGAAGAGTAATGTTGGCCTTGATCTTTTTCATATCCTCCACTATGTTATATCCCTTATTAAGTGGAGGGACAAAAGCATCTGGTCCTCTCAGATTTCCTCCCTTGGGTGGAGATGGATTATTACTTGGAGATGGATCTGGAGGAACATTGTGAGAGTTGTCCGGAGGGGTTGATGTAGTGTTAGGCTCCGGATTTCTGTTTCTCAGGTTGTAGTTATCCCTCCTGTACTGTTGGAAAGCCTGCACCTCATCCATAGGCATTTCAACTACATTCTCAGATTCATCCGAGAAAGTGAAAGAATCCAAGACCATAGCTGCACTGTGGTTGGATGAACTTGGGCCATCCGTAGTTCTTTGATTTTTAGGAGAAATCAAATCCCCAGACAAAGCTTCAAATGCATTACAAAATTCCAAACAATCCAACTCCCCATGCTGAGAAGTAGCATGTATTCTGCACCAGTTAGGCAGAGCTAAATCGCAAATATTCACATCATGACCCTTACCTTTGTAATCTTTATTAGGTTCATATGGGGGCCGGTTGAATCTGTTCGGTTGATATGAATACCTGTTTGAGTTGTCCCCAGTAGAAACTTGCCTTTTAAAACTCAAAAAATCATTGGCCAGCTTCTGAACTATTTTTGAGACTTCTTCAACTCTTGCATTGTCAGCCTCTTTGCCTGGGTTCTGTACATTCTCAACAGGTGTTACAGCCAATGGATTTGCTGATGGTAGAGTCTGACATACTGGCAACATCATCTGATGTGGTATGGGATTGAACATAGGGGCAGCTTGTGTAACCAAAGGAATTTGTTGAGCATTTAAAGGTTGGGGTCCCAACTGTCTTTCCAGAATCAAAGCTTCTTTATAAGCCTCTGTTAAATTAGTAACAGAGGGATCTCTTTTCAAGAAAACTGAAGTCATTGGATCTAGAGAATTTCTAAAGATCTCTAATGCCAGGTCTGCATTCGGTACATAATAGCCAGTAAGTCTACCATAAGCTTTCTGGAATCTGACATTATAAGATCTGATAGATTCACTTAATTCTCTTTTGATACCAGAAAACTGCTGGTATAATATACTAGGATCTATCACTTCACCGAACTGTGACACAAAAACCTTTTCTAAGTCATTCCAGCTGGTGACAGAATCATTAGTAAGATTTAGAAACCAGTCATAAGCTCCCTCCTAGAGAGTGAACGGGAACAATCTGCAAGCAACATCTTCATGTTGTACATTCAACAATTTTAGAGCATTTTTGAAAGCTACCAGATGTTCCTCTGTTGTCCTTGTCCCATCATGTTTATATCTGGGAAGATATCTTTCGGGATTTCTGGGCAGGTCATGGGCTATACCCGAGATATTCAAAGCAGTGGAACCCAACCAATTTGCCATTACTACTTGATTGACGGTGATATTCTGAGTTGTAGTTGGAGTAACTACCAGTGGTGATAAAACTGTTTGAGACAGAGACTTGGCCCTTCTGAGGCTACTTCTTCTCGGAGTTTCTAATTCAGGCACAAGGAGCTCTCCAGCTCTGGGGTGGGACCTTGTTACCCTGTATGTAGAATCCAACTTTTCACAAGCACTTACAACCTTACAATCCTTAACAGACTACTGAACTTGAGGTCTTCTTTTCTGGCAATTTTAAATATTGTACTGACAATTTACAATACTGACCGGAGTTCAGTGGGCCCTCCTTCTAGCACCATTTTTAAATGTTGGTCCGACTTTTATACACACCCTATGAAGAATGAGCATGAAACTCTGATAACACTTATACGGGATAAATCCCACTCACTTTAGGATCTTGTTGGTTATCCAAGGTGTGAGTTACAGAGTTGGGTCGAATGTCTATTCACTCTTTTCCGCTTCTGGAATAGTTTTCAATATGGACTGTCTGTTACCTTACAACGGGTTCTTGAACTTGTTCAATAATGTTTAGAAGTTGTCACTTGTTGACAATCAGATTTAAAATTAATTCTTTGATCTAGCTCTTATGGGTCAGCAGATTTAAATAAAAGACAAATTTAAAAGAAAATAAAAATGGATCATTTCACGGTAAAACAAAGAGGGTAGGGTAAGGCAGAAAGAGAAGTTTATCAAACTTAGCTGTAAAACAAAACTACCAATTTTATTTATACTATCAGCTTCACAACAGAACAAATCAAAGAAGAAAGTGTCCAGACTTTCTAAGATCACTTTCTACTAAGAGCATAAGGCAGAGATGGAACAGATCTGAAAGAAAATCATAAACAAAAGGGAAGTCCGTTAAAATTGGTATTTCTCACCGGTAGCATAGCTCACACAGTGAGGACAGAGCAATTAGAACAAACTTGAACCTTAAATCCATGATTTTCCCTAGCATACAATAGAACAAATGAAGCCCAACAACGATATTTAATCTTGATAACACAGATTTACAGCATATATTTAATAAACTTTAAAGAAACGGATAACAAAAGAAGATGAACTTATCACAATCTACAAAAGATTAGGCTCCTGGCCATGCTATCACAGAAAACAAAAGCACATCAACTCCAAGTCCAGAAATAAAGTATTTAACAAGATTTGCAAGAAATTGCTTCAATAGCCTTTTATTTCTAAGTCTCCGCCTCCTGCGATTACATTTAGAAGAAGTATTTATAGACTCAGGATAGACCCTGATCTTTTCAAGAAATATCTTCTTCTCAAACCCTAAATCTTATCATCTTAAACCCTAGTACCCGGGTTTTACAATATAAAGCCATTTAAAACAAAGTCTTGATAAAACTTAACCATTCTGCAACTCAGTGCAATCACTTGCCATAAATGGAGAAGATAGAATTCGAATGCCACTTGCATTCACCCGCAACTGTGAGTAAATGTCTTCATTAATGCCCTCGGGTAATTTGGATGAGTCACCACTTCTCTGACATTTCATCTCCGCAGAGCCATCCTTGAGTTGAAAATGTCTGCAAGCCATTAATTCTGCCATAAATTTTCATTAAATGCATCCATCGGCAAATTTCGGTAACTGAGTGTAGATATTTTCATTTTTCGGCCAATTCCCGACATACTCCATTAAATGGGCAGCTGCTTAGTCACCGTAAAGTCTCTTTGCGGCCAGATCTATAAAATTTGGATGAAACAACAATTCTCGGCATCTCTCATTTCAATATGGTTGTCTTCGATTAATTTGCACTTAACTTTGTCTTTATGGCCATTTCTCCGTTATCATGTAAGTGCCAGATGGCTTCCTACATGAAAGACAAACAAGGATTAGCATTTTAAAATTATTAAATCAAAACCTTAAATATTAAAATGAAACCCTAAAGTTCATTTGCATGTCGGCTCTAATTATCTGATACGTGGCTTGCTTTGTTTTGACACGTGTCGCAAAATCGTGACACGTGTCCATTTCCAGCTTTTTTCCACTTTCGGGCCTTTTCTGTCATGGCCGCAAAAATGCGACATGTCACGATTGCCTCTACTGCCTTCCTTCTCCTTCCAGCCGTGAAAATGCGACATGTCACGATTTCGTGACATGTCACGAAATCGCGACCCCTTCACTTGGCAGCATTCTCCTTAGTGTGTCACGATTTCGTGACGATGCCTTGGCATTACATTTCTTGCTTCTTTTGTTTCTTGCCTTGGACTTACCTCTCCTCAACTCTTGCTCACTTTAGACATGTCACGATTTTGCGATGTCGCGAAATCGTGACCTCGTGACACCTTTTGGCCTTGGGCCCTTTTCATCAACTGTGTCACGATTTTGCGACGTCACAAAATCGCGACGTCACGATTTCGTGACACTCTTATGCCTTGTTATTTTGGACTTTGCTTTATTTTGCCTTTGCTTCACTTTTTCCTTTTTTTTGATGTCGTCGCGACTCCGTTTCGCCCCTTTTCGTGATTTGGACGTCATGATTTCGCGACATTCTCATGCCTTAGACTTTTCTTTTTCTGTCGATTTCGACATGTCGCATCGGCTCCTCCTTCTGTTTCCTCTTTTCTTTTCTTGTCACGGATTTCGCTACAGTTTCTTGCCTTAGCCGATTTTCTCTTCTTGTAGCCGCGAAAATGCGACATGTCATGATTTCATGACATGTCACGAAATCGCCTATTTATGCCTTAGCTTTCTTTTGCCTCCTATTAATGAAGTGTCACGATTTCGTGACGTTCGTACGCATTTGCTTTCTCTCTCCAAACTGTCGTGATTTCGTGACATTTCCAAAAATGGAAGTGTCGCGATATCGCGACATTTCCAAAAATGGAAAGTGTCACGATTTCGCTACGTTTTCTTGCCTTGGCCGATTTTTTCGAAACCCGTCGCGATTTCGCGACATTTCCAAAAATGGAAGTGTCGCGATTTCGCTACCTTGCCAAAAATGGAAAGTTTTGGCCTTCAATGAATTCATCTATCTGGAATCTGCATTTTTTCATACCGGTGAAAGATTTTCTTTAATCAGCAATGATTCTAACATTTGCAAAAATGAATTCTAAAATAAAACAAAGCCAGATGCAAGTCTGTTTGGACACTTTGGTATATGCAAAACTTGAAGAGGAAAGAGACAAGCAAAATCTTGGACTTAGAACCTGAAAAACATCAAGAGGGTCCTTACTGCAAAATGAAAGCTCAAAATTTTCAAAGGGTGGAAATTCATTTTTAAGTGGGGGTGTGTTGCTTCTCAATAGGCACCTAAGGAAACATGTGCAGGTGATTATAGCACTATGTAACCATAGATCGATGGTTGAATCACACTGGAAGGAGTGATGAAAGGAACATAGGTTTGTACCCTTGTACTTTTCCTTCCTCTACTTTCAACTATAGTACTGCATCTAGGCTATATTAGAGGTTAGTCTTGTTTTCCCTTATTTGCATTTAAGGTCTAAGGATTAGGCACATTCATATTCAAAATTAATAAAAAACAATTAAAGAATCAATCTACATTTTTAATCCAATTAATAGAGCATATGCATATCCTGGTTAGCAATAATTTGAGTGCATTGGGGGTTCAAACTTGCATTATCTTTGTTCTATTATTCAGTAGGAACTACACATCTATAGTTGGAATTTCCCAAATGGGTGAGCATGGTTGGTTTACCAGAACCAACCACCCACCTACAGTTGGACATTATAACAAACCTTGGCCAAATATTGCTCGAAGTTAGCAACTTCAACCCCTAATCTATATTGTCTGATAATTCTTTGTTTCCTAATTTTTGCATTAGGCATTAAAACATAATTGCATAGTAGTTTTGCATTCCACAATAAATAACAAATCCTCACACACTCACATGAAAATTGGACAATATTGGACTTCATAACCAACCCCCAACATATTGTTACCCTGTTTGTAGCCAAGGTTGGCTCCAAGAACAATCATAGCCTATAACTTCTTTGGAGGGTGTATCATTTCCCATGGTGAGACTAGGTGAGTACTGGTAGGACCTATGTCCCCTCATCGATTATGGGTTTCATCTCCATAGCCTGATGGGATTCACAATTCGGACTTCATCACCGAATATGTGTGTGGGGGATTACAGGTGAAAATCGTAGAATCATTTTAGGGCAAATATTTGCACATCAATTTTTATTTTTTTTGCAAATTTTCAAAAAAATCAAACTTTGAACAGACTTAGGAAAAAAAACCTTTTTTGTTTTTTTTATTTGAGTGTTGTCTTACTTTGTACTTTCATCACACATACACATACATACACTTACATTTTACACCTAATCTTGTTTGTAGTGTATAGTAACAACCTGTGGTCAAGCTAGAAGGCTAGCCTTAATTTAGAGCCAGTAATCCTCTCCCATGGATCCATCTCAATCTTGTCATTTCTCTAACACTTCAGTGGTAGGTCAAGTTAGTGTAGTCCCTAATATGTCCTAGAACCTAATTGAAAGGCCCTCTAGTAGTGCCCTTATTTTATACATGGATATTATGCATGGGGCTACCCATATCGCTATTCTTGAGACCCCTAGGAGTGAGCCATTTATGCCAATAGATGGCTATGTCATGTACGTAGACATGGATGTTGTTAGGCAGTACCTGAATGTGGCTAGTATGGTCTTTCTATCATTTCCACCACTTACCATTCCATCCCATACCATCCTATCATTCCATCAAGAAGCCACCTTCCCATAGCCATATTAGTCTAGCCAAACCTTCACGAATACACTTTTTGAACACACTTTTATTACCATAGCCTATACCCTTCCATCATCATCTAATAAACTCTCCATCATCATCTAATAAACCCTCCATCATCATACCAAATCAATAGGTCATTTGCACCAATCCCCTTTACAAAGCACCCATCAATGTTGCTTCATAAATCCCTGTGTCCATTCCATCCATAGCACCCATAGGCACCATGATCCATAACCCCCCTCCTTCAACGACAATGCAATTTGCCACTTACCCACCACCTACATCCACTACCATGGTTGCTACACAACTTGCCCGATCATCCACATCATACATGGTCATACCCTCCTCATCTATAATTGCTATGTAGTAAGCCTTCTTGAAGTTACAACATATGATCCTAGATAATGCTAATCAAAGCATTAATCTTGATCCACTACAGCAGTCACAAGGAGAAAACCAAAACCAACCACCCACATCTCAATCTCATAACTTTTTTAGTCAAGATCCATCTTAGATGATGCACCCCAACCACCATAGCCTCTAACCCATATCATCAAGTTTATGGTAACCCTTCAAGTTAGCATACTATCCTACCTCTATAACCTCATCACTATCAAATCCCTCATAAAAACCCATACCACCATCTATTTCATGCTAACATCCACCAGCCAGGGTTTTAACCCTATGGAAGACCCAAAGTACAAATTCTTGTAGAGCTATATTGGTAGCCTTACCATTGAAACACTAGGTTTGCAGTACCAAAATCCCACCTTGAGGCAACTACTCAATCACCCAATCCATGCTTCGATACCCGCATCGCCTTATCCAAATGATTTTTAGGTATCAAAGTTTGATACATTTAATGAGGATGAGGACCCTCGAGAGCATGTGACTAGATTTGTTAACTCTTATTTCAGTATCAAAAATAATAATGCACTCATGCTCCACACCTTTTCTCAAAAACTCAAGGGAGAAGCCTAGGATTGGTACAACCACTTGCTACATCATAGTGTTTACAATTTTGAGCAACTCATGGACCAAATTTTGAAGTGATTCACCTTGAATGTTAGAAAGAAAACTATATTGACCAATCTAGTTAGCTTGAATCAATATGATGATGAATCGATACATGATTTTAGCAACCATTGGAGGGTGGTTATGATAAAATTGCCATTTCTCTCCCCATGAAAAAGCTAACAAGAATGTTCATGAAGATTTGTATCAAACCCATCTCTTTATTGCTACAGTTGCAACAGTACCAAAAATTCAAAGAGGCACTTTCCCAGTTCAGAGTGATAGAGGAAATAAAAATTCAAGAGGGTGAGATTAAGCCTAAGAAAGAAGAGTGGAAAACAAGAACCAAAATGGGAATAACCATAGCTAGTCCAAGGTTGCACAAGTTAATCAAGTAATCTTGGGCCAACCATCACAGCCAATTCAACATGCCCAAGTTCAAGTACAACAACCCCAACATCAATAGTAGCAATCGCAACAATCGAATTATCAAGCGGTTCCACCCCCACAGTAGGTACAAAATCAAACACAACCTACAGAGAGGCAACAACATAATTTTAAGCCCAAATGCAATTACACCCCACTATCCGAGCCTTATTCATCTATTTTTCAAAAGTTGTATGTGGCACAAATGTTCACATTACCGAAGGTAAAACCCGAAGACCCAAATAAGCCAAAGATGAAAGGCTACAAAGAGCATTTATTTTGCATCTTCCATTGGAAAAAAGGGCATGACATCAAAAATTTCCATGGGTTTAAAGGTATTGTGCAAGATTTATTAGAAGTGAGGAAGATCAAAGTCGACAACCCCTTAGCCCAACCTAATCAGAACCTTGGGATATACCAGACACCTTTGCCTCATCATGAGGTGAGTCAAAAAGCAATGGGAGCATCAACCTCTACGGTTCCTCCCAACTAGGTTAATCATGTGTCACAACTATACCAAGGTTTTGTAGGGGCTATAAGTATAGTTACCCATGGCCAAAGACAAGAAAATTGCATAACCCAAGCAGTACAATCTCCTCCAACAGAACCTAGTGTGGCCATACAACTAGACCCATCCATTCCACCACCACCCATCCATAATCCAAATCATCCATCTCATCCCATAATTACCCTAAGAAGCTGGTTGACATAGAGTTTGAAAATGGCATCAGCAAAACTATCAATATATGAGCTAATACAATAATCTCCCCCACATCGTGAGGCATTGATGGAAATTCTAAAATCCATCAAAGTGCAATCAAAAGACCCTAACGCCTTCAACACTTTTGTGGGGAGTGTCCAAAAATGCATGGAGCCCTCAATAGTATTTTATGACTTTGAGGAGAAGAGTGTATCATCTAATTTACCAGATCCTCCATTGCATATAGTCACTCATATTGATAGAAATCCATTCAAGAGGGTGCTTATTGATACCAGATCTTCAATCAACCTCATTACCACTCCTACCATCAAGCACCTTAACCTACCATCATCCCATATCACATCCTCCACCTTCATATTGAGGGCTTTTAATAATGTTTTATGATCAGCTGTGGGTAACGTAGTTCTACCTATCACCATGGGGGTGAAGACTATTCATGTACTCTTCCACATATTAGAAGGGATGATGCAATACAACATACTTCTTAGATTCCCCTGGATAAGGGATATGAAGTGTGTGCCCTCGACATTGCACCAATGTCTAAAATATGTACACAAGGGTAAAGTACATTGCATCCAAGTAGACACTAAGCCTTTTAAGTATTGCAACTTGATCTCAAATATTTATGAGTCGCTGCTTCCATCTACCCACCTTTCCATTCAACCCCTCACCATTCGCACCACACCAACTAACATCACCTCATCAAAAGCTCCCATCCTAGAGGAATTATCGATAGTTGATCCTATTTTTACATCCAAAAGCATCAACTTTGGTCAACCCTCATCCACCTCATTTCATTTCTCAACCACACTTGATCATCCTGCTAACCAAAATCACTAGCCACACCTCCCACTTTGTAAACATATTTCACATTTTTAGCACAACCCAATCCACCTCCATCAACCACTAACAATCCTATCAAGCCTAATATACCCCAAGCCTCACCACCCATCATATTGTAGATAGGATCACCTATCTAAGAGGAGCCATCACCTCCGCCTGAACTATAAGTTATTGTCAAAGCACCCTCCTCATCCACAGATCCATCCACATCCCAACCAACCCAAGTTGTAGTTCATCTTACCAATCTAGGAATTGGCAAGTACATTATTAAAAGAATCATAGTTACACCACCTATCTAGTCAATCAGAGACTATGGTCACCCATGTGATCCACCTCTAGCCATAGGTGTAGTGTACACAATCGGTTCTTGACCAAATAGAATCAATTTTGTATATGGGGGAGTGGATTCTTCATTATATCCACCTCCTCCTAATGATGAACCCTTACAAGAATTTTGAGAGAATTTAGAATATCTATCCAACTCGGATTTCCCTTTGCAATATTCTCACTGGGTTATCTAGAAGGAATACAACCTTGGATGACATGAGCAGGGTCCACATCACATTATATAAATGAGTATTTTCCAAGGATTACATTGCAAATGGCCATGGTCAAACACATTTATGATTATTACATCTCTAATGATGACTATGAGGAAGACTAGGGGGGAGAATTTGATGTCTTATCTATCACCTCTGATGATTCCCAAGATGCAGCTCCCATAGTACCCATTGATGAGAAAGATGAGTACTATATCAGAATATTTCCTATAAATCAACCCATATTTTAGTTGCTCCTTCCATGAGAACAAGTTGAGCCAAGTTAAATGCATTAAATATACATGGCAAAAAAAAATAGAAAAACAACAAAAAAACAAAAAAAAATTCATACACATTGCAGTTCATACATCCATCCATGCATTCCACATACATTACATACATGCATTTTAGGCATTTGTTCATACCATTCATTACATTAGGGATCATTTGGTTAATTTGGATGATCACTAGTCCACTATGTCTTGTTATCTTAATCAAGGGTATTCTACATCACTTAGGGATCCATCAATCACAATAATATGCAACTTTACTTATAATATTTTGCTAATTAAGGGACTCACATAAAGTAGAATAGATGTCGTGTAATTGTTAGCAATAATTATTATGCATCCGCTGATTATTTTGTGTCCACCTTTTAATTTTTAAAAGCTTGCAACAAAAGTATCACAAAAATATTACACACCACATCAATCCATTAGTAAAATACAAATGTTTTCAATCACCCAACCATTACTAGTGTTTTGGGTAAAATCAATTCAAAATCAAATAATATTTAGAAGCAATAAGTTGTCCCTGGTAAATCAAGTTTTCTTTTGGACCACACACATTAAAACACATTAAAAATATTTTGAACCTTGTAGAGAATGAAATCAAAAGTTGTTATTTGTTATGGCAAAATAGAAGCTAACAATGAAATTAATCAACAAGGACTTAAATAAGCCCAAAATACAAATTGTAACCCTAGAAAGTAGCAGTAGATCCAAGGATTATACAAATAAGGCTTAATCCAAAACAAGTGATAAGAAAAAGCCTTATTATTCTATGAAATAACAGACACTTGGACCCTAGACCAAAAAACATGAGCAACTAAATCAACTCACATGTACAAGGTGGCTTATTAACCCTAAGACTAAGTCCTAAATGCACAAACCTAGGAAACCTAAGGTTTATGAAAATAAAAATTAAGCCTCATAATTTGTTCCAACAAAAGAAGCATTGTAATCCAATGCTTTTAACAGAGAGGGAAATCCTAGGATATTTGGTGATTAGAGATGTAGTGATCCTGATGTGGAAATTGGCCACAACAGACCACAAGATATGAAGTAGTAGTACCCTGGTGAGTCTTTCGAGTCTTCGTATCAAAGAGTGTATCAGCATCAAGCGAAAGATGTGCATCAGGAGCCACATAAATAGGATGAATGATAGCTAGAAATATTCCAATGTGAAATTATAGTATGGCTTTAGGAGATCCACATTAACAACATCATGAATACCCAAGTGAGTCGAAAGATCCAAGTGAAAGGCATTCTTAGAAATCTATTGAACAATGGTATATGGCCCATAACGAAGAGGTTTGATCTTGATATGTACCTTGTCTATAAAATATCATTTATCCAGATGAAACCATACTTTTTCATCAACCTAAAAGTGATGAGGAGTGCAGTGTCTATCCATCTATTGTTTCTACTTCTGTTGAGTCTTCTAAAGAATTTGAACCACTTTGGATTGAAGGCTCTACAAATTCTGAAAAAAAGAGTTGGTCTTTTCTTGCTCCTTTTGAATGTGCATGGTAGCTGGTGAGGTCAAATATAAAGGTAACTCATATGGAGCCAAAGGCTAGAATCCAAAATGAACATCAAAAGGAGAGTACCCATTAGAACTTTGAATAGCCTTGTTGTAAGCATGCTCTATGTGATTGAGGCTTAAATACCACCTGGTAGGAGTGGAATGATGGTATATCTTCAAACTCTATACAATATTTTGATTAACTACCTCTGTCTACCCATTGGATTAAGGGTGATAAATAGTAGAGAAGTTAAGGGATACTCCCAAGATCTTCCAAAGAGATATCCAAAAGTGGTAATAAAAAACAATGTTGGTTGGAAGACCAAAAGAGTGTCACACTACCTCAAATAAGAGATAGGCTAAGTCCTATGTAGAACTTATCTTACAACATGGAATGAATTTGGTCATCTTGCTGAATCTGTCCACAATAATGAAGATACAATCATGCAGAGAAGAATCCACAACACACCCCAAAATTGGGGACCCACCTTTTTGCAGGCTTGCAGAGAAGAATCTCGGTGACCCAGATGCTAAAATTGAAGAAAAGAGGAAAAAATGCATGAGTGTTGAAAGTGTCGCGAAATCGCGACCTGTCGCGCCATCGCTGCCCAAAATAGGAAAAGTGTCACGAAATCGCGACATGTTGCTCCGTCGCTGCCGAAATTGAAAAAATGTCGCGATATCGCGACATGTTGCTCCGTCGCTGCTAGAATGAAAAAGTGTCACGAAATCGCGACGTGTTGCTGCGTAAGTTGTACGGATGAAAATAGCGTAGCGATTTCGTGACATGTTGCTCCGTCGCGACAGAAAGAGGAGAGAGAAAATGAAGACGAAAAAGTGTCACGAAATCGTGACATGTTGCTCTGTCGCGGCCCAGGCAGGAGAGAGAAAGGCAAAATGGAAAGGCGTAGCGATATCGCGACGCGTCGCAAAATCGCGGGTCAAACTGGTCAAAGGGCACAAAGCGAAAAAACGTCGCGATATCACGACAGAAAGAGGTCAAAGAGCACGAAGCAAGAAAACGTCGCGATATCGCGACAGGAACCAGTCAAACAGGGCAAAGGGCCAAAATGGTCATGAAATCGTGACAGGATCAACCAGAAAGCATAATGCGTAGAAATGGTCATGAAATCGTGACGAAAGCGAAAAAGGGAATGAAGCGAAAAGGCGTCGTGAAATCGTGACAGGTCGTAGTTTCGCGGCTCCGAAGCGAAGTAGTATGGATGGGGGCAGCGTAGCGATTTCGCGACGAAAAATTGGCAAGTGTACGAAAATGGAAAATGGTAGCGAAATCGCGACAGCATTGAGCGCAAAGGTGTGCAGAGTCAAAATGGTAGCGAAATCATGACAGTTTGCGGTGAGAAGGCCCGAAACAGAAAATGGTAGTGAAATCATGACAGTTTGCAAAGAAGGTCCGAAGGAGAGAATGGTCACGATTTCATGACGGATTGCAGCGAAGTAGTACGGACAGAGAAAAGCGTCACGAAATCGCGACAGGTTGAAGCTCAAGCGTACGGAAGGGAAAAATGTCACGAAATCACGATAGCATGCAACAAAGGTGCCCGAAGCAGAGAAGCGTCGCGATTTCGTGACAGGGTGCGGCCTAAGGGGTACGGAAACGAAAATGGTCACGAAATCGTGATAGTTTGCGGTATTATTGCGACATGTCACGTTTTCACGGCCGAAAGGTGAGCAGGTTGCATGCTGTTTTGTCGCGTTTTGGCACGGGAAGACGTTACAGAAGACGCAGAAAACGTAGGACACGTGGCTTACAGGTGTCAATATTGCAGAGGCGTTACATGCAGCGGTGGATTTCGAGCGTTTCAGAATCGAGCATTAATCAAAAGCAAGGAAAAGGCGGGAATTTGAAAGGTCAAATGCAGGAAGGTGAAACGAAGCGACACAGGGAGAATCGAAGAGCCATTTCAGTGATTATAAAGTCAAGAGCGCGGATTGAAAGAGGGGTTGGAAATTTCTGCTTGCAGAGTTGCAGAGACAAGGGCTTCATGCCATTCTGGGCCTGCACTTGGGCAATTTCCTTCATTTGTTCTGGAATATTTATGCCTGGAACATCCTGTAAATGTAATTGACATATCATTCAAATACAAAAATATAGAAAGTTGGCATCTCATTGATGAGAAAGAAGGAGTCATTTTGTGCATGCATGATTTAATGTTTTATCATTCATTCCAGATTTCTAAGGCTTTTAGGTGAAGTTTAATGCAAGTGTGCTTGGTTGCTTCATGCGAATGCCTAAATCTGGAATTACAGTAGAAACCCTAGAAACCAGCACCTAATTTATTTGGATTGTGCGAATTTGCAGGTTCATTAGGTTAGGTTGCATGCAGAAAACCTCATTATCTTCGGTTTCATCGAATTGATGACAACATTCTGACTGTAGTTTAGTTTCATTTTCATTTATTTTGCTTTATTTTTTAAACCCTTAATTTATTTTCTGCAGTTTAATTATTGTATTCAAATAAACAAGCTGAAAATCCATCAGAACTAAAGAGGAGAATAGATATTATTCATTTTGAGTCCACTGTAATTTCAAACTAAATAAACCACAGTGCCCCTTGTTAACATCCACTTGCAAACCCTAAGGTATTCCTAGCATTTCATTTGAACAACATCATATCAGCATAACAGGAACCTTGGAGAAATTATTTTCTTTGCAAGCAGAGGATTTTGGGACTCAGATCCTACCGGAGAGTGTGCTTTCACAATTGGGTGAAAACACCACTCAACAGATTGGCGCTAGAAGGAGGGCCTGAAAAGGGTTTATTTTATCGTGATTTTAGATGCTACGGGTTTTTAATTGTTTAAGAGCTTTACATTGCTAAAAATTTCAAGTCCATTTTATTAGCATATACGGCCTCTAACACCACTCAACGGATTGGTGCTAGGAGGGCCGTACGGGTTTATTTTTAGTGTAATATAATTTTAAATTTTTGTATGCATTAGTCCTCTAACATTCAGCGGATTGTAAAAAGGACGGTCTGAATTTATTTACCTGTTCTATTTTAAGCAATTCAGGTATGTTGTATATTTTTCTGATTGTTCATACAGAATTAAAGTGATTTGATTTAATTTTTCAGAATTTTGGTCTCATGCAATTACTTTTCATTTGATTTTAATGAATACATCTCTTAGTTGATGCTAACTTGATTTCTGTTTTATATTGCAGAGTTGAATATTCAACAGATTTGGTTCTAAAATTACATTTTAAGTTCACTAATGGCAACACTTGAGGAGCAAAGGGTATCCCTGAGAGCTGAAATAACATCTCTAAGAGAGAGAATGGTATTAATAATAGAGGATCATTATAAGGGTTTGTCTATACCTGTGGTACCATATCATGTTCCTAAAATGTTATTGGATTTTTTACGGTGTTTTAATCAAGAGGTACCACTAGGATACTTGCAAAAGCTGCATGTCTACAAGAATGCATTATGTCAATTCCAGATTTTCTATGAGGAGGTGGCTTGTAAGTTATTTGCATACATTTTGGATGATAGACCATTCTTTTGGTATAGCCAACTACCCATGGAGGTTAGGACTTCTTGGATACAACTAGAAGCAGCCTATCTTAATCATTTTGGTAATCAGGTTGACTTAGAAATATTGAAAAATCAGTTTACCTCCATATGTAAAGAGTCTAATGAATCCTTGAGTCAATTCAATGAAATATTTCATGAGTTGCACTCCCAAATGTGGGAAAATTTTAACACATTAGAAGAGGAAGCCATGAAAGTATACCTAGGAGCCATACACCCCACACTTGCTTCACTCATTGAGGAAAAACTGAGTGGTTTGTCCCTAGAGAGAATCCATGAGATCTTAGAAGAGATAGAACGACAAGGTCTTGAAGAAGAAAAGGCACAACATATTCACATGAGAGATTGTTCTTTTGATGCCAACCTACACCAACCATCAAACATAGCACCCTCCACTCCAATGATATCTAAGGTAAATGATCAAGGGGATGAATTTGAATACCCAAATTTTATGACCACCTTGGATGTAGTCCACGAGGAGGTGCAAATTGCTAAGACAACATCCACTAGTGAGGATCATGTAGAGATACATGATTATCTAGATGAAGGGGTTCTAAATTCAACAATGTTTGATATATGTGAATGGATGGAACCCACCATAGAATTGAATGAAATGGTTGAAAGTGAAATGGAAAGAAAATCAATAAATAAATTTGAAGATATGATAGAGTCTCACCACTTGTTCTTGGAAGATACTATTGATGAGATGTGTAAAATTAAAGATCAAGAAATTCTTCACCCTCCAAATTATGATAATGAATCATGGGTTACTAATTTGGACAATGATAGCCTTATAAATTTGAATTCAAGAAATAACCCACTTTTGGAAATAATTGAACCATTTAAGGAAGGTGAAGATGAATTTGATGAGAAGCACATTGATGAATTGGAAGATGTTGAAGAAATAGTTGAACGTCACCACTTGATTTTGAAAGATGATTATTATGATGCTTGGAAGAAGTGGGAAGACTTCACTCTTTCCAAAGCTACTAATGAAACTTGTGTGCCAATTGATATGCAGGATGACATAATTGCCTACTCAAAGGAAGATATTACAACTCCTGTACGATTTGAGGATGTTTTGGAAGAGAGTTTCAGATCTCATCAAATTTTGGAAGATTATAATGATCCTATTGCCAAGGACAAAGAAGAAAATGAATGGATGAATGAATCAAAAGATCATGTCACAAATACCATGGAGTTTCATATCATAGATTTGGATGACAATTTTCACAATGGTTGGGGGAGATATGATAATGCATTCTTTTCTCACATCTCCATAGATAAAACTCATATTTTACTTGATATGCAGGATGTTGAACCTTCTACATCATACGAAGATCTCATATTCACAAGATTTGAAAAGGGGACAAAATATAAATTCATTGAAAGTGTGGATGCAAGTTTGCATGATGATTTGGAGGATTCAAATGAAGAGATACCATGGATAGTGAACAAAGAATTAGAACCAAATGATAAAGAGATGGATCAATTGGAAGCAACTCAAATAAGTGATCATCAAAGCAGATTACTTGACATACACTTTGACCAAGAATGTTTGAGGATTGAAAAGGAAGACCATACTTTGAATTTAAATAATCTGAATGATGAAATGTCATTAAAGGTAAATGAAAAACAAGGTATAATTTTTAATCACACCTTTAATAACATGGTTTTAATGAATGGAAAAGAAGTTGATGCACTTGAATTGTTAAATAAAATTCATCAACAATTACTAATTGAATCTAGGATAAAAACTTTTAATGATCCTAATTTAGTAAATATCTTAGATGCTTGTAAATTGTTACACAAATTTGATTGGCCTACAAATTTGGAAAATGATTTGGCTTAGAAATTTGTAGAAATAGGCTACTACTTACAAAATTGCATATTTGAAAAGGATAGCCTAATTCTAAATCAAAGAGTAAGTTTGGAAATGGAAATTTTAAAGAATAGACATGATAAAATTGAAAATCATTTATTGTCTAATCATTCTAGTAATTTGATGCTCACCTATGGGAGTATTATTGGAACTAAATCAAATTGGTATGGTGAGCATGGCAAGTGGAAATTTGTTGCATTGTTTGGTCTGGTCTTAGATTCCCACAACATTTGGCATGCATATTATGTCATATTTTTGTTGAAATGTTCTAATCATGTGTGGGATCCAGGAAAGTGATAAGCTAAGCTTTGCATCATCTTGTATTATAGTGTACATTTGTATATAAATTTTGGTTTTTGGTTTTTGGTTTGTGTTTTCAAATTTTCATTTTTGGGATTGCAGTTTGGTTTTGGATTGAATAAGTTTTAATTTAAAGATGTGTGTTTATTTGACATGTTTTGTTTGTCTATAAAAAAAAAAAAAAATGATGATGAAAAAGTTGCCTTGAGATGCTAACTTATGTTCTAGATCGGGAGAATATGAAACATTGGAATTGTCTTGTAAAAGCTCCACAAGTAACACAAGCAGTTTAATAGTATCGTTTGATTTTGTGATGCATGAAGGAGTCAGTTTTGTATGACAATTCATTTTCATTTGCAATTCAAGAGATAATGCATTCATGTTACATCTCGCTTTGCACATACATGCCATCGTAGTTGCAAATGCATTTCAAATACAAATCATTAAAGTATGTCAAATCCTCTTGAGGTTATGCTATCACATAAATGTAAGTAAATCCTAAGGTGGGAAACTGAGTCTTGAGATATCTTGAACCAAGCACGTCTTATACATTAAAAAGGATCTTGAGCAAAATGATCAAAACCTAACTTGGAAGGAAAGGTTGGGCGAAAGAAGTATTTCATGTCTATCCTATTTATGCAGCATGATCCTTAAAACAGTGGTTTTGACCACTTCCATAGAGCTTAAAAGCCTAAAATCAGAGTAGTAAGGATAGGGTTAAATCCTCATCGAACTTAGGTTGAGGATCCAATTCCCCAAAGCTTTGATTTGACCTACATGGAGTAGTAAGGATAGGGCATAAATTCTCATCTCGCTTAGGTTGAGAATCCAATTCCCCAAAGCTCTTATGTCTCATTTCACAATAAATCTTGGATTGTAAGGATCGTACTATTTGTCCTCTAGCAAAGGATGGGTAGTCATCCCCAAGGTCTAAGCAACAAAATTAATATTTTCCATTTACACCTAAAGTTTGGATTGTAAGGATCGTACTACATGTCCCTAGCAAGGATGGGTAGTCATCCCCAAGGTCCAAGAAGTAAAAAATAATAATAAATAATTTGTTCCCACTTCATATTTATTTTGGATTGTAAGGATCATACTACTTGTCCTCTGCAAAGGATGGGTAGTCATCCCCAAGGTCCAAAGAAATGAAGATAAGTTTTGGATTGTGGGGTTAGGTATGCCCATGCATGGCAACATGTCTTGTCTAAAAAACAAGACCACTGATTGTCCAAAGGGTTAGACTAGCATGACCATTTCTTTCATAATTGGTTAAATTATTTTGCTCAAAGTGAGGTAATGAATTCTAAATCAGAATAGTAAGGATAGGGTTAAACTCTCATCTCGGTTGGTTGGGAGTCTGATTCCCCAAAGTTCTGATTTCACTTTCACTTGCACATGGGTTCAAGATAGTAGGGACTCATAACCAACTTTGGGATATATAATAAAGCAATTCATATAGTTGATCCTAAGAGGGTTTGGCAATCTTGAATGCTTGTACATAATAATAGAAGAATGACCATGCCTTTTATGAAAGCAAAATCTCCTAGCACATTCATTAGGGTACACAAATCATTCACCATCCCACATATGCATTCATGCAAAACTGATAATGGAGTGTGGATCAATTTCAAATGATAGGGAAAGAAATTCATTGCACACACTGAGCTAATACTTGATGATTCTGATGATTCATGTACTTCTGATCTTTGGGCATTTGTTATATTGCTTATGTGCTAACATATGTTTGCGAGTTTGTGATATGTTTCAAGTTGGGTTCTTACTAAAATGCTCAAGAGCATTTGACAGCAGAGTCGCCATTTGTTGTGGTTGATCCACAACACACCCCAAAATTGGGGACCCACCTTTTGGCAGGCTTGCAGAGAAGAATCTCGGTGACCCAGATGCTAAAATTGAAGAAAAGAGGAAAAAATGCATAAGTGTTGAAAGTGTCACGAAATCGCGACATGTCGCGAAATCAAAATGTAGAAATCACGACGTCGCGCCATCGGAAATAGAAAAAGTCGGATATCGTGACATGTCGCAAAAAAGAAATCGCGACGTCCCATCGCTGCCAAAACAGGAAAAGTGTCGCGAAATCGCGACATGTTGCTCCGTCACTGCCGAAATTGAAAAAATGTCGCGATATCGCGACATGTTGCTCCGTCGCTGCTAATGAAAAAGTGTCATGAAATCGCGACGTGTTGCTGCAGAAGTTGTACGGATGAAAATAGCGTAGCGATTTCGTGACATGTTGCTCCGTCGCGGCAGAAATAGGAGAGAGAAAATGAAGACGAAAAAGTGTCACGAAATCGTGACATGTTGCTCTGTCGCGGCCCAGGTAGGAGAGAGAAAGGCAAAATGGAAAGGCGTAGCGATATCGCGACGCGTCACAAAATCGTGGGTCAAACTGGTCAAAGGGCACAAAGCAGAAAAACGTCGCGATATCGCGACAAAAAGAGGTCAAAGAGCACGAAGCAAGAAAACGTCGCGATATCGCGACAGGAACCAGTCAAACAGGGCAAAGGGCCAAAATGGTCGCGAAATCGTGACAGGATCAACCAGAAAGCATAATGCGTAGAAATGGTCATGAAATCGTGACAGAAAGCAGAAAAGGGGAATGAAGCGAAAAGGCGTCGCGAAATCGCGACAGGTCGTAGTTTCGCGGCTCCGAAGCAGCGAAGTAGTACGGATGGGGGCAGCGTAGCGATTTCGTGACGAAAAATTGGCAAGTGTACGAAAATGGAAAATGGTAGCGAAATCACGACAGCATTGAGCGCAAAGGTGTGCAGAGTCAAAACGGTAGCGAAATCATGACAGTTTGTGGTGAGAAGGCCCGAAATAGAAAACGGTAGCGAAATCGTGACAGTTTGCGGAAAGAAGGTCCGAAGGAGAGAATGGTCACGATTTCGTGACGGATTGCAGCGAAGTAGTACGGACAGAGAAAAGCGTCACGAAATCGTGACAGGTTGAAGCTCAAGCGTACGAAAGGGAAAAATGTCATGAAATCATGACAGCATGCAACAAAGGTGCCCGAAGCAGAGAAGCGTCACGATTTCGCGACAGGGTGCGGCCTAAGGGGTACGAAAATGAAAATGGTCATGAAATCGTGACAGTTTGCGGCATGAAGGTCCGAAGGTGAAAAATCGCGATATCGTGACAAAAAGCGGCATGAAGGTTCGAAGGTGAAAAACGTCGCGATATCATGACAGAAAGTGGCATGAAGGTCCGAAGGTGAAAAATGTCGTGATATCGCGACAGAAATGGCCGGAGGCGTACGAACGAGGAAAGCGTCACGATATCGCGACATGTCGCATTTTCGTGGCCAGAAAGGTGAGCAGGTTGCATGCTATTTTGTCATGTTTTGGCACGGGAAGACGTTACAGAAGACACAGAAAATGTAGGACACGTGGCTTACAGGTGTCAGTATTGCAGAGGCGTTACATGCAACGGTGGATTTCGAGCGTTTCAGAATCGAGCATTAATCAAAAGCAAGGAAAAGGCGAGAATTTGAAAGGTCAAATGCAGGAAGGTGAAACGAAGCGACACAGGGAGAATCGAAGAGCCATTTCAGTGATTATAAAGTCAAGAGCGCGGATTGAAAGAGGGGTTGGAAATTGCTGCTTGCAGAGTTGCAGAGACAAGGGCTTCATGCCATTCTGGGCCTGCACTTGGGCAATTTCCTTCATTTGTTCTGGAATATTTATGCCTGGAACATCCCGTAAATGTAATTGACATATCATTCAAATACAGAAATATAGAAAGTTGGCATCTCATTGATGAGAAAGAAGGAGTCATTTTGTGCATGCATGATTTAATGTTTTATCATTCATTCCAGATTTCTAAGGCTTTTAGGTGAAGTTTAATGCAAGTGTGCTTGGTTGCTTCATGCGAATGCCTAAATCTGGAATTACAGTAGAAACCCTAGAAACCAGCACCTAATTTATTTGGATTGTGCGAATTTGCGAGGTTCATTAGGTTAGGTTGCATGCAGAAAACCTCATTATCTTCGGTTTCATCGAATTGATGACAGCATTCTGACTGTAGTTTAGTTTCATTTTCATTTATTTTGCTTTATTTTTTAAACCCTTAATTTATTTTCTGCAGTTTAATTACTGTATTCAAATAAACAAGCTGAAAATCCATCAGAACTAAAGAGGAGAATAGATATTATTCATTTTGAGTCCACTGTAATTTTAAACTAAATAAACCACGGTGCCCCTTGTTAACATCCACTTGCAAACCCTAAGGTATTCCTAGCATTTCATTTGAACAACATCATATCAGCATAACAGGAACCTTGGAGAAATTATTTTCTTTGCAAGCAGAGGATTTTGGGACTCAGATCCTATCGGAGAGTGTGCTTTCACAATTGGGTGAAAACACCACTCAACAGGTCATCTTGCTGAATCTGTCCACAATCATGAAGATACAATCATGCTATCTTAATTTTATCTAAAAACCACTCAATAGGTCCATGGAAATGCTTCCCAAGGACCATAAGGAATGGGCAAAGACATGCTCAAACCCAATTTTCTATTAGTGGATTTGGAATGGTTACACACAGCACATTGTCATAATAAATGGAGAACATCTCTCTGCATGTGAGGCCATAAGAAGAACCGTTGAAGATGATGAAGAGTTTTTAGCTTGCCAAAATGTCCTCCATAGAGAGTAGAATGAGCCTCTTTCAAGAGATACTCCCTGTGCACATAAGGTATATAAAGTTTATCCAGTTTTTACATCATGCCATTCTTGATGTGAAATTATGGAAGGCATCTCCAATTGAAAGAAGGATGTGAAAGTTTCTAAAAAAATTTGCCAAAGTCAAGAACCAAAGGATATTGTGTTGGCCAAGTTTGGAAGCAAATATGAGATGTTGTCACAATAGTTAAAGTAAGGGCTGATGGAGGATGAAACAAACAATATGCCATTGCATTAGTCTATAATTTATTATACTTGATTACCAAATGGAATTGCTGCAAGGATGATTTCCATTTCATGTGTCTAGCCTCTTCAATTTTAGTTTGAGATCGAAGAAACTTAAGTGGCATATGATCTGTGTGAACTATTATTTCTTTTACTAGAAGATAGTGCCTCCAATACTTGATGGCCTAAACCAAAGCATATAACTCCTTATCATATGTAGAATAGTTCTTCTTTACCTCTAAAAATATTTCAAAATGATAGGCCACTAGATGGCCATTTTTATTGAGCATGGCTCCAAGTGCAAATTATGATGCATCTATTTCAATCTCAAAAGGTTAAGCAAGATTTGGAAGAACAAGAACATGTGTAGTACACAATTTGCATTTCAATGTGTCAAAGGCCTTTTGTTGATCCTTTTTCCACTGAAACTCAATTTTAATCTTTGTCAAATGATGCAAAGGAGAGGTAATAGTAGAATATTTTGCAATGAACTTACGAGAGAAATTGGCAAGTCGAAGAAAAAACATTAACTCTATGATAGTAGTAGGAGTTGGCCATTTGAGAATGACTTCAATTTTAGTAGGATCCACTTGAATGCCTTTCTCACTAATTACAAAACCAAGATAGGCAATGGAAGTTTACCCAAAATAACACTTAGGAATATTGGCATACAATTGGTTTTTCTGAAGAATTTTAAGAACGAATTCTAAGTGCTCTAAATGACTTCTCCATGTATGAGAGAATACAAGAATTTCATCAAGATAGATGATCACAAATTTATCCAAACAATCTCTGAATATTTCATTCATCAGTCATATGAATGTGGCAGGTGCATTCGTAATACCAAGGGGCATGACAAGCCACCAAAGAGCCCCATTTTGGTCTTGAATGTTGTTTTCCAAGTATCCTCAGCCTGAATCCTAACCTAATGTTAGCCACTTTTGAGATCTATCTTAGATAAAATTTTAGCTCCTTGAAGCTGATCCAAGAGATTGTCAATTCGTGGAAATGGATATCTTTTTTTTATTGTTATTTTGTGAAGTGTTCTAAAATCAATGCATAGCCTCCCTGTACCATATTTCTTCAACGCAAGCAATATAGGTGAAGTACAAATAGAAGTGCTAGTTTTTATGAAATATTTAGCCAAAAAATCATGGATTTACCTTTTAATTTCTTCCATTTGCACTATTGATTATCTATACATTGAAGTATTGGGAAGAGGAGCTACAGGAACAATCTCAATGCTATGATTAATTTTTCATTTAGGTGGAAGGCTTGAAGGTTCTTTGAATACATCATAATATGATTGAAGAAATAAATTAATGAAGAATGTTTGTTATGTGTATACTGAAGTGCTTGATTCCCTTCTTTAAATGGTTTGATGAAGATGAGTTCTAGTTCCTTTGCTTGATTAACAGATTTATGTCCTTGCCTACACCTTAACATCAAATTTTATGGTGTTTGTTGTGTACTTATAATTATGTAAGCCTTATCATCTTTGTGCAAAGTGTATGTGTTTTTGTACCCATCATGTATAGACTTCCTATCGTATTGATAGGGTCTACCAAGCAACAAGCCACAACAATCCATTAGAGTCACATCACACACAATTGTGTCCACAAAATTAGAACTGAAAGCAAAATTCACCATGCATGTGTGTGTGATGTCGGATGAAATCCCATTATCCTTCCATCCTAAAGGATAAGTATGTGGATGGGGACCCATTGATAAACTTAGTTTATCAAAAATGGACCTCGTAATTAGATTTTTTTGTGAGACTCTATTGATTATACAATCAACCATTAAGGTGTCACTTAGGTGAACCGTGGTTACAAACAAGTTCTCATGATCACCTTGAGAAGTATTCATAAGGGTCACTTTGTTCAACCTTGCTAATTCCTTGTATGCCTTTCGTTCCCCTGTAGCCTCAATAGGACCATCTTGTGGATCCTCATGTGAAGGCTTTACAACTAGGGATTTCTTCTTCAAATTTTTTAATTTAAAACATTGATTCTTTTGATGACCCTTCTTCTTACAAAAACTACATTCCATAGGGGATTTAGAAGAATATTTTTGAGAATAAGAAGAAAAGGAAGAAGAAGAGGGATAAGGAGTATAGGAAGAGGAAGAAGACTTAGTTACCTTGGATTTCTTATTAGAAGCCTTCAGATTTCCTCTCAATGATGAAGAACGAGACCCACGCGATGACTCTCGCAACTCATCCTCCGCAAGAATAGCTTGATTGAAATACATGTCAATGCTAACAATTGTTTTGTATTTCTTCATGTAAAGGGGTTCTTGCAACCCACTTTTGAATTTGGTCACAAATTCGATGGCAGAGTCCTACACTGAATTCAAAATTCTCAATTTGTTAAATTTTAACACATACTCATGGGTAGTCATATGAGAAGTTTGGCAAAGATGAAGCCATCTTATCTCAAGATATTTGGCATAGTTTTAAGGATAAAAACTACTTTTCAAACACATTGTAATTCATCCCATGAATAAATAGGATTTTTCATCCTTTGATGATCAGTGATGAGGATATTAGCAATGCTAGAGAGCTTAATCTTGGAAAAAACCACTTTCTAAGCCTTCTCCAATTTGGTGTATTCAAACCAACTTTCCATGTCTAAAATCTAGTTGTTGAGAACTTCAGGATCCTGGTAGCCATCATACATGGGAACCTCACATTATGGCTGAATATTTATAGAAGTGACCTTGTTGGACAAAACACTCACAAGTTATGTTAGCTGGACCATTTTGTCAACCAATTTGGTAGCCATTTTGCCCCGAGTATGCACCAGCAAGAATTCTCAAAAAATGGGGTTACAAGATGTGGATATAAATTACAAAAAGTGCAAATTACCCAAAATAATTACGAAAAGAAAATTGTAATTTTACAAAAATTGCACTTAGATATGTCCCCTTTTTTACAAAAATGAAATCACTCTTGCTGCAATTATGTTGTGGTGACAGATATTGTTTGCAATTTTTAAATCTTCTATGCAATGTTTTGTTAGATCAAAACAAATGGTAAAATTTGGTGAAAATATTACCAAAAAAAAAACAAAATGTGGGCATGAAAGTGCTGGTAACTTGAAATACTTTTGAAATAGTAGCATTTGAATGCGCAAAATTCAACAATGTCAACATGGTCAACATAATTCCCATGTTAGCAGTTAACAATGTGCACTTGATGACTTTTCTCCATACATCACAGAGATAGCCAGCACAAACCAACTATACTCTAAAATGTGGTTGTGCCTATATAAAGGTCAAAAGTACCCTTAGCCCACTGAATGTGGGATATCACTTAGGACACTCCTGCAAACATGAAATATTCAATCTGTAGAGTCACAAGTCACTTCATAATGAAACTACATCTTTATCTATTGTGCCATATGGCAAAGGATGATTAACCATCCCAAAATTTGAGGCCATGACAAAAATTCTTGTCAAAGAAAATGTTAGATCGGCTACCTGGTTCACATGCAAGTAGACAATTTGGTAATGAATTTTGTGTTGACAAAATAGATTTGTGGATCACAATTGGTTTCAACATAACTACAATAGTTAAATTAGAATCTACATTTAAAGAATTTCCTCCAATCAGGTTTCCTTCTCTAGTTTTAACAGACCTCCTAACAGAGATGACAATGATGGGTGGGAAATTACTGGCAGACACTATAGGCCTAACTAAATCCCTATCAGTATCAACATGAGTAGAAGTCAACAATTGAGAACTACCATAAATGTCACTTCAAACATTGCAATAATGGAAATGATGTAGGTGCTATCATATTCTCAGAAGAAGTGCGGGTGCTATCAGAAGTGGCAAAGTTTTTGGCCTTTGTTGAGTCAGGTTTACTACGAGGTGGACAAAACTAACGTTGGAGATAGTATCTTAAATTTTGGAGTAGGCATTCATACCGAGGCAAAAACTTACAATGTGAATACCAAGAATATCATCAATTTTTGTTTGGAAGAAATCGAAGCATATGTTTTCCTTGCTGAAATCAACGCAGAAAGACACCGTATCGATGTGATGCAAACAAAAATGGATACAGATGCTAAGTCCTACGAATGCATGAAGGAAATGACGTAGAAACAAGATGTGAGCAAACAAAGCGGGGCCTCTTTTATTGATATTGCTTTTAATCCGATTACAATACATCCCCCCTCTAGGGCTCAAAACATGTGATACAATTTGTTACATCAATGGATGCATGGATGAAGCCGCACTTCCAAGATCGGACGGTACGCTTCCAGCGTCTTCCACGTGCCCACATTCGAAGTGGGTGGGCTAAAGGTTGTCACCACTTGTGTCCATGTGTTCGTCATTCCTTGCTACCCCTCTAGTATTCCTGGTGGTGAGATCTTGCACACAGAAAGACAACAAATCGTTAATAGCATATGCGTATGTAGAAAATATGTAATCCCTAAGGCCTCCAACAGGCGCTTGTGGGATATCAGTGATAAGGTTGATAAATTGATTATAAAATGACATATGAATGTAAAGGACAACTTCTAGAATTGGTATCACCTGATTTTGCATCGAAGCGACGTCGGACGGCCCCATTATGCGCGTTTGCCCGTCGAGGGCCTCTCCAAGGTGAGCGCTCCAATGTCCCACCTATGCTCATCCAAATCACCTAAAACTCATGGGTTAGGAATTATATGTGATTTTAAGACTACCCAAATGCTCAAAATTTGCCTATCCTACCCATATTTTCCTGTATGTGACAGGGGCGCCCTACGAGCTAGTTAACACATAAAAATGATAAAACTACAGTCAAATCATGTCAGAATGCAATGAAAATTTAACAGAGGCATTAGGATATCATCAGGGACATATTGCAAAAATAATAGTAAGGAAATCATGCATAAATTTCTAATCGCTCCGGGGTGGGACGCTGGGGACTGCAACAAAACTTGCAAAAAGTGACCTTGCAAATGTCCCATCCAGAGGCCTCCAAAACTCCTGCAAACTTGTGGTTAGACTAAAAAAAACATTTTGAGATGACCCAGAAGGTCAGATTTGGCATATTCTGCCCAGGTCATCCTGTATCCGAAGGCGCTCCCTGTAGGTTAGTAAACGCATAAAAATGACAAAAACCAGGTCAAATCATGTCAGAAAGCAATGAAACTTGGACAACAACATAAGTACATTAAATAAAATAGAATGCAAAAATAATAGTAAAGAAATCATGCACAGATTTCTAATCACTCCGGGGTGGGGCGATTAGGACTGCAATAGTTCGAGGGGCGCCCGGGGGTGGGACGCCCATCGTTTGGGGCCTAGTTTTGACACCAATCCAAGTGGGATGGGTCCAAAACCTCCTAGGGGGTTGTGTCAATGAGTTTGGGGTGGGATTATGGCTGATTGCTTGGGTTTTGGGTCTGGATTGCGTTCCTAGTGTTCACCCGATAACCTCTCTTCCAAAAGAGAAATTAGGGATGTAGGAAGCACAAAGAGGAATGGGGGTATAGTTTGGCAGCACTTCGTTGCTCCAAATGCTCCAGCTCTATTCTCTTTTTGGGGTGAGGAGGCTCACATTTTTATAGACCTAAGGGTCTCCTTTGAATGCGCATGCGAGGGTGCCACTTGGCTCATTATGCCTTTTTGGGGGAGAGAATATTCCTCCCTGATTTAGGGCCTCCTTGATTGAGGCCTCCATGATCAGGGCAGGCTTGACTGAAGTCTCTCTCTAATTTGAAATCGTTCCTCGCAATTGCATGCCTTGAAGGTGAAGTTAGGTGGCGGATCTGGGCTGCCATTTGTCAAGGTTTGACTTTTTTCCAGTCAAACCTGCTAATCATCCCACCCTGGAGCGATTGTTGCTAATCGTCCCGGGGTGGGACGAATAGGATTCTAATCATCCCAAGGTGGGACGAATAGGGAGCAAAGTGCTTAAAAGGTGCAAAATTGACCTCTGACCTTCCAAAACTGATTTGGGAGTGGTTAGGACCACTGTTTAACCTCTGGAGGCTGCCCTAGGGGGTATGTATGCCAATTCGGTCAGTGCTTGTAGTCACATAATCGGATTGGTGTTGTTTTGGTGTCTACAGATGCCCCTTTTTGGGATGCGCTGTGTGTGGCATAGTGCTGAGCAAAAATAGATGACCAAAGCACTTAATGATTAGGGTTTCTTAGTAACCTAACCAAATTTTGATGCCCCAAGTATGGAAAGGGCACGCATTCTTGAATCCTTGCTTCTGACGAGCTAAGGAGCTTAACTCAAGTGTAACCTTTTTTAGTGAGGTGTACTTGATCTTGGACATTGTTCAATCATGAATAGGCAAAGGGCACAACCTTTTGTCCGAGGAACCTTTTCTTCATGCTTCCAGAATGCCAAGTGTTTGTTTAGCTTGTGATTATTGCTTGTTTGCTGCCCCAAGCGGGAGCGTGATTGTCTTTGTCAATGATTCTTTGAATGCATGCCATTTCCTTGATTGGGTGTGTATTTGTTGATTTGGTGACTAAGTGTGACTACCCCCTCAAGCGACGAATCGATGAGGGAATGACCAAAAATGAGAAAAGCGACGAGTCGCTTGACCCAAGATGACATTTGTAAGGGTGCCTTCAGTTGTTTTCGTTGAACGCTTATTGCAGTTTTCCAACAATCGGACCTATTTTTGGTGGGTTTTGACCCTTTTTTTGATGCCTATTGGGGTAGAAATTATCAAAAATCCTCCTTCCCGTGGAGCGGTCCGGCTATGCTAGCCTTCTTAGGGAGTAGGATAGTGAGTATTTGTGACCCCGACGATGGTTTTTCATGCCATGAATGTCAGGTGCAAAGGCACCTTTGTTCAGCAAATTTATTGCTATTTTTGGTGCATTTTTTGGATGCAATTTTTGTTGCTTTATTTCTTGCTCTGTAATCGTCCCAGGGTGGGACGAATACCAATTTTGTAATCATCCCAGGGTGGGATGAGTGCTAACTAGAGTGCTCATCCCAGGGTGGAACGATTACAGGCCTAACAACCTATATAAGGACCAAAACTAGGTTTTGGGCTCATTTGCAATATTTTTTTCTTGGCGATTTGGAGCAGTGAGGAGGAGGAGTGCGAGTGTGCATAGCGGAGCGCTGCTGAAATTTCATGGACATCATGAGTGCGAGAACCGAATATTCGAGTGGAGGAGCCGAGGTGAGACCGGTATGATGTTCCTTCTCTCTGCCTATTATTCGTGTATGTTGGATTGATTTCATTCGTATATCAAGTTGAAAACCTAATATAGGAACTTTATTTGTTGTTAATTTTCGTATATTAAGGTCAAAACCCTAGTACACAACTATTATGTAATTTTTTTTTGTTTGTATTTAGGTTTTAAAAACCCAAAAATGTTTTTGTTTTATTTTTTTGTTTTTGTTCATATTAAAGTTGAAACCCTAATATGTTTTTTTTTTTTGTTCATATTAAGGTTGAAACCCTAATATGTATTTTTATTTTTTTTTTGTTTTTGCCATATTAAGGTTGAAACCCTAATATGATTTTTTTATTTTGTTTTTGTTTTGTTCATATTAAGGTTGAAACCCTAATATGATTTTTGTTGTTTTATGTTGATTGTATAGTTATTTTCATGTATTCTGTCATTGTTAATTTATTTTAATGTTTTGTACAGTTTTATTTTAATGTTTTTGTTTATATTAAGTATGTACTTAATATCTTTTTGTTTTGTTTTATTTTGTTGTTTCAGGTTGTGAAGAGTCGGTACCGCCAGTCGACTATTTTCTCTGATGCCCGAGATGCCCTGATAGTTGTGGATTGGGAGTGGCTTGATGCCCTTGGGCTCAAGCACATGATGCGTCTGGAGCCTATGGTGGGGGATCAGGCATATTTGATTGCCCTGATCAATCTGTGGGATCCCCGCACCAACACTTTTCATCTCCCAATAGGGGAGATGACTGTGACTCTGGAGGATGTGTATCGGATTCTATGGATTTTGATAGATGGACTGCCTATCTGGATGACCCACCGTGACCAATGGACAGTGGTATTGACACGATGTTTTGGTTCGATGGTGGAGAGGGGGGTGGAGAGGGCTGTGGAGAGGGCAGAGGCTGACTGCCAGATAGGTGGTATTCTGGTGTGGTGGTGGCTGGAGAAGGGCGTATTAGGGGTGAGGCATGCTTTGCTCATGACCCTCATTTCCAATATGCTACTTCCTAACTCCTCAAGTGTGAGGTTCCCTTGGAACCTGCTTGAGTTGGTTTTCACATTGGTGGAGTGTCCTACATCAGCTCCACTTATTATGAGATGGGGTCAGACGTTATTGGCACAGTTGTACGACGAGTTGTACGAGGTCCGCTGTCGAAAGCGAAAGGGGATCGGGTGCAGCTATCTCTTGCAGTGTTGGGGGTGGCAGCACATAGCTGTGGAGCGGTCATAGGGTTTGCCTTGGACCACCCGAGGTGAGATGGTGGATCGAGAGATTGGATATGCCAATTTATGGCGGAGGTCAGAGGAGCATGGACAGAGTCGACGGTGGGCAGGTGACGTAGGTCACTATACTGATGCCTTCTCTCATCTAGTGCCAGGGCAGGTGTTCTAGCAGTCGTACCAGGACTATCCAGCCTGGCCTGAGGCTGGAGAGTGGCTCCGATGTGTGCACAGGGGTAGATGGTTGATTGGGCGGCATGGGATAGAGTAGGAGTACTTCCCATATGTCCAGGTGATGCGGCAGTTTGGGGTGCGCCAAGGATTGCCTAGTGATCCCTTGATCTATCGACATCACGGTGACGAGAGGACCCTAGTCTGGCCTATCATTGAGCCACTGGGTGAGGGGTCTGATGTAGTTATTGATGTACCCGATGTGGACGATGTCGGGGTGACTGTAGAGTATGACCGGTGGTGGATTATGCGACGATGGCGGGGTGAGGGGCCTCTAGGAGGCATGGATATGGTAGCAGTAGGAGGTGGGGGTGCAGAGGCATCGATGGAGGGTTGGGGGGCTCCACTTGATGATGTTGACATGGTGGAGGTTGATGACTTCACTGGCGATGGAGATGATTTGGGGGTTTCGAGCAGCCGAATGTACAGGATGTCCCAGAGCAGTGGGTGCCAGAGCAGTAGGCCATCCCGGAGGTGCCCATGCCTCAGGCTATCTCAGGGGATGTGGAGGCTGGGCTTCGTGCTGAGATAGCACGATTGGAGGGTCTCCTACGGAGATGGGAGGAGGAGCATAGAGATGCTTTGGTGGAGGTAACGCAGGAGAGGGATCTCCTACGGACTCAGTTGGCATAACGGGATAGTGCATTGGCTGTGTATCACCGATGAGATATGGAGTGGGGTCGGTACCGGGTAGAGTTAGAGACAGAGGTTGTCCGCCTCGATGGACAGTTGCTTGTGCTTGATGGAGGTGGTTCGTCATGTCGTACGAGAGGTAGTGAGACTGAGCAGTCTGCATCATCTCATCGTAGGTGGCTAGGTGAGGGTAGTGTTGGTGGGCAGGGTGCGAGGGCTGGCAACAGCCGCCCTGAGAGGTCCCATAGGACCCATACTACTGGGGGTAGTTCCAATCGCACCGATCCTGCATGATCATGGTGGCCGACTCCCTAGGCTTTGGGGATTTTGAGTTTTTGGTTTTTTTGTGAGGTCAGAGGACCTTCTTATTGTAGCCTGAGGGCATTTTGACTTGATATATATACATGACTCTTTTTGGTTTGATTATATCCTTGTCATGGTTTATTGTTCTTTTATGCACATTTATTTATGTTGATGTATGCATATGCTATTATGACTACGGATGATTTTAACTATATGATATAGATGTATGCATATGGAATGGATGGAATGATTTGTTGGTATACAGGCGGTGGCACCATAGACTGTATAGGATTTATTGGCTTTCTGTACTATGTGATTGCTTTATGGAATAACTTTGCATTTGTAATTTTTGTTTTGTATTTTTTGATGGTGATGTAAGTAATGAAATGTACAACAATTGTTTTAGAATGTAGTTAAGGTTTTTCTGAGACTCAGATGCTTTAACTAACTAGTCAAGACTATACATTATCTTACAAGACTTTCGAACAAGGTACGAATCAGACTTGAGTTTGACCAAGTTATTTCACATCCCTATGTGTGCGATTGAGTTCGTTTATGTGGTATTCGTAAGGATACCGCCAGTGCCAGGTAGGCTGTCCACCAAACCTGTACTAAGGATCACCTAATTAGCTCCACTAACTCCTTTGTTGCATTTAGTAGGATTAATCTACGATGCAATCTAGGATACCATAAGCTAGCTCATCCACATGCAAACATTGGTCTACACACATGCAAAGCTAATGTGATAGACATATCGTCATGCGTTTAGGATACCACCATTGCCAGGTAGGCTATCCACCAAACCCGTAATGAGGATCACCTAAATGGTTTTTCAAATGCTGAGAATTCCAAGGATTCAAGCTCAGGCGTCTTTCGGTTGTTCAATTTGTTGGGATACTTGCTCTCACATATAGTGATGAAAATCACTATTTATTTTTCTTTTTTTTTTCTTGAGCAAGGGGTTTGAGTAGTGGTGATAACCACTATTATTTTTTTATTGTTGCCTTTTGAGGATTTAGATTTTGAATTTTTATTTCAAAGTTGAGCTTGTGGGATTTTGGCTTGTGAATGGCATTGATCCTTTAGGCCTTGGGGATGACTACCCATCCTTCTCAGGGCGTGTAGTACGAATCCTTATGACTTTGGGGATCAAAGGTGTTTGGGAATTTTGATGGTGGACTTTTGGGATTTTGCTTTGGAATGGTATTGATCTTTTAGGCCTTGGGGATGACTACCCATCCTTCTCAGGGGTGTAGTACGAATCCTTATGACTTTGGGGATCAAAGGTGTTTGGGATTTTTGATGGTGAACTTTTGGGATTTTGCTTTGGAATGGTATTGATCCTTTTAGGCCTTGGGGATGACTACCCATCCTTCTCAGGGCGTGTAGTATGAATCCTTATGACTTTAGGGATCAAGGGTGTTTGGGATTTTTGATAGTGGTGAAAACCACTATTTATTTTGGGGAATTGGATGGGGAAGAGCTTGTCCTTTTGTCAATTCTCAGCATTCTTGAACCATTCGCATAGGGGGATGAGCAGGATAACAATTTTTCCTTAAGGTACCCTAGACCACTTTGTAGGTTTCATCTTTCGTTCACACAACTTGGGAATTTTTATGTGTTTTAAGCTTGTGTTGGGATGCTATGTAACAAGGCATGATCCAAGTAAAACTCTACCTTGTAAAAATCGGTCCCAATTTGTACAACATTTGACTAGAAATCTAAAGATAGTTGAATGATGAAAACCCTAAAGACATTAGAAGACAACTGACTATGATATGGCGAAAATGCGAATGGCGTTATTCTTGATGGATCATTTTTTTTTTTTTTTTTTAAGAGTATGCATGAAAGTGAGATGCAATTTTTTTTTTTTTATTATTTGTTGTTTTTTAATATTTGTTATGGACGGTTTAACCCGAATGGGTGCGGACCAAGTGATTCTTATGGATCCTTGGAGGTTTTGACCAAAGGGATTATAGATACCTTTGGGGCATTTTGGGTGACCAAGCGATTGTGGGAACCCTTGGAGCTTTTGGTTTGACCAAAGGGATTATAGATACCTTTGGGGCATTTTTGGGTTGACCAAGCGATTGTGGGAACCCTTGGAGCTTTTGGTTTGACCAAAGGGATTATAGATACCTTTGGGGCATTTTGGGTGACCAAGGATTGTGGGAACCCTTGGAGCTTTTGGTTTGACCAAAGGGATTATGGATACCTTTGGGGCATTTTGGGTGACCAAGCGATTGTGGGAACCCTTGGAGCTTTTGGTTTGACCAAAGGGATTATGGATACCTTTGGGGCATTTTTGGGTTGACCAAGCGATTGTGGGAACCCTTGGAGCTTTTGGTTTGACCAAAGGGATTATAGATACCTTTGGGGCATTTTAGGGTTGACCAAGCGATTGTGGGAACCCTTGGAGCTTTTGGTTTGACCAAAGGGATTATGGATACCTTTGGGGCATTTTGGGTGACCAAGCGATTTGGGAACCCTTGGAGCTTTTGGTTTGACCAAAGGGATTATGGATACCTTTGGGGGCAGTTTTGGGTTGACAGCGATTGTGAAAATTGCCCCCTTTTTTGACTAAAAAAAGGTTATGTTCACTGCTATAAAGCATTTGAGACATGGAAGACCCCATCATCAGGCAACTCTATGTTTAGAGGCTGATGTCTTTGAGAGGAGCCTCTGCTAGTTGATCGGTGATGACTTGACCTTTGATGGACTTTTGTCCAATGAATTTGATGTCAAACTCTGTCAACAACATGATCCATTTTGTCATGTGACTACTATGATAAGTATGACTCATCATGTATCGTAATGGATTCTCCTTAGACACAACATACGTCGTATTGCTCAGCATGTAATGGCATAGCTTTTTGGTGGCAAATACCATCGCCAAGCATAGCTTCTCAATGTATGCATAGTTAAGTTCATAATTGACTAGGGTGTGGCTAAGATAATAATTAGCCTGTTCTTTATGTAATTCATTTTTTGGGCTAGCATGGCACCCAGTGCCACCTCAGTAGCTGAGATGTATAAATAGAATGACACTCCTGGTCTAGGTGGTGCCAATACTGGCGATGAAGCCAAGTATTGTTTGATGTCATCGAAGGCTGACTGGCACTCGTCATCCCAATGAAATGCTACCCCCTTGTGTAATAATTTATTCATGGGTCGGCACTTGTCGGATAACTATGCTATGAAGCGCTTGATCGACGTGACCTTACCCCGCAAGCTTCGAGCTGCTTGATGGTGGTTGGGGGAAGCATTTCAAGGATTGCCTTGACTTTATTTGGATCTACCTCGATGCCTCATTTTGAGACTATGAAACCCAAGAGTTTTCCAGATGTGACGCCAAATACGCACTTCTTGGGGTTTAGCCTAACCTTGTGTTCGATGAGGCGATCAAGGATCTTGCATAAGTCATCGAGATGATTTTGGCACAAAAGAGATTTGGCCAACAAATCATCCATATAATCTTCCAAAGTTTTATGCATGTGATCATGGAAGATGTATGTCATAGCACGTTGGTAGGTGGCGCCAGCGTTTTTAAGGCCAAAGGGCATGACCTTATAACAAAATGTCCCCCAAGGCATCGTGAACGCCATTTTTAGTTGATCATCGGGATTGATACGAATCTGGTTGTATCCCGAGAAACCATCCATGAGGGAAAGCATTTCATGGCCTACTGTAGCGTCTACCAATGCATCGATGCTAGGCAAGGGGAAATCATCCTTGGGACTCGCTTTGTTTAAATCTCAAAAATTGGTGCATATGCGAATCCTCCCGTCAGGATTTTTGATGGGTACCATGTTGGACAGCCATGGTGGGTAATCTATGCAGATGACAAACTGTGCATCCAACAGCTTTTGTAGCTCATCTTTGACCATTAAGGCCACTGTTGGGTGCATCTTACGTAGCTTTTGCTTGACTGGCTTGACTGTCGGATCAAGTGTTAGATTATGCGTGACTAGCTGTGGGTCTAGCCCCGACATGTCTTTGTAGGACCATGCAAAAACCTCCTTCTTCTCTTTGAGAAGGGCAATGTAATCGGCTTGCTCTTCGAGGGATAAACTTACCCCCAGCTTGATGATTTGTGGATTCATTGGATCAGAACCGATGTCTATGTCAATCATCTCTTCGACTGACATGTGGGATCCGTCCTCCAACTGGTGTGGAGTTGGGATCAGGTGGATATCATTTGCTGAATTTAGATCTACGTTGGGAATGTCGGGTTCCTCTTCAGCATGGAAGATATCCTGAGTCTATCTTGGGGTGAAATGAAACATCTCACCGCAAGGCCAGTACTCGATGGGGATGGTGGTGAGTCAGCGTGATCCCAGTCTATGGCATCTAGGTCTAGATACAATGGTCATGTTGGATCATCTGGATTGTGGATGGGGGTGGTTAAATCAATGGAGATCATGTTGATGGAATGAAATTGGTCTCCATTGCCACGTGGGTGTTGATTCGGACATCCTTGGTGATCCTTGTACCCCAGATCTAGCTCTGTGGGTACTGGCACAAAAGGATCGGCCCTATGTGCAGATAGAAGGATAGGGTCTGCCCTTGGCACCGATGGCCCTATAGGGTCTCTAGGTGGGAGGTGCTCCCCGTATGCCCGAAGTGGTGGATGAAGCACTTGGTTTAACCGTACTTGGTTTAAATGCCACCTATGCCTTGGTCCCATATTTAGATGTTCAAACATATCATCGATGTCTATGGGGTATTCTTGTTGCCTCATATGGTTGAGATATGCCATCTCAGTCTCATCCTCATAGTCACTATCGAAGATCCATAGGCCTTCATTGGCTCCAACAACTATGTGCCCCTCTGGCTGGTATAGCCTCCCACTAGGCATTTCTTGATCACTATCCTCACTCTCTATGAAAACCAAAAATCTGGCACATGGGTAGTCGATGTTGAAGAAGATATTTGGATCTTCTTCCTCCGGTGGATCACTTGGCCTTATGGCCGGCATGGGAGGCTCATTTTGTTCGAGCAAGTTGATTTGGTCCCTTCTGGGTTGTTCCGCTCTCTATGGGAGGGCTGGATTCTCTGGAGGTAGCAATTGCCCGATTGGAACATTAAAGGGGAACATTGCCATGAAGTTCTCCTGATAGTCGTCAATGGGTGTCACCTGCGAGTGATTGCTATCGGACTCAAAAGGGTCCCAAGGTGCTACCTCATAATCTGACTCATCTTTAGAAGACCCCCCTTGATCTTGTTCATATCCCTCTTGGAGGTTACTTCTTGAACTTTCCCCTTCCTCGATCAAAGGGGAGGGGTTGTTGAGGTCAACAAGGTTTGTTGTTAACAATGGGAGATAATCCCCCAATGTGTATGTAGTGTTGGGATTGGCATATGGATCTTGTGCCAACCCATCCCTGTTGCCTAGACCTAGGCCTTGCATGGTTTCTACCAAGATGTCAAGGGGCAAAGGGTGGTTGAACCCTACTCCTGATTTATCATATGGCATCTGGTATCTCGGTTGACAAAGAATGCGCATTCCTTGTTCGTATCTGCCCAATCCATATCCATGCCAATTACATTGGTCTAGGTATTTCAAGGCAAATTCCGGGTTGGACAGATAGTCAACATTCTCAGCAAATGGCTCTTCATCCTCTTCCTCTTGTAGGTAGGGTTCAATGCCATTCTCGAGGCCCCCATATACAAAATTGGTCTGATTTGGTGGGTAGCCTAAAGGGACGATAGTGTCGATGGGGAGGCGAGGTCTCCCCATGTCTTGCATGGATTCGAGCATGGGTGTTGCCACAATGTTCCACACTAGGTACTCCCCTAGGCCCGTATTGGCCATCTCAATGGTAATCATCGATGGTTGAGGGGGAGGGAATGGGAGTTCTCCCTGAGTCCACTCCATGTTGGGTGAACCAGGTGTCTCGACTTCCATTCGGCTGGGCACCTCTTCGGTAGAGATGGTTGAGACTAATGGTGGTACCTCCTCTAGGGGCTTCTTCCCATTGTCCTTCGGTGTGGCCACCATAGGTGGCATCGTTGGTGAAGGAACAGACGATGAAGATGGGCCAGGTTGGTGAGTTGAGGGACTCAACAGTGAGGATGTAGGTAGAATCGGACCCTGTGTGGATGGATTCAATTGAAAGTCCAAATGTGTCGATGGGAGGGTCGATTGTGGCATCAGCTGCACCGCATTGCAAAACTTAAAGGGCTCTAAGTCCGCTGGGACTACATGTACTTGCCCTTCGTATGTGTATTTGAGGCATTGATGGGCTATCGAAGGGACACACTTCATGTCCCCGATCCAAGGCCGGCCTAGCAAGATATTGTAGGCCATCTCACCCTCAAGGATGTGACACAACGTAGGAATGGTCTTTTGTCCTACTTGGATGGGCAGGACAATTGTGCCAACCATCGAGCATAACGCGTCGTTGAATGCTCGAAGAGTGTAAGTGGATGCCACAATGTGGGATGCTGGCAGCTTAAGGTGTTTTAATGCCACTGTCATGATTATGTTGTTGGATGAGCCAGTGTCCAACAACACCCTCTTGAATGGAATCTCGTTGACCCATGCAATGACGTGCAGGGGTGGATCCACCATATCACCAGTCACCAATTTTAGTTCATCTTCCCTGAAGGTTATGACCGGTTCTGTGCATTGTCTCACATGTCCCACAAAGTTGTTGAAAGAATTGGCTTCGTGGGGTTGTAGCTCAATGGCTTTGAGTATCTCCATCAGAGCCTCCCGATGGGGCGATGATTGTTGGATGAGCTCATAAATGGAGAGCCTAGCCGACGTGGTCCTTAAAATTTGAGTAAGTTTAGTCTAAATCATGGCCACTGGTCTAGGTGGGGGAGGTTGCGTAGGGTGTTGTGGAGGTTGTGACATTGATGGAACATCTCCTGTAGCTGCAGCGGGTGCAGCCGTGTTTGGGTATCTTTTGTTCCATGTCACGATGCTTATCATCCCTATGTATCCTTGCATGGGGCAGTTTTGTGTTACCTCATTCACTTGTAAAGTCTTTGCCTATGCATCATGGGCAGGTAGGGGGTCTTTGAAGACCTCCATCTGTTGGTTGCTCAGCGCTACGGGATTATCTACCATGAGCATTTTGTTGTCTATCAAGTCCTGCACTAAGTTTTTGAATTTCCAACAAGTGGAGATTTCGTGTCCTTTCTGTCGATGAAATCTACAATATAAGTCTTCCCTATAGCCCTTGGGTTTTGGCATGTTGGGGTCTATGGGTCGACTTTTCGGCAAGTTTATCAGGTTTTCCATGAACAAGCGGTCAAACAAGGAGTCTCTAGACTCAATGAATTGTGTGAATTGTCGCCTAGGGTGACGCTGCTGATTTTGCTCTTGTTTATGATTTTCCTTTTCATAGTTATCAAGAGGAACTACCTGATAATTAGCCTTTGGGGGCTGTGTCATTTGTGCAGGCTTTGGTATAGTTATGGCAACCTGATTGACCATGATGGGTTTCGGTTGCGTGGGCCCAGTTTTAGCATTTTTGGGCCACTCTTTCTTGCATGGCTTGGCAATCTCACCGTCTTGTATTTTGATCTCCTCAATTATCCTGGCTTGCGCCAGGGCTTCTTCGAGGGTGGCATATTGCTGTAGCTGCAATAGCATGGAGATCGACCTTAAGCAACTCTTTGAAAACATTTGAGTCATGTCGGCCATGGGAGGGAGGTAAGGTAGCTTTGAAAGCAATGTCCTCCACCGATTCCCATAAGCAGCCATGGTCTCATCATCATACTTCTTAAGGCCAGCTAGGTCACTTAAGGATGCCTTCTTCTTGGTGTTGAAGGCAAAACGTTCAAGGAACGCGTCCACTAGCTGGTCTAGATTATTGATGCTATGCTTCGACAACTGGGTAAACCAATCCGAGGCAGGGCCTACGAACGTGGTTATAAATGTTCTCAGAAGCAATGCATCATTGTCCTGAATGCCAAAGCATTGACTCAGGAACCTTGTTACGTGCTCTTGGGCATCCTCATCCCCTCTAAAAATTGCCAATTGAGGCATTTTGAAGTGGTCGGGGTATGGGGGTGCTAGAACTGAAGGATGCACAGGGTGACTATGGAGTTGGCGTAAGGTGGGCTTTTGGGGCCCCGAAGTCTTAGTCTCCATAGACTCTAAGCACTCTAGCAGTGCTTTGTATGCATCAAAGGATTTGATTTCCTCTTCTTTGGTTTGTTCCCATTGTGAATTGCGAGGAACTTGAGGCCTATGGAGGGGTAGCCGGATAGCGCCCCCTGCCTTGGTAGGGCATTTCAGCCCGCTCTTCTTCTCACTCAAATTCCTCATAGGCCTCTTGAGGAGTTTTTGGGCGTGACCTATAAACATGGATGGGTGCCCGAGGAAGGCGCCCATCATTGGTTCTAGGAGTGGCCTCCCGCTCAGGTCTAGGAGGTCTTGGAGGCAACGCTTGATAAGGTCATGGAGACCTGTCTCGTACTAAGGGGTTGTGCCTCTCATAAATTTTTGTCCTATGCATGCGAGGGGTTGGAATCCTCTCATGCATAGTGTTCTGGAGCAACTCATCTGTCTGGCATTGAATGCGCTCTTTGTTAAGATGATATAGTTGTTCTAACTACTACTGATCTTGCCTAAGCTGCATGATTTGCGCTTGGCGGGCGGCATGTTTGGCAAATGCCAAGTCGATTTGTTCCATCGTCCTAGGTCTAGGAGGCCTAGATGCCTCCCCTACATATCTATCTCGGTCATGGTGATCCGAGATCTCTATGGGTCACTTTCCTCTGTCGAGGTTAGCAGCATTCACCCGAGGCTCTGGCCTCAATAGGTGATCTTGATAATTAGCAGGTGCGGAGGCGCATTGCTCCCATGCGGTGTATTGCTCTTGAGGAATATACTAGTTTTCCTCATGCTCCCTTTCGTACATGTGAAAGGGACGGGCAGAGTTGGCTCACCCTATCTGAAGAGCCTTGCACTCTAGATTTGGCCTATTAGTTCTAACAGTAATGAGGGGTGGAGGGGGAATGATATAATCATGTGGCCCCTCCTTATGAACCCTATGCTGCTCTAGCACTTCATCGCACAGTGGCCACTCATAATGAGTGTCTAAGGGGGCCTTCCCATGTGTGTACTCCTCCTGAGAGGGTCTGTGTTGAATGGGAGTGCCCCTCAAAGGGGTGCCTCTATAGTCCTTTTCTGTAGTGGCATAGTGTGGACTATGTTGTGGGTCAGGCTGCCAAGGTGGTATAACCAAGTCCTTGGGGCTATAACGGAGGTGACTTGTGCCTCCTTGTATACTTTCTGTAGCTTCTTCCCGTGATTGGGCTTGGCTACGGGTATACACCATGGTGGTGGTTTTTCTAAAAAGATATGTATATTTTTATCTCCTTTACAATTTTTATGCTATACCAAACAAAAGGGGACCACACAAACAAAGAAATGATTATCTTGTTTACAGATTAAATGTGTGTCCTAGATCTGGTTCAATGTGTTTGATTTTTGTTATGTAAATCTTGTAAAGAAAACTTTGTTATACATGCATAATGAGGGCTCTTGTATCTCCAAAATGGTCACCCCTTCAATATACCATTGCCAGGCCGTTATACCGAACCTCTCAATATACCCACCCTTACGTGAGGGAAACTATTGGTACGCGAGAGCAGAATAGTAAGTGGAACATAGGCGGTACGGAAGGGGGATCACTCTATTTTTGACACCTACCATAGAAGACTTATCCTCATGCACGGGGAATCACCCCCGCTACACTTGGTCAGCTTTCATCAGGATTTACGTCTAGCAACAGTCGCGATCAGGGTATATGTATGCAAAATCCAAGCCAAGGTGGTGATGAAATCCACCGTTGGTCTTGATCAAGTGTTGGGGTATTAAGACCAACTCCTTGATGTTAATTTTATTAGGTGGTGTGTGTGGTTCCTTTTAATTGTGTAAAGAAAGAAAACATACAACAAAAGATGATTTTCACTAATGCAATGCTTTAAAGTACGTTTTATCTTTCAGAGACAATTAGTAGCAAAAAGGAAATCACAAAACCTAACTAGAACTGAAACCTATAATGAGGACTTGCCATTTGTGCAAGTATCATGCAAGCAAACCAGAGAAAAATGCATTCCTAATCAAGTTCCTTCCATTTAATTTACTCTATGTTTTTATTTTATTTTTATTGCAAGAAAGGAAAACAAACTACTTAACCTTTCTATGCAAGTGTCTAAAAATAAAGCAAAGAAAACAAAAAATTGCAGAAACAGAAAGTAGAAAAACACAGAGGATGTTCAGAAGGCCTACCTCTTCTCTGTCTAAACCAGATGCCTCTGAGTTTCTGCTCATAAAATGCATAGAGCTCTAATCATCCCGGGGTGGGATGAATAGCAGGTCTGCATTCATCACAGGGTGGGACGAATACGTATTCATCCCGGGGTGGCACGAGTAGCAGTCCAATGCCCGAATGAGTAACACCTGCAAAGAAAAACCACAAAATTTGGATCAAAAACTTGATCCTAACAGTAGGGGATAGGGTCCCACCATGATCACCACTAAAAGCAATGCAGAAATATGGCGTACCGATATGATGCAAACAAAAATAGATACAGATGCTAAGTCCTACGAATGCATGAAGGAAATGACGCAGAAACGAGATGTGAGCAAACAAAGTGGGGCCTCTTTTATTGATATTGCTTTTAATATGATTACAATACATCCCCCCTCTAGGGCTCAGAACATGTGATACAATTTGTTACATCAATGGATGCATGGATGAAGCCGTGCTTCCAAGATCGGACGGTACGCTTCCAACGTCTTTCGCGTGCCCACATTCAAAGTGGGCGGGCTAAAAGTTGCCATCGCTTGTGTCCATGTGTTCATCATTCCTTGCTGCCCCTCTAGTATTCCTGGTGGTGAGATCCTATGCATAGAAAGACAACAAATCGTTAATAGCATATGCGTATCTAGAAAAACATGCAATCCCCAAGGCCTCCAGCGGGCGCTTGTGGGATATCAGTGATAAGGTTGATAAATCGATTATATAATGACATATGAATGTAAAGGACAACTTCTAGAATTGGTATCACCTAATTTTGCATCGAAGCGGCGTCGAACGGCCCCGTTATGCTCGTTTGCCCGTCGGGGGCCTCTCCAAGGTGAGCGCTCCAATGTCCCACCTATGCTCATCCAAATCACCTAAAACTCATGGGTTAGGCATTATATGTGATTTTAAGACTACCCAGATGCTCATAATCTGCCTATCCTACCCATATTTTCTTGTATGTGACAGGGGCGCCCTACGAGCTAGTTAACACATAAAATAATAAAACTATAGTCAAATCATGTCAGAATGCAATGAAAATTTAACAGAGGCATTAGGATATCATCTGGGACATATTGCAAAAATAATAGTAAGGAAATCATGCATATATTTCTAATCACTCCGGGGTGGGACGTTGGGGACTACAGCAAAACTTGCAAAAAGTGACCTTGCAAATGTCCCATCCAGAGGCCTCCAAAACTCCTGCAAACTTGTGGTTAGACTAAAAACAGCATTTTGAGATGACCCAGAAGGTCATATTTGGCATATTCTTCCCAGGTCATCCTGTATCCGAAGGCGCTCCCTGTAGGTTAGTAGACGCATAAAAATGACAGAAACCAGGTCAAATCATGTCAGAAAGCAATGAAACTTGGACAACAACATAAGTACATTAAATAAAAAAGAATGCAAAAATAATAGTAAATAAATCATGCACAGATTTCTAATCACTCCGGGGTGGGGCGATTAGGACTACAGTAGTTCGGGGGCACCTGGGGGTGGGACGCCCACCGTTTAGGGCCTAGTTTTGACACCAATCCAAGTGGGATGGGTCCAAAACCTCCTAGGGGGTTGTGTCAATGAGTTTGGGGTGGGATTATGGCCGATTTCTTGGGTTTTGGGTCTGGATTGCGTTCCTAGTGTTCACCCGATAACCTCTCTTCCAAAAGAGAAATTAGGGATGTAGGAAGCACAAAGAGGAATGGGGGTATAGTTCGGCAGCACTTCGTTGCTCCAAATGCTCCAGCTCTATTCCCTTTTGGGGTGAGGAGGCTCACCTTTTTATAGACCTAAGGGTCTCCTTTGAATGCGCATGCGAGGGCGCCACTTGGCTCACCATGCCTTTTTGGGGGAGAGAAGATTCCTCCCTGATTTAGGGCCTCCTTGATTGAGGTAGGCTTGACCGAAGTCTCTCTGGTTTGAAACCGTCCCTCGCACTTGCATGCCTTGAAGGTGAAGTTAGGTGGCGGATCTGGGCTGCCATTTGTCAAGGTTTGACTTTTTGCCAGTCAAACTTGCTAATCGTCCCACCCTGGAGCGATTGCTGCTAATCATCCCGGGGTGGGACGAATAGGATTCTAATCATCCTAGGGTGGGACGAATAGGGAGCAAAGTGCTTAAAAGGTGCAAAACTGACCTCCGACCTTCCAAAACTGATTTGGGAGTGGTTAGGACCACTGTTTAACCTCTGGAGGCTGCCCTAGGGGGTATGTATGCCAATTCGGTCAGTGCTTGTAGTCACATAATCGGATTGGTGCTGTTTTGGTGTCTACACCTGCCAATGGACTTATGTCCTTGCAAGAAATATGGGTGGCAAAATATGGGTTCGATGACTCATTGATGCATGCACATTAGATCAAAACTAATAATTGTGCAAATTTTTAAGTGGACAAGGTCGCATCAGGTATGTATGAGCCTCCTTAGGCATGGTCAATTAAAATATGTGTGTGCCAAGTAATTCCAAAGGTTGCAAAAACAAATGTAACAAATTTCATTAGCAAGAATTGTAGAACAAATGTTATCAGCAAAAATTACAGCAAATTTCATCAGCAATAATGCAACACATTCTTATCAGCAACAAATTTTGCAGCAATTTTTTGATAAAAAATGCTATCAAGGATAGTAATTATGTAACAAAATGAATAATATCTTCAAAAAAGGCTATGTTGATCAAAAATAACCCAAATAAACCAATACGAAATCGACAATAACCCAAAACCTCTACAATTTCCTGCTTTGATACTAAACTATTATGGCAAAATAGAATTTGAGAATGAAATTAATCAAAAAGGACTTAAATAAACCCAAAATACAAACATTAATCCTAGAAAGCAATAGTAGATCCAAGGATTATGCAAAGAAGGCTTAATCCAAAACAAGCGATAAGGAAAAGCCTTATTATTCTATGAAATAAAAGACACCTGGACCCTAGACCAAAACAACATGAGTGACTAAATCAACTCACATGTACAAGGTGGATTATTAACCCTAAGACTAAGTCCTAAATGCACAAACCTAGAAAAAGGTTTATGAAAATAAAAATTAAACCTCATCACTATTGCCAAGCAAAAAGTTTCCCTTGTTCATCAAATTATGTGCATACTCTAGAGTTCTACAGAGTTGACAAAATATCAAGCTCCACCTTAATCCCAAAAAAAAATCCCTTGCTCTTCATCAAAGTGAGCAAGTATCCCAAAAGCATTCCAAAAAAAAGCAAAAATATCTTACTCTTCCTCAAAACTAGCAAGTATCCCGAAAAAGCACCTCAAAGCAATAAAAATCCCCTTGATCTTCCTCAAAATGAGCAATTATCCAAAAATAAATACAAAAATTAAATTGCTCCATCACAAAAATGAGCAATCCCTAAAATCCAATGCAATAAAATAAGGGAAGGACCTTGAATCCCTGGAACTCTTAGTATCTCGGATATTATGGGGTGATCCTCATTATAGTAATGGTTTGAATGAATCGTGCCTAAAAATGAGGTATCCTTATGTGTGGTGCCACGTTTGTCACATTAGTGACCTACTTTTGTACAAACCTATGGCAGCTCTTAGATGAGCTAACTTATTGGTATAAGTCACCAATTGTGAAGAACACAAGCTTATACTGAGAGGGGGGTGAACAGTATAATATCACTTTTTACTTTTCTTTTCAATTCAATATTATACAGTGTATAGATAATAGTATCAATAGCAGTAATCAAAGTAATGCACAAAACACCATCCACAAAAGTGGCACAATAATTTACATGGTTCACCCAATGCGGGCTACTCCATAGAGAAAATATTTTGCTAAAACTTTCTCAATCAATCTCTTGGAAATCCTTCCCAATTACAATGTTTATGGACCTCTGTCCAAAGGAGATGTTGATACCATAAATCTCAATTTCATGGATCTCTTCCACAGGAGAACTCTTTCCCCTTTTGGTCTGGCTAGTGATCTTCTAGAAGACTCTATCTCTCTACTACACTGATTGGTGGATCTCTCTCCACTTGAAGACTCGTCACTCATATCTATTTTTAGTTGTCCTGGCTGTTGGATCTCTATCCACTTAGACTTTGTACTCTGTACTCTATCACCTCCAAATATCTATCAATAGGTTCACTCATAACCTCCTCAAATCTACTCAATAGGATTACTCAAAACCTACTCAAATCTACTCAATAGGCTCACTCAAAAACTGCTCAAATATGCTCAATAGGCTCACTCAGAACTTGCTCAAATATCCTCAATAGGCTCACTCAGAACCTGCTCAAATATTCTCAATAGGCTCACTCAGAACCTGCTCAAATCTGTTCAATAGGCTCACTTAGAACTTGCTCAAATCTGCTCAATAGGCTCACTCAAAACCTGCTCAAATATTCTCAACAAGCTCACACAGAACTTGTCCCAATATGCTCAATAAGTCCTCTCTAGGACTTGCTCAAATATGCATAGCAAGCTTTCACAAAAGCTTACACAAAAATAGTCCACAAGCCTTCTCAAAGACTTACCTCAAATTAGCTCAACAAAATCTCAACTCAATCTCATAGAAGCATAAAGAGAATTGTTAGATACTGAATATGTTCTATACTCAAATCCCAATCTCAATTCAAAGCAATCTCAACTCAGCTCAATATTATAGAAGCATAAAGAGAATTGTTAGAGACTCAATATGTTCTATACTTAAATCCCAATCTCAAATCAAAGCAATCTCAACTTAGCTCAATCTTAACTCAATCTCATAGAAGCATATAGAGAATTGTTAGAGACTCAATATGTTCTATTCTCAAGGCTCAATCTCAACTCAATATCATAGAATCATAAAGAGAATTGTTAGAGACTCAATATGTTTTATTCTCAAGGCTCAATCTCAACTCAATCAAAATATAGAATAGTTTTTTTCATGGAACTTGAACAACCACTTCATGAAACCACTTGACTAGGCTCAATAAACTCTACTCAACCAATCACTTCAAGAAACAACTCTTTCTCACAAACCCTAGTCCAAGCATGAATCAACTAACTCAAAATGTTTCCAACAATGCTCAACAACAAATCTTACATAACAATGATACTCATGTTATTTTCTAACTCAAGTTCAAGTTCTTTGCATCACCCATTAGCTTCAACAACAATGCTAATAAGACAAGGTTTTAATCACAACTCTCAATTCAAAAAACCTTGAAGCATAAACTCAAAGTACTTCACTCAACTAATGGTCTAAACAAAAATGCTTATCAAACAAGGTTTAATCACAACTCACAATCCAAAAAACCTTGAAGAATTAACTCAACCACTTTAGAAAAGGAAACCACAATCAATCCTTTTCACTCCAATGTTATTTCAAAAATCAACCACCCAAATAAAATCAATGGAGAGTATTACTCATACCTTTTTTGATGCCTTATGAGTTGTCCACTAAATCTATCACACTCAACACACTTTATTTTTCAAATATCTACAAGGGTTAGAGATCTTGATTAATAACACAACTATAATATCTAAATAACACCTTGTTACTCCTACTTTATTTTAACATCCACCAAAGTTATTTTTAAAAGAAAACCCTTACTCAAAATAACTTTCACTAAAAAGAACTTTACCAAAAATCCTTATTACTCCTAACTTTATTTTAACATCCACCAAAGTTATTTTTAAAAGAAAACCCTTACTCAAAATAACTTTCAGTATCGCTCCAAATTTTTCACACCCTTACCTTCAGGCTATAGGATCCGTGCCCGAAAGGAGGATGGGAAAAGGATGGCGCGGTACCTCGGACTGAGAGGCCTTGCGAAGGTCCCGCCTCTCGGGGGAGGTGTATTATGGTGATTTTTTGATGGATGGTGGGTTCACCAGGAAACGTTTGAATGGCGATTTCCACGCCTAGGTTGGGAATGTGTTTGATGTGTTCAGTTTTATCTTTAATCATCCAAGTCCTAGGTTTGGCCAAAATGAAACTAAGCTGTTCTATTATGAAAGTACAGACTAAATGCATACAGAGAACAAAATTAGACAGAAAATAGAGAGAAAAAGCTAGATTAAAGAGCCATACCTGATCCGGATGTCTGATGGAGATTCTAATTTTTGAAGCAGTCAAGATCGTCTGGAATTTGACAGGATCGTCTCCTATCTGACAGGATCGTCTGAGATCTGACGAATTCATCAGAGACCTACAAACAGAGAAACAGATGCAAAATACAGAGAATGCAACTATGATAATAGAGGGTAATGATGTAAAATGGCAGTAAGAACATTAAAATGATAATATCAAACTAAGACACGAATGCATTATAACGATCTAATGACAATTTATGCTTTTATTATGCATTAAAGCTACATGGGTGAACTCCAAGATGCAGGATAATAAAGAATAACCATAGAATTAACTAAATGCAGAATAATGCAGCGAAAAAGAGTGGAGAAAATGCAAACTCTGGGCACTGATTGCCCCCAATGTGGACTGTAGTCGAAATCGTCTCGAATTGGGTCGAGATCGTCCGAGATTGTACGAGATCGTCTGAGACGAATTGAGCTTGCTCCGGCTGAAAAACAATGAAGTTCCTGCAAACAAACTTGGAAAAATACAAATGCAAACAGTGATTTAAGATGGTCTAGTGCGTGTAGAATTCGAGTTACAGGGAATTTCAGCCAGGGGGATGCTAAGGGGAGGGCCTAGGATTAAATAGGCTTAGGATAGAGGTTGGGAGGTTGGAGATCATCCCAATTTGGGAGATCTCCAACGGGGAGGGTCTCTAACGACGCAGACACGCTTCTGCCCGGATTAGAGACGCCGTTGGAACAGAGTCCAACTATGCACAAATCAGTTTGGGACGAGATCGTCTGGACGTCCTACGCCAGACGAAATCGTCCGATCTGAGGCGATATCGTCTTATCGGAGACGATATCGTCAAACGGACAAAACAAACTCTAAAAATGGCGCGGGAAAGGAGGAAACGGGTTAAACGACGGTTTGGGAGCGGTTTTGGAGGTTGAAATTTGAATTTGAATATTTACTAGAGTAATTGTAATTATTAAGGTTTTATCGCGCCAATTTTAGGGTGCTACATTTTGCCCCCTCTTTAGCGAATTTTTCGAAGAAAATGCGTTAAAGATGAGTTCTTCTCGATCTACGAGAAAGCAAAAATTATTCCCATTTTTAGGCGACGATTCTTGGTCGAATCGTACGACAACTTACTATGGTGCCCCCTCCGTGTTTTTACCCAAATCGAACGTTTGAGGTAAAAACGCGAAAAAGCAAAATTTTAAAATGTTTTTAATTGTGTTTTGAATAAAATTAAGAAAAATAGGGTAAAACCCTAATTCATTGTTACTGTTCATTTTTCTGGTTTTTAGAGCTCTGCAAGCAAAATGGTCGAGACAACGCACAGATCGACAGAGGTCCGGCATGGGCTACGGGTAAGAGTCTAAACTTAGTTTAGAATGCTTTAAGTTGAATTTACATGCTTTTTAGGTGAATTTTGAGCAATTTTTGAGCATCGCGGCCATTTTTGGGCCGTCGACGTCGTCGGGACGAAATCGTCCCGATTTCGACGAAATCGTCTCAAGTTCGCCGATTTCGTCTAAGGGCGAAATCGACGAAAGGGGGACGATTTCGTCAAATTAGGGACGATTTCGGCTTGCAAAATCGGAGACGATTTTGCTCAAATTTGGGACGATATCGTCCAATAGTGGACGATATCATCATTTATATAAAATTGAACTAATTTTACTTGCATTATTAATTACTGAGTTTTTATTAATGATTTTTATTGTGTTGTTGTTTTTATGTTGCAGAGAGGATTACTAAAGAGCAGAGAATGGAAATATGGCGGGTTGAGGGATGACTTGGCCGCTCTATCTCAGGCAAAGCGAGATCAGCTGGCACAGGTCGGCTTGCAACATGTGGCAGAGATGCCACAAGTTTCTACAGACATGGGGCTACTGACAGCCCTAGCAGAGAGGTGGTATCCGGGTTCTTCCTATTTTCGGTTACCGATAGGGGAGATGACTCCCACACTAGAGGATGTATGGAGGATTTTGAGGATCCCCATACAAGGATGACTGATCACTCCCACGGCCAATCAGGGCCACGCGATGATGCGACTGTGTGGCGATCCGAGCTTCGCCCTGGAGAAGGGCGGAGTGAACATCGAGTCGCTGCGTCAGATGCCTGGGGCATCGAGACTCACACGGGTTTTGGCCGGGGTGGTAGGTGGACTTCTGCTGTGCCACCAGAGCGGATGCAGGGTACCATGGGTACTGGCAGATGTGGTCTGTGACATGAGAGACCACGGCTACAGGTTTGCTTGGGGCAGCTTTGTTCTATGCCGATTGTATAGGATCCTGCATGGGGTCGTGTACAAGGGCGGCCGATGTCTGGTTATGACATCGCTACTACAGGTTTGGTGCTGGGAGCACATTGCGGTGCGAAGGCCGGTAGGGCTCCCACTGACAGGGATTGATGGGGAGAGGCCCCGAGCTTTCTACTGGTGGCTCCGAAGAGGGTCACAACGACGGATAGATCTACCGATGTCCCGGAGACTACTTGATGACCTTGTCTCCGACCAGATCACCTAGAGGCCTTGGAGGGATCATCCAGGGTGGGCCGAGGATGGACAGGAGCTGGCTCGCATCAGGCGAGTCTGCTGGCTGAGGATGGAGAGGGGAGAGGTGGAGCTCCACCGCTACGACCGAGTTTTGTGATAGTTCGGTCTACAGCAGGGGATCCCATCTCTCAGGGATTACGAGTTTTCTCGGACTGTCCGGGATAACACTACAGTTAGCGGGGCTCCAGATATGCAACGCTTCTGGAGTCAGGACGTAGATGATGCCCCCATTCAGCCAGTGGATGGGGACGACGCTGGGGTAGCCGACGGCTATGATGCCTGGTACACAGGCATCCGCCCTCCTCGGATGACGAGGGCTCAGGGTCCGATTCATGCAGTTGTGCATCGGATGGGGAGGCGGTGCCAGGCGGCCATTGAGGCGGCCCAGGGTCACGATGGGAGAGAGCAGAGGAGACCACAGGTGCAGCAGAGGCCGTAACAGCAGGAGAGGAGGGAGGAGAGACCCCCTTCTCCATAGAGAGAGAGGCCACCATCGCCCGATAAGGGCAAGGGTGTTGACACTAGGGAGAGCAACGAGACAACGACTCTCCGAGCGGAGACAGTCCATCTCCAGGCATAGGTGCAGACATTGCAGGATGAGGCTGCACGCCACCGAGCTGAGGTGACACAGCTCAGAGATGAGATTGCACGCCTCAGAGCATGGGGTGGAGGAGCGAGCACTCAGGAGCTGGCACGGTCGATTGCTCAGACCACGTTCTACCAGGGTATCTACTTCCAGATGGTGCCAGAGGGTCAGAGGGTACAGCTGCCAGCCGACATTGCTGACCCGATCAGGATTGGGTCATCGAGGACTTCATCTCGATCGACGACTAGGACTCGTAGTACCACACATACTGCGATGGGGCCACCTCGTCCACCTCAGGGCGGGGGAGGAGATGAGGCTGAGAGCTCGAGGGGTTCTCGAGGCTAGCTACTACAGATTGCACTGCACAGATTGATATATAGTATTTATTATTTTTGATAGAGGATTGAGTATGCCGAGGTACAGATTGTGGCATACCGATTCGGTTTTGATATGATGTATATTATGGTTGATACAGATATAGATGAGATATTTTTGATCATATGACTTGTGTCTTATGTATTTTTATGATGCTTTTAATGTTTTGATTGATTGATTTGATGATTCATGTAATTACGTCGTTGGAAATATTATGGTTGAAATGTCATGCTTGAAAAATTTAAATGAAATAATCTGATAGAACAAATTGGTTGTTTGTGATGTGATGATTTGATAAAAAAATAAAAGGGACTTTTAACAATAATTTCAAAGGACATTGTCGCTATTATAGACCATTTCATGGAGTCGCCGCTCACTCGGTCGTCAAGCTAATCCCAGTATAGAAATATTGTTAAAAAGTAAAAGAGTGCTTAAGAGACTGTCTTAAGACTTTGGTGCAATGGTGCAAATGATGATGATGATGGTTTGTTTTCAGAGTTTCATAAAAATAGTATGCATGAAATAATGTTAAAATGATTTTTGCTAGGCATAAATTCCTAAGTGTGATAAATTTTTTGGATAATTCCCTAGGAATTATACCATCATTGCAAAATTGAAGGTTGACATAATGACATGAAATAGTGATAATGTGCATGCTTTTTGTCAAAAAACATAATTGTATAACATAATGATTTAAGTCATATGGTTTTCATGATTTTCAAATAAATGGGGAATAAAAATTGGTACAATGGTTTGCGCTAGGCATAGAATATGTAGGTATAGACTTATACCATCATCGCGAAATCCAAAAAGAAAAGAGATAGTTTTATTGCATGGTTGATTTTTAATAAACAAAAAATATGAAGATGAGGACTTGCGCTAGGCATAAAATTCCAATTTTGGTTTTGGAACTATACCATCGTCGCGAAAGTCGACAATATATATATATATATATATATATATATATATATGTTTGTGTGTGTGTGTGTGTGTGTGTGTGTGTGTGTGTGTTTTGATTGTATGGTTTTGAAAGAAATTTTGATTTTTTCTATTATGTATGTAGTTGTCTTTATACTAAACAACTGTACTTTAAAGAAGAAAATGAATTTATTCCAAACAATTTGCAAAAAAATATTTCAAAGTATCTTAAAGACAAAAGTTAGATTTATAAGGAATCCCATGTGCATATGTGAGTTCATTTCCAATCTTGATTTATCATAATGATACACAAAATCTCTCAAATACAAAATGTGTGTGCAATTGCTATGTTCATTTACCAGTTTTGAGCAAGATAATATGATACAAGTGATTTGAATGAACCAAATAAGTGTTCATTAACCATGATGTAGATGCATATAACCATACTAGACTACTATGTAAGTCGGATTATCAAGAGCTAGCTAATCCATAAGCAGACATAGGTCTGTACAAAAGAAGGTCGCTAATGTGACAGACATATCGCCACGCTAGGAGTTACCCAAGGCCAAGCGAGGTTGGGCACAAACCACCTGTTATGGGGCTTACCTCACAGTTTTCGAATAATTGAGAATTCCAGGGATTCAAGCTCATCAACCCTTCTTTTCTTTTCAAAGGGTAGGGAAAGGGATTTTATTGCTTTTGCTTTTGCTTTCTTTTTTTCTTTTGTATTTTTGCTTGATAATGCTGTAATGATATAAAATAACTTTTTTCTTTTTTCTCTTTTTCTTGAACTTTGCTTTTTCTTTTTGTTCTATGCTAGGGATACTTGCTCGGATTATCTGTAGAGCAAGGGATTTTTATTCTGGGTAGGGGTGAGCTTGTCCTTTTGCCAATTCTCAAAGATTCTAGACCATGTGCATGATAGGATAGCAGGGGAAACTTTTCGCTCAAGAAACCACTTCTACTATGTAGCATAGCATGGACATTACAAATATAATCATTTTATTGTGAAAGGATGTGCTTGGTTTAAGTAAATAACAAGATCAATTCTCTCGTGCTCAAACTTTATTTAATTGAATTTTGTGGACTTTGATATAAGAGAGATTAGTAATCATGCCAGATAAAAATCAAGATATTTATTTTTGTGTTTGTGAAAGTGAGGGATTCCAAATAAATGCTAATTTATCCAAAATAATTTGAAACATATAACCGCAACATTTGTAAGAAGATATATATAAATACTTTTTGAGAAGTTTTGAGAATGTTGACTCTCTCTTTCTTCTTTATGTTGTTTTGGTTTCGAAAGAGTCAAGAATATTGCTGTTTTTTTATTTTTATTATTATTTTTTTGTTTTTGAAAGAATTAACAAGTGCCATAAATAAATACAACAAGTAGTTTTGAATATTTTGATGATTATGAATGTTTTTGGTGTTTTTGAATTTATAAATTGAAAGAAATACAAGATAGTGATTTTGAAATATTTTAAACAAATATATACAAGGATGAAATGACCAAATTTATACATAGTAACGTTTAAGATGCAAAATGTTCATGGGTTCTTTAAGTTCTTTACCATCTAAGGTAGATAATTTGTATGCTCCCGATTCAAATTTAGGAGTGATAATGTATGGTCCAAGCCAGTTGGGCTCAAATTTACCTTTAAGGTCCTTAGTTGCATTAGTATTTTTTTGATTTTCTTTTAAAACAAGGTCGCCGATCTCAAAGGATCGATGACGAACTTTTTTAGCATATGATCTTTTAAGCTTGTTTTGGTAGGCACGGAGATGCTCCAAAGCATTGATGCATTTTTCATCTAGGAGTTCCAGTGATTGAGTCTGCCAACTCGATATTCATCTCCTACTTCGGTATCTTGAAGTAGTAGAGCCAAAGAAGGAACTTCTAATTCAAAGGGAAAAACGGCTTCAGCACCATAAACCAAAACAAAAGGTGAAGTTCCAGTGGGAGTTCGAACACTAGTTCGATAGGCCCACAAGGCTGGATATAACTGAATGTGCCAGTCGCGGCCAGATTTATTTACCAATATTTTGAGAATTTTGATTAAGGTTTTGTTAGATGCTTCTGCTTGACCATTACCCTGAGGATAATAGGGAGTGGACCAGCGATGTTGAATCTTATATTTTTGGCATAATTTTTTAACATCTTTATTTTTGAAACAAGTTCCATTATCAGAGATGAGATTTGCGAGAATTCCGAACCTACAAATGATTTGATTAAAAATAAATTTAGAGACTTGTGTGCCAGTGCAGGAAGCTAAAGGCATAGCTTCAACCCACTTCGTGAAATACTCAATGGCGGTTATGATGAATTTGTGTCCATCAGATGACACAGGATTGATTTTGCCAATAATATCTAAACCCCATTTTGAAAAGGGCCAAGGAGATGAAATAGCCTGCAGTTCTTGTGCAGGCGCATGGACAAGGTCAGCATGTTTCTGGCACTTGTCGCAATGGCGCACATAATCATGTGCATCATTCTCCATGGTAGGCCAAAAGTATCCTATCCTAAGGAGCTTTTTAGCAATGACACTACCACTGAAGTGTCCTCCACAAGATCCATCGTGGGCTTCACTCAAGGCTGATTGGGATTCTTCTAAATTCAAACATCTTAATAGGATACCTTCAAAAGATCTCCTATATAAAGTATTGCCAATTATTACAAATCGACTTGCTCGTCTACGTAATAACCGACGCTGGTTTCTATTAGAATTGGCAGGGAAAGTCCCATTTTGGAGAAAATCAAATATATCTCGTATACCAAGGTTCAGGAGTAGTTTCATTGATTAGAAACACATCCAAAGGTTCTAAGCATGACTTATTTGAAGCGGGTTCCTGGAGTCGACGAATAATGATAGTGGCATATTCGTCATCTAACTCCAAGGGCAGGAGAGATGCAGCTACGGCCATAGCATCAGCTGCACGGTTGCAAGTTCGAGGAATAGCTTCCAAGGTAACTTGATCAAATAGAGACATTAATTGTAAAACATAGGCTTTATATGGGCGCAGTTTATCATCTCTGGTCTGATAAACTTCATTAATTTGGTTTATAACAAGTTGAGAATCACCAAAAACTAACAGATGTTTAATTTTTAGCGCCAAGGCAGCTCGTAATCCAAGGATTAGAGCTTCATATTCAGCAGTATTGTTGGTGCAAGCAAATGTTAATTTGAAGGACAGAGGAATAAGATGTTTTTGTGGGGATATTAAAATAATACCCGCACCAGCCCCACTCATGCATCGGGCTCCATCAAAGTATAAGGACCATTGTTCAATATGGTCTGCCTCTAATTGAAGGCATTCATCAGGAAACTCAATGATGAGGGGATGGGTAGACTCTAAGGGTGCAACAGCTAATTGATCTGCTATGATTTGACCCTTAACGGACTTTTGTCCTATGAACGTGAGGTCAAACTCGCTTAGAGCAAGAACCCACTTGGCTGTGCGACCCGATAAATAAGGTCGACTCATGAGATACCTCAAGGGATCATATTTAGCAATGACATAAGTTTTTTGATTAAGCATATAATGGCATAATTTTTGCGTAGCAAACATGACTGCTAGACATAGTTTTTCTAATGTTGTGTAGCGGGTTTCATAACCGATGAAGGTTCGGCTAATATAATAATTAGCACGTTCTCTCTTCGCATCATCAAGCTGAGCTAACATAGCTCCTAAGGCAGAATCTGAAGCTAAAATATACAGGAGAAATGGGCGATCAGTGTCTAGGCGGTGAAAGCACAGGTGGGTTAAGGAGGTATTGTTTGAGAAGTTCAAAAGCTTCTTTACATTCGTCGTCCCAATTAAAAGGGACATCCTTCTTAAGAAGTTTAAGAAAGGGACCGGTTTTGTCCGCCAACTTATCGATGAAGCGACGGATGGCTTGAAGCTTACCTTGTAAACTTCGTAACTCAGATATATTAGTAGGTGCGGGCATATCAGTGATAGCCACAATCTTGAGAGGGTCGATTTTGATACCACGTAAAGAAACTAAAACCCCTAATAGTTTACCGGACTTAACTCCGAATATGCATTTGGCTGGATTTAATCGAATAAGATATTCTCGTAATCGATTAAAAACTTTTCTCAAATCATCTAAATGATTATCTTCATTAATAGAGTGAGCTATAATATCATCTACATAATCATGTAGGATATCATGCATCATATCATGAAAAATATAAGTCATAGCTCGTTGATAGGTTGCACCTGCGTTCTTTAAGCCAAATGGCATCACTTTCCAACAAAAGGTACCCCAGGGGGTAATAAAGGTTGTTTTAGCCTGATCTTCAGGAGCTATCCTGATCTGATTATAACCGGAGAATCCATCCATTAAGGACATCATCCCACTCCCGACAGTAAAGTCAATGATTTGATCCATGTTTGGAAGAGGAAAATCATCTTTAGGGCATGCAACGTTAATATCTCTAAAATCTATGCAAACCCTAACTTTGGTGGCTTCTTTCTTGGTAACTGGAACTACATTTGAGATCCATTCAGCATAATCAATAGCTTGTATAAAAACAACATTCAGGAGTTTTTCTAACTCCCCTTTGACTAGCAAAGCCACTTTGGGATGCATTTTTCTAAGTTTTTGTTTAACGGGTTTAGCATCCGGATGGACCACTAGGTGATGCATGACTACGGAAGGGTCTAGACCTGGCATATCTTCATATGTCCAAGCGAAGACATCTTCATATTCTTTAAGGAATGCAATGTATTGCTCTTGTTTTTCTTGACTTAATTCTGATCCAATATTGATTATGTGAGGACTATCCTCGGTTCCAATATTAATTTTAATGACGTTTTCTACCTCCATGTGTAGATCTCTTTCAAAATTAGGTGGGGCGGGTGAAACGCCCAATTCTTGTAATTCTTGTAAGGTTAAGTTGGATAATTCATCTTGAGGATTAGTGGTCTCAAGTTGGGCTATAGTTGGTATAGAACCATCAAAATAAAATCCATTGTGTAACATCTCTTCAACGGAGACATCGTGGAAGATATCTCCTTCCAACTCCTCATCGGAGTCGGCAATCATTTCAGGGTAAGCTATGGATAGCATGTTACATGTAAATGGCTGATTTTTTAGAGGCAAATCATCACGCCTATCCAAATAATCTTGATAACATATGAGTTGATCATCATCTTCAAAAGGAAAGGGTTGACCCTTACTAGGAAATAGGCCCACACCACAGCGGGCAGGCCACGGTTCTACCTCGAAAGGTTCTTTCATGCCATTTTGGAAAGGTCCCAAGCCTTTCCCTTTATATCCCATTTTAAGCATTATGGGTTTAGCTTTAATATATTCATTGGTAAAATAACATCGAGCATATCCCTCATGATGAGTTTTGATATTCCGAGGGATTCTTCCCCAGTCATATCCTTTATAAATGAAGGCACAACTCCCGACTTGGTAAGTACTTCCCATAGGTTGTGGGAGGCCCAAAGTACGAGGAGATGGCGGCAAGTTATTTAAAAGAATTGAATCTTGCATGAAAGCATTTGTTTTTTTTGATATTAAGATTGTGGATAAATCTGGTAAAATTTCATCGAAAGAGCATAAGATGTAGAAGGATCATTCCCTATATCTTTAGATGTGGAAGGTATGATAGATGTTGATAATGTGGAAGTGTTAATAGATGGGTCTATAGGTTTTGAAATTATAGGGATGGAACATGAAGGATTGGTCGTGGATTGAAGATCTTTTTGAGGTTCTAGAGTGGTTTGTTTAGAAGATTGTTGATCTATATATGAGGATGAAATGAATGGAGGGGAAATAGGTGAAGCTATGGGTGTGTGTTTCACAGTTTTAGATGAAAAATAAGAATTAGGATGTGTGGATGACAGAGCAGGGCAAAATTGCACTCCAACAGGTTCCGCCAAAGCACACATATCAAAGGGTCTAGGATCACCGTGGATAGTGACCAACTGATTTTTAAATTCGAATTTAACACATTGGTGTAAAGTTGATGGGACAGCCCGCATTGCATTGATCCAAGGACGACCCAAGAGTATATTGTACGATGCGGGGCAATGTACAATAAACATGGTGGTATCTAGAGTTCGAGGACCAACTTGCAATGGGATGGTAATAACTCCACACGTTTCTTGTGTTTCGTCATTGAAAGCTTTGATAATCATGTCAGTTTTCTTCATTTCATCACTTCTAAAGCCAAATCGTTGGTAGAAGTCAAAAGTGCAAATGTTTAGAGATGAACCATTATCAATCAGGACTCGTTTAACAACTACATCTCCAATTAGAGCAGTAATATATAAGGGATTATCCTTATGTAAACCGTGTTGTGGGATATCTTTATCCTGAAAGTCAATACAATCAACTTCGCGAGTGATGATAGTATTGGCCATGGCTTCAGAGTTGAATATTTTGAGGTACCATCATTTGGCTTAATGTAAGCATCAACTCATCCCTATGGGTAGGAGAAGATCTTAATAAATCCAAAAGGGAAATTCTGGCTGTAGTATTGGATAATTGCTCATTAATATTGTAAGGGGGTTTAAGTTGAACATTGGAAGCATGATTCCCTTTATTGGGATTTTTCAAAACAAATGGAGCTGATCCATCATTCTGGTTTGGTTCTTGTTGAGAATTTTGAGCCTGTTGTCGGGTAACGACTCCAATGGTACCTACAATGTTATATTGAAGACGCTGAACTGGTCTCGGTTGAGCGTTTATGGCTTGTTCATTTGGGAGGAATTGATTAGAAGAGGGTCGAGTAGTAACTCTTCTAGGAAATGGTTCTTCTGGAACCATAGCATCTGTGATGGGTTGAATAGGATCTGATTCATTTTTAGAACTATTCGATTGGTTTGAAGTGATGTCTATTTCACTTTCAGTATCTGATTCTATATCACTAGGATCTGGAGTTTGAATATTATGTAGGGGCCTGGTTGTGACCATGGATAAAGTTGTGTCAAATTTTTGTAAATCATGATTAGGTAAATGTCCGCTAATAGTTCCTACATATCGGGTAGGAGGAGGAACATTATGATGTTCGATTTGATTGGCCACCTCTTTACCATGTCTTGGTAAAGGGTGTTGAAATATGTCTAATGATTGATTAGCATTTTGATTTTGATTTTGGGGAATGGTCTTTTGAGGATTATTAGGAGCATTTTGTTTAGGTTGGAAGGCTTGCACCTCCATTTCATTATTATCAATCAGATCCTGTATTTTATGTTTCAACCTTTTACAAGCGTTGGTAGAGTGTCCAGGCCCTCTATGGAAATCATAGTGTAAGTCGACTCTGTATCCGGGTATAGTTGGATCAGGTTCCCGGATAGTCGGTAATTGGATCAAACCTCTTTCGAGTAATTGAGGTAAAATAGTTGATAATGGTTGATTCAATCTAGTAAATTCTCGAGGAGGCTTATCAGGCGGTTTCAATATAAATTTTTTTGTTGTTTTCGTTGCATTGATATTAGCAACATTTTTGCTATCAGTGACTCCGTCACCTACAACTTGTTTGTTTTTATACTGATTTCTGGATGTTTTCTCATCATCCTTCTTCCTAAGTTGGCCTCTCCTAATGAGGACATCTTCTACTCTTTGAGCTTGTATCGCTCCAAATTTTTTGCATCCCTACCTTCAGGATATTGGATCCGCGCCTGGAAGGAGGATGGGAAAAGGATGGAGCGATACATTTTGGTGAACCCGACGTGAATGCATCATAACCTTTTGAAAACAAAAACAAAAAAAACAAAAAAATATATATGTATACAAGAAAAACAAAAACAAAATCATCATTTCATGTTTTAGATTCAATTCTAAATAGTAGGTGCTAAATATTACTTTTATAAGCACTAAAGAAACCATGATTTTTTACTCAAATCAATATGAGCCCATTAGTAATGTTGGAAGAATTCATCCAAATACATTTGTTGATTATGACCAACCTCATCCCTATTCAACACCACCTCTATCACACTCTTCTTATTTTTCATCTATAACCCAACAAAACAATCCCTTTGACAATCCTCTTCATAATGATATTATCTATTCTCACATATTTCCATATTATGTCTATCAACCCACATATAATCCTCCACCACCTTTTCAATACTCTTCTTTCAATACAACACATCCATTTCAACAAGAAAATACTTATTCTTCCAATTCTACCATTCACTCACCTCCTACATTGCAATATTCCTATCATAATTCTACCCAAAATGAATAAAGTAGAGGTGAGAAACCATTAGGTCCTTTTATGACGAAATTCCTAAGTCATTTATCAAAAACCTCTCAAAAACCTTCATCACGTAAATTTACTAGGCTTAATCAACCAATGGATATAATTCTCAAGTATTTACTTGACACAAATATTATTGAACTTCCTTCCATAACACAACTTTGATACCACATCGATTGGTTTAAACCTGAGCTACATTGTGAATATCATAGAGTAGATGGACATATGACACAAAATTGTAAAGATTTAAGATGTGCAATTCAAGATTTGATTGATAAGGATATTTTTAATATAAAGGAATTACAATCTACAACTGATTATAAATCTCCAGTAAACTATCAAACTCCTACACAACAAATACCAATAATCAATCAAGACATGGGGATCTCCCAAGAACCCCTATTCAATTATCAACAACAAGAAACCAATCAAATATCTCATGTTAATGTGTCCCATCATGATGATATTATTAATATTGTAACAAAAACTATAAATGAGCAACCTCAAGTTCAATCAACCCAATCTGATATTCAAGAGATGGATTCCTCATTTGACCAACCTTCAAAACTATCTTTGGCTCTAGAGAATGATACAAAATGGAATGCAAGCATAGAAAGCTTATATTTAAAATCAAAATTTCAATCCGAAATCCACTTTGATAGCCAACAACAAGTGATTAATCCTCAAGCAAATATATCCCTTTTAGAAGTATTACAAATTTATCACAAGGAAATTTTGTTCAAAATACCTAGCCAACAATTTTTTCCTCATCATATTTTCTCTAAAAACATAATTAATGGTATAAACCCTCTTCAGGTTAACCATATTTCATTCTATGATGAGGAGATTCCTCCCTCTACTTCACAAGAAGACTCCTATCTTTACATTACAGGATCTAGTAAAGCAACACTTGTTAAAACTATCATGGTAGACAATGGCTCCTCTTTTAATTTATGCACTCATCAATCATTTCAAAAACTCAAATTAAAGGAAGAAGATATTAATAAATCAAATGTTATTATAAAATATTTTAACAATGAAATTCAAGAAGCTCAAGGTACTATAATTTTTCCCCTTAATATTAGATCCAATATTCTGGATACTTTGTTTTATGTAGCATATTGCCCTTCACCTTATAACTTACTTCTCAGAAGTCCTTGGATTCATACGATGAGGGTTGTCTCTTCCACTCTTCACCAATGTTTGAAGTTTGAACTCGCAAATAAAATGGTTACCATACATGGTGACCCAAAACCATTTGAGGAATATTTAACGGTTGAAACATCAAGTTCTATACATTATCTATTATCACAACTATCTTCTATCCATCACTTTTTCATATATGATCATCCTTGTTTACCAAATAACATCCATGCATATCTTTCACATCTGCATCTGCTCCTTCCATCTTATCAAGACTTGGAATATAGTGATAAGAATGAAGAACTTTCTTATCCTTCTTACATTTTATTTTGTAATATGATCAATTTTACACATATAAAAGTCAAATCTTTTGCTACATTATTTTACATTATAACAAAGCTTTTGTTATCACTACCTTTTATTTATCATCTTTTGTCCTTACCTTCACCTCAACCAAATTATCCTTCAAAACCTCCTTTGATTTTGAAGCAACCTTAGACATGTTATACTCAAATAACCTTTTATAGTATATATAGATCATCTTGTATATACCACCAATTTCAATTCATAAATTAAAATCAAAATACAAAAAAAAAAAAAATCAAAATCCTCAAAATATTCAAAAAAAAAAAAAAAATACAAATGCAACCAAAGAACTTAAAGGTAAATTTGAGCCCAACTGGCTCGGACCGTACATCATTACTGCAAAATTTGAATCAGGAGCGTATAAATTATCTACCTTAGATGGTAAAGAACTTAAAGAACCCATGAATATTTTACATCTCAAACGTTATTATGCATAAATTTGGTCATTTCATCCATGTATATATTTGTTCAAAATCATTATCTTGTATTTCTTTCAATTTATTCAAAAACATTCATAAAATCTTCAAAAATATTTATTGCATTTATTTAAAGCACTTGTAAAGTTCCTTTTGCTCAAAACAAAAATCAACATAAAAATCCAAAAACAGCTATATGCTTGACTCTTTCGAAACCAAAACAATATACAGAAGAAAGAGAGAGTCAACATTCTCAAAACTTCTCAAAAGTGTTTATATATATTTTCTTACAATTATTGCAGTTATATGTTTCAACTTATTTTGGATAAATTAGCATTTATTTTGAATCCCTCACTTGCACACTCACACAAAAATAAATATCTTGCTTTTATCTGGCATGATTACTAATCTCTCTTATATCAAAATTCACAAAATTCAATTAAATAAAGTTTGAGCATAGAGAATTGATCTTGTTATTTACTTAAACCAAGCACATATTTTCACAATAAAATGATTATATTTGTAATTTCCATGTTTTGCTACATAGTAGAACTGATTTCTTGGGTGAAAAGTTTCCCCTGCTATCCTATCATGCACATGGTCTAGAATCTTTGAGAATTGGCAAAAGGACAAGCTCACCCCTACCCAGAATAAAAATCCCTTGCTCTACAGCTAATCCGAGCAAGTATCCCTAGCAAAGAAAAAGAAAAAGAAAAGAAAAAGAATCAAGAAAAAGAGAAAAGAAAAATGTTATGTCAACAATGTTCCAAGCATTATCAAGCAAAAGAAATACAAAAAAAAAAAAGCAAAGTTCAAAAGAAAGCAAGAAAAGCAATAAAATCCCTTTCCCTACCCTTTGAAAAGAAAATAAGGGTTGATGAGCTTGAATCCCTGGAATTCTCAATTATTCAAAAACTATGAGGTAAGCCCCATAACAGGTGGTTTGTGCCCAACCTGCTTGGCCTTGGGTAACTCCTAGCGTGGCGATATGTCTGTCACATTAGCGACCTTCTTTTGTACAGACCTATGTCTGCTTATGGATTAGCTAGCTCTTGATAATCTGACCTACATAGTAGTCTAATATGGTTATATGCATCTACATCATGGTTAATGAACACTTTGTTGGTTTATTCAAATCACTTGTATCATAGTATCTTGCTCAAAACTGGTAAATGAACAATGCAATTGCGCACACATTTGTATTTGAGAGATTTTGTCTATCATTATGATAAATCAAGATTGGCAATGAATTCACTTATGCACATGGGATTCCTTATAAATCTAACTTTTGTCTTCAACATACTTTGAAATAATTATTTTTGCAAACTTGTTTGGAATAAACCAAGTATAATTATTTACCACAAAGACAACTATATCATAGAAGAAATCAAAAATTTCAATCAAAACATATCACACATATCTGGTCGACTTTCGCAACGATGGTATAATTCCAAAACCAAAATTGGAATTTTATGCTTAGCGCAAGTCCTCATTTTCATCTTTTCTGTTCATCAAAAATTAATCATGCAATAAAACTATCCTTTCTTTGATCTTCGCGATGATGGTATAAGTCTATACCTACATATTCTATGCCTAGCGCAAACTATTGTAACAATTTTTATTCCCCATTTCTTCAAAATCATAAAAACCATATGACTTCATTTTATTACACAAATTATGCTTTTCAAAAGCAAACACATTTTCATTATTTCATATCATTATGTCAACCTTTGCATTTTTGCAATGATGGTATAATTCTTAAGGAATTATTCAACAATTTTTATCACACTTAGGAATTTATGCCTAGCAAAAATCATTTTACAATATTTCATGCATAATATTTTCATGGAAATCTGAAAACAAACCATCATCATCATCATCATTTGCATCATCACAACAAAAGTCTTAAGACAGTCTCTTAAGCACTCTTTTATTTTAACAATATTTCTATCCTGGGACTAGCTTGACGACCGAGTGAGCAGCGACTCCATGAAATGGTCTATAATAGCGACAATGTCCTTTAAAATTATTGTTAGAAATCTCTTTTTATTTTTATCACATTTCATTACAACCAATCAATTTGTTACATCAGATTATTTCATTTAAAATATTTATAGCATGACATCCAAGTTATAATATTTTCCAAAACGACATAATTACATGAATCATCAATAAAATCATTACATCAATCAACTCAATCAATCAATAAAACATAAAAAGCATCATAAGCATCACATAAGACAAGTCATATGATAAAAAAAAATATATCTCATCTATATATATCAACAGAATATATACATCATCAAAACTGGATTGGTATGCCACAATCTGTACCTCGACATACTCAATCCTCTATCAATACAAGTATAATACAATATCAGTGGTAGTATCCCGCCCTCTAGCCTCGAGATCCTCTAGATCTCTCGGCCTCATCTCCTCCCCCGCCCTACGGAGGACGAGGTGGTCCCATCGCAGTATGTGTGGTACTGCGAGTCCTTGTCGTCGATCGGGATGAGCTCCTCGTCGACCCTATCCTGATCGGATCTGCTATGGCAGGTGGCACCTGTATCCTCTGGCCCTCTGGCATCACCTGGTAGTATAGCGCCTGATAGAATGAGGTCTGAGAAATCGACCGCAGCAGCTCTTGAGTGCTTACCCCTCTGCCTCGTGCCCTAAGACAAGCATTCTCGTCTCGTAGCTGTGCCACCTCAGCTTGGTGCTGTGCAGCTGCATCCTGTAACATCTGCACCTGAGATCGCAGATGATCTCTCTCTACCTGGAGAGTATCCATCTCACTACTCTATCCAAAGTCCATGCCCTTGCCCTTATCAGGCGATGGTGGCCTCTGTGGAGATGGGGGTCTCGCCTCCCTCCTCTCCCTCTCCCTCTGTCATGGCCTCTCCTGTGCCTGTGGCCTCCTCTCCCTCTCCCTCTACCACGGCCTCTCCTGTGCCTGTGGCATCCTCTGCTCTCCTCTATCGTGACCCCGGGATACCTCTACCGCCACCTAGCATCGCCTCCCTATCCGACGCACGACTGCGTGGATCGGTCCCTGAGCCCTCGTCATCCGAGGAGGGCGGATGCCTGCGTACCAGGCATCGTAGCCATCGGCTACCCCTGCATCGTCCCCATCCACTGGTTGAATGGGGGCATCGTCCGCGTCCTGACTCTAGAATCATTGCATATCTGGAGCCCCACTAATTGTGGTGTTATCCCGGACAGTCCGAGAAAACTCGTAATCCCTGAGAGATGGGATCCCCTGTTGTAGACCGAACTATCGCAAAACTCGGTCATAGCGGTGGAGATCCACCTCTCCCCTCTCTATCTATAGCCAGCAGACTCACCTAATGTGAGCCATCTCCTATGTGTCCTCTGCCCACCCTGGATGCTGCCTCCATGGCCTCCAGGTGATCTGGTCTGGGACCAAGTCATCCAGTAGTCTCCAGGACACCGACAGGTCGATCCGTCATTGTGCCCCTCTCCGGAGCCACCAGTAGAAGACTCGGGGCCTCTCCCCGTCAACCCCTATCAATGGAAGCCCTATCGGCCTTCGCATCGCAATGTTCTCCCAGCACCAAACCTGTAGGAGTGATGTCATGACTAGACATCGCTCGCCCTTGTACACGACCCCATAAAGGATCCTGTACAACCAAAATAGAACAAAGCTACCCCAAGAAAATTTGTAGCCATGGTCGCGCATGTCGCAGATCACATCTGCCAGCATCCATGGTACCCTGCATCCGCTCTGGTGGCACAGCAGAAGTCCACCAACCACCCCAGCCAAAACTCGTGTCAGTGTAGATGCCCCAGGCATCTGGCACAGTGCCTCGATGTTCACTTCGCCCTTCTCCAGGGTGAAGCTCGGGTCACCGCAGAGTCGTCCCATCGTGTGGCCCTGATTGGCCGTAGGTGTGATCATCCTCCCTTGTATGGGGATTCTAAGAATCCTCCATACATCCTCTAGTGTGAGAGTCATCTCCCCTATCGGTAACTGAAAGCATGAAGAGCCCGGGTACCACCTCTCTGCTAGGACCATCAGTAGCCCCATGTCAGTAGAAACTTGTGGCATCTCTGCCACATGTAGTAAGTCGGCCTGTGCCAGCTGATCTCGCTCTGCCTGTGTCAGAGCGGCTAAGTCATCTCTCAATCCTCCATATTTCCACTCTCTGCTCTTTAGTAATCCTCTCTGCAAGCATAAACAACCAAAACAACAAACAATCATTAATAACATTTAGCAATCAATAATGCAACTTAAAGATCAAATTTTTGCAATTGATGATATCGCCCACTATTGTCCGATATCATCCGAAATTTGAGCAAAATCGTCTCCGATTTTGCATGTCGAAATCGTCTCTAATTTGACGAAATCGTCCCTTTTTCGCCGATTTCGCCCTTGGGCGAAATTGACGAACTTGAGATGATTTCATCGAACTAGGGACGATTTCGTCCGGACGATGTCGAGGGCCAAAAACGGCCGCGATGCTCAAAATTCATCTTAAAATCTATTTACCAAGCATGTAAATTCAAATTAAATCAATCTAAACTAAGTTTAAACCCTTACCCGTAGACCACGGCGGACCTCTGCAGATTCGTGCGCTGTCTCTACCATTTTTGCTCCAGAGCTCTAAAAACAGTAAAATAAACAGTAATAATGAATTAGGGTTTTACCCTATTTTTCTTAATTTTATTCAAAATAATTCAACAATAATTTTTGCTTTTCCGTGTTTTTACCGCAAACGTTTGATTTGGGTAAAAACACGGAGGGGGCACCATAGTAAGTTGTCGTACGATTCGACCAAGAATCGTCGCCTAAAAATGGGAATAATTTTTGCTTTCTCGTAGATCGAGAAGAACTCATCTTTAACGCATTTTCTTCAGAAAATTTGCTAAAGAGGGGGCAAAATGTAGCACCCTAAAATTGGTGCAGTAAAATTGGAATAATTACATTCACCTTAGTAAATAAATTTAAATTCAAATTTAACCTCCCAAACCGCCTGTTAACCGCCGAGAAACCCGTTTCCTCCTTTTTTGCGCCATTTTTAGCAGTTGTTTTGACCGTTTGACGATATCGTCTCCGATCAGGCGATATCGCCCCAGATTTGATGATTTCGTCTGGACTAGAACGTCCAGACGATTTCATCGCAAAACTGAATTTGCATAGTTGGAATCCATTCCAATGGGTCTCCAATCCGGGTAGAAGCGTGTTTGCGCCATTGGGACCCTTCCCCCGTTGGAGATCTCCCAAATTGGGATGATCTCCAACCTCCCAACAACTATCTTATGCCTATTTAACTCTAAGACTTTTCCCTCCCCAACCCCTGGCTGAATTTTTATGCAAATTGAACTCTTATGCTCAAAAACATCGTAATTCATACTTTGCACTAGTCCTATAGTCATTTCATTGTAGGTACACCACTGGTTTTCAGTCGGAGCCAGCACCTATCGCAGCCGATGAACCTGTCAAGATCGGAGGCGATCTCATCAAATTCGGGACGATCTCATACTGATGCGAGACGATTTCGACTGCAGCACACATCGAGGCAATCAGTGCCTGGAGTTTGCTCTTCTGTCTCTTTTATCTGTCATTTTATGCTATAAATTAGATTTTTTACTCGGCTTTTATACTATATTGCATCCGGAGTTCACCCATGTTGTCTAGTTTGCATATTAAGATCATATTCTGCTATTTAAACACAGTGATTTGCATTTACTTTCATTCTTGCATATTGTTCAATACTCATATTACTGTTTCATATAGTTTGCCCCTGTTTGCAAAATAGAATTTCTTGTATTTCGCATATGTTTGTTGTTTTACAGGTATCTGATGAATTCGTCTGACGAATTCGTCAGATTGCAGATGATCCTGTCAGTTTAGACGATTTTATCAAATTGAAGGCGATTCTGTTGAATTACAGATGATCCAGACCGCTTCAAGCTTCAGAAACTCCATCAGACTTCCGGATCAGGTAATATTCATTGGCCTCCTGCAAATTCTCTGTTTCTGTTTTCCTTTCTGTTTGTTGTATTCATTTAAATTGCATTTTCATGTAGTTTAAGTTAGAATCATTCGGCCAAACCTAGGATGAATGTTTAAAAATAAAACAAACTCATCAAAACTCATTCCAAAACCTAGGCGTGGAAACTGCCGTCAAATGTTTCCTGGTGAACCCACCATCCGTCGAAAAATCACCAAAATGCACCTCCCTTGAGATGCGGGACCTTCGCAAAGTCCTCTCGTTCGAGGTACCGCACCATCCTTTTCCCATCCTCCTTCCGGGCGCGGATCCAATAGCCTGAAGGTAGGGATGCAAAAAATTTGGAGCGATACAGAGCTAAATCTATAGCCTGATCGAAGGTAGTTAAAGTAGTAGTTGATAGCTCATAAGATCTTTGATCTTGTAAATTATTAATAAAAATGTCCAACATTTCCCTATAAGGTAGCACAAAGTGCAGTTTTCTTGTCAACTACCTCCATCTAGCTAAGAAATCAGCAAAACATTCATCCTTGTCTTGTTTTAAGTTGTATAAATCTTTAATGGTTACATGCCTCTCGATGTAGGCACTAAATTGATGGACAAAAGATTCAGCTGTTTCTTCAAATTTTCTCAAAGAATGAGTGGGCAATTGATAGTACCACTCTAATGCCATTCCACCTAAACTTTTCGGGAACATTTTTAGTAATAGCAAGTCATCATGTGATATATCATGACATGCTATCCTAAACATGCGAAGATGCTCTATGGGATCTTTGGTTCCTTTATATATAGGAAGGATGGGCATGGGAAAATGCTTAGGGTATGATTGTGCTAAAACTATGGGATCCAAAGGTTGACTACATATCTCTTGATAATTGTACGAGGGACGGTAAGGATCTATCTGGTCCATATGCGAAGCTAACTGTTTCACCATGGCTTCCAGATTACTAGTTTACCCACCATATTGGTTCAGTAGGGCATTGATATGGGATTTGTGAGCATATGATGGAGGGACATGAAGATTATATGCTATGTTGCTATTGTGTAAATTGATGGTAGGAAAGGTGTTATGAAGGAATTTTGAAGTTGTATTATGTTGTATTCCAGATTGTTGAAAATTGGTGTTTGGCTTCATTTTAGGTTTTTGTTTACTTGAAGCATATTGATCAATAGTTTGGAAAAATAAAGCAGTGAAGGAAGTTTTCTTTTGTGTGGGAATGATTTTAGGGTCAATAACAGGTTCCTTAGGAGGTTGGGTAACCTGTTGTTTTGGCATGTTCTGAATCATAGTGACCATATCTCTATTGGATGGTCCAGCCTTATCACTTTCTTGATCAATGAAAGACAAGGGATTAGTGTGCACATCAAACATATGTTCCATGGCTGCTTGAGTGTCACTAATTTTCCCTTTATCAATACGAACTGCCATATTAAGAGCACCAATGTTATTATTGAAAAATTTCTAGAAATGATCTAAGTTGTCAAAAGCAATAGTTCCATCTGGAGCTACTCTAGGGGATGAGGATCCATCCTCTTTAAAATTTTCTTCTTGTTCATTTTCTTCACCTAGGTCATCTTCTGGTTGATCTAGAGTTTCTCCTTTCGGAATTGGATCTTCAGGAAGGACATTTGGGTTTCTAGTTTCATCTTCTAACCAATCTTCTTCTTCTCCTTCAGTTTGTTTACCATTCCTAAGTTTAGGCATTGTGCTTAATTTAGATTTTAGCAAATATATATATATATATGCAACAATATTAAGAGGTATATATTAATTATATACCTACTACAATATTTAAAATGAAAGGTTTTGGTTTTTGTTATGTTTTTTTTTTTAGTTTTTCTTGTTTTTGTAATAATATTGTAAAGATAACAAACAACACAATAAATGCAAGAAATAATACTGAAAGTAATGATCTAGTTTTCTATAAACAATTTATAAATATCATTAATGGGCTCAAGTTCTTCAGAAGTCATGAAGTATTCTTCTTCAAATTGAAAATTTTCTTTCAAAAATTTAATGAAAAGAGCTATAGTGATATTATCTGTCTCAGATTCTAGTTGATAGAAGTAAAGCTTGTGGCAATACTCTCGATATAACACAGCTCGAGGAACTCTATTCCATATTTCCCTATCCGTAAGAACAACCTCTTGGTCTTCTACACAACCTAGGAACTGGTGTATAATGGCTGCGTTCTCGAGGTATTCCTCGAAGGTGAACAATTTTGAAGACACAAGAGCTCTCCTATAAGCTAACCATCTATGGCAGGCTCTCTAAAGTTCATGATAAAAGACAAGTTGATGAGGATCCAAAATTCTATCTAGGACAAGCCTCTTGATTTGTTTAAGTTTTGTTGACCTATATGAAATGACACTTAGTCTTCTATCAAGTTCGTCCCACAAAAGTTGATTTCTATCTGTTTTGTGCACACTAAGCACGTAATTGATTTCTATGGCTGCCAATTGGTTTTCAACATTTATAGTAACTGCTAATCTTTTCTTAGGAGCTACCATCTAAACATGATATGCAACTTATTAGTTTTAGATGATTTGAAATGCATCTATGTTTTGGTTGTTTTATTTTTTTTATTTTTTTTGTTTTCAAAAGGTTTTAAATGCATTCACGTCGGGTTCACCAAAATGTATCACTCCAAATTTTTCACACCCTTACCTTCAAGCTATAGGATCCATGCCCGGAAGGGGGATGTGAAAAGGATGGTACGGTACCTCGGACTGAGAGGCCTTGCGAAGGTCCCGCCTCTTGGGGGAGGTGTATTATGGTGATTTTTTTACGGATGGTGGGTTCACTAGGAAATGTTTGAATGGCAATTTCCACGCCTAGGTTGGGAATGTGTTTGATGTGTTCAGTTTTATCTTTAATCATCCAAGTCCTAGGTTTGGCCAAATGAAACTAAGTTGTTCTATTATGAAAGTGTAGACTAAATGCATACATAAAACAAAATTAGACAAAAAATAGAGAGAAAAAGCCAAATTACAGAGCCATACCTGATCCGGATGTCTGATGGAGATTCTGATTTTTGAAGTAGTCAAGATCATCTGGAATTTGATAGGATCATCTCCTATCTGACAGGATCATCTGAGATCTGATGAATTCATCAGACGAATTCATCAAAGACTTGCAAACAGAGAAACAAATGCAAAATACAGAGAATGCAACTATGATAACAGAGGGTAATGATGTAAAATGGCAATAATAATATTAAAATGATAATATCAAACTAAGACACGAATGCATTATAACGATATAATGACAATTTATGCTTTTATTATGCATTAAAGCTACATGGGTGAACTCCAAGATGCAGGATAATAAAGAATAACCATAGAATTAACTAAATGCAGAATAATGCAGCGAAAAAGAGTGGAGAAAATGCAAACTCTGGGCACTGATTGCCCCCAGTGTGGACTGCAGTCAAAATCATCTCGAACTGGGTCGAGATCGTTCAAGATTGTACGAGATCGTCTGAGACAAATTGAGCTTGCTCCGGCTAAAAAATAATGAAGTTCCTACAAACAAACTTGGAAAAATACAAATGCAAACATTGATTTAAGATGGTCTAGTTTGTGTAGAATTTGAGTTACAAGGAATTTTAGCCAGGGGGATGCTAAGGGGAGGGCCTAGGATTAAATAGGCTTAGGATAGAGGTTGGGAGGTTGGAGATCATCCCAATTTGGGAGATCTCCAATGGGGGAGGTCTCTAACGACGTAGACACGCTTCTGCCCGGATTAGAGACGTCGTTGGAACAGAGTCCAACTATGCACAAATCAGTTTGGGACAAGATCGTCTGGACATCCTATGCTAGACGAAATCATCCGATCTGAGGTGATATCGTCTTATCGAAGATGATATCGTCAAACGGACAAAACAAACTCTAAAAATGGGGAGAGAAAGGGGGAAACAGGTTAAACGACGGTTTGGGAGCAGTTTTGGCGGTTGAAATTTGAATTTTAATATTTACTAGAGTAATTGTAATTATTAAGGTTTTACTGCGCCAATTTTAGGGTGCTACACTTTCACTAAAAATAATTTTACCAAAAACCCTTATTACTCCTAACAAATTTAAAATTCACAATAAAAAATTAATTCACAACTCAACAACCACCATGACCTTATTCCCTAAGGTTATTCAACAAATTAACTCAATGAAGCACCTTTACCCCTTATAACTCCACCTTAGGCAATCTCATTAAAATATTTAATTAAAAACCTTTATACCTACCTCGAGGGGAATCGAACCCCCGTCCTATCCCAACGTGAACACCCTAGCCATGGCCAAGCTACCGCACGAGTTGTGTGCTCGCACGAATCCTAACAAGCACGTCATGCTTGTTGTCTTCCACAAAAATGTGTGCCTTTATTAAAGCCATGTGCACCTCGAGCGCTACACCAAAGCACAACCTCCTCTCGCACTACCTATGATTTGAATGCAGGACCTCCAAGTATTCAACCAAACCAATGCACCGCTAGGCCAAGCTGGCCTATGTGCTTCCAAAGCGTGAACCTTCTGATCTTTAACCTTCAATAGTGAACAAAAAACTTTTGCCACAAGCTCTTTATCACAATTCGTATGCACTTCAAAATCGAGCAAGGATAAATGAATTAAAAAATTTAATGGCATATTTATATGCCTTCCCTTCGCTTGGAAATGTCGGCACTTTTGAAACTTCCCTCATGACGTCGGTGGATAAAATTTTAATTTAAATTTTAAATAAATTAAAATTTAAACTAAATCTTTAAAATTAAATATCTCCATCATCGGGGCACCTTTTTCAATGAAACAAAAAGCCAACTTGGGTTTTAAGAAAAACCCATTTCAAATCTTCCATCCATGGTTTTAAATAAACCTTTAAAATTAAATTTCTCCATCATCGGCACACCTTTTTTGATGAAAGGAAAAGCCAACTTGGGTTTTAAGAAAAACCCATTTCAAATCTGCCATCCATGGTTTTAAATAAAAACCTTTTTCTAAGCTTCCCTTGAAGCTCCTTTTGGAACCAAATTCCATGCATTCCTTCTTGAACCTTTTATAAAAACCTTTGCTTCTCATGAAGCTCTTTGTGAGACACAAATATAGTGCTTACTTACATAGATCCTTTTGACATCAATGACAACTTTTATCATAGGAACTCAAAATGTCCAACAAATTGATTAATTTGACCTAGATCATGATGGGAAATGAACAATCATTGCATACATGATTGGTCCTTGAGAAATTTGAAAACACTAGGACAACCTTAGCATCATAAATATTTGCAAAATCATAGATGAGTTTGTTTGATATCACTAGGATGGTCGAGTCTTTGCAAAAAAAAGTCTAGATCATTTATCCCTAAGGATAACAAAGTCATAAACAAGCTTCCATTCCATATTACCATTGTATAGTCACATATATCATGGTCCATTTCCATCCTATAAAATATGGTCAAACTAGTAGTATTGTATTGGTGCCCTTGATTAAGCAATAAAGATAAAGTCTACTAAATAATGGTTCATAACCTCTTTGAACGATGATTAATAAGGAAACACCCTTCATTCAAATGGTTCAAAACCTCTTTGAATAATGATTAATAAGGAAACACCATTCATTTAAATGGTTCAAAATATCTTCGAAAAATAATTAATAAGTCAACACCATTCATTCAAATGGTTCAAAATCTCTTTTAACAACGATTAACTATTGAAATCAATCACCCAATGCCATTTATCCCTAGTTTCCCTTTGGGATTCATTCTACATAAAAGTATCTTGGTTGGATCAGTAATAGATTTTGAGGTTTCATTATAAACCTAATCGATTGCTTCTGATTACGTAAATTAATAATTTAAACCACACTCAAAGGTATGGAATTCCCCATCGATATAGGAGCCCTTGGACTAGAAAAAAGAGTATCTTCAATCATGACCCCTATAGGATGCAAAATATATGTCTTTTCACCATCCCTATAGTTTTATTTTTGAGCATCTTACACAACTCCCCTTCAAATGTAAATGGCTACAAAAAACATTGTAAAACGCTCCAAATCATCATCTCACATCATCATCATCTCAAGTGAACCTTCTATCTAGTGACTTACTCTAGACCTGGTGGTTGCAATGATTGGTTGTCCATGCAATCTGGTAGGATGGGTAAATTACCATAAGAAAAGTTATTCAAAATTATTTTACATCATCACGTTTAAAATTAAATCAGGTTGACCCTTCAATTTTTGAGTGACCTACGTTCAAGCATATTTGCCCAAGGTTGTCATTGATGCCTACTCCATGGGGTTACAAAACATGGAAAATTTATACTTCATCATTTTACATTAAGGAATTTTCTACTGTCACTAGGACAAGCCCCTAGGGTGATTGGTTCCTTTACTTCATCATCTTGCATGTCAATAAAACCAAAAGGTAAATTTATGACAACACAAGTCCATCCAAAACTTGGGGCATCCAACTCGATCTTCATTTCCAAAATTTACATCCATCACAAAATGCATTTTTACAAACATCATTATCATCATCATCACATCATTTAGTGAACCTTGTATCCATTGGATTACCCTATACACCTAGAGGTTGCAACGACTAGAAATCCATGCAATCTAGTTGGATGGGTAGCTCACCATAAGGACACTTATCCAAACAATCAAATCACTATGGCATTAAATTAGCTAGATCCCTCAATATTTGATATTGACTATGTTAGAACAAATTTGCACAAGGTTATCCTTAAGCCCTTTCTATTGGGTACAAAAGTGGAAACCAATCAAACACAATTTGGTACTAATCAGGAACCACTCAAGTTTTGAATTCCCAAATGAATGGTTCCTAAAAACCCATCATTTGGAAGGAATTGCTAAATTCAAAAAGGACCTAGAGCTCTAAACATGGTCGATGATTTTTACCATAATATTTTTGTGCCTCATTGAAACCAAAAGTAAATTCAAACAAACACAAACAATCCCAAACTTGGGGCATCAAGTTGATCAAAATATCATATATTTGCATTCACAATCCACATCATTCAATCATCCACCTCCTTTCATCATCCATATTTGGTCAATTGGCTCATGGGTTTCATCCTTTACCCATTTTCCAATTGAGGGGGTAAGCAAACAAATAAAAAATATCACCAAAATTTTCAAAAATCATTCATTCTTGTGCATCAATAAGAATTGATTCCATCCATCCAATAAAGATAGGTGTCATTGTTTTTTGCACTGCATCGTGTTTCACACAATATGGTACAAAAAGGGGCATCTGTAGACACCAAAACCTAAGCATCCACAAAGTCATCACATTTTCCACCCCAAATCAAATCTTGCATAGTAAATTTTTATGCCTAAGTTTAAACTTAGGTATATAAATCTTGCACATTATCCTATTTTATAGATTTATTAAATCTAGAAAATCAACCTAGGATACCCTGCCTACCCACTAGACATGTGTCCTAGCTACCTCACCAACACTCCTTGCCATATCTCATACACCCTTGTTCCCTTTGTCCCTTCACATGAGATAACCCTTACACTTCACTCCACTTGTGTCCATATCATCCCAGTTAAGTGAGACACCCTAGGTGACTCACTTTAAATGTTCCCTCCATTTAGAAACCTTGGATTACCACCTCTCATTTTCCTCCAAAAACCTAAGGGACCTATAAAGGCACCTTCACTCCATCCACCAAGAGATGCTGAGAATTTAGTACTATCAAGCTACTAGATTAGTACCATAGGATCACGTCCCTTTTGAGAGAATTCAAGATCTGAGGCTCAGAGATCATCTTTTGTAGCAATTTGCCACTTAGCTAGAATCACCCATTTGCGGTTCTATAGTCGAAACCACCCTTGCACGGTTTTCCCAATTCTCATGTGTGCTTTTCCTGTCCTGACCACATGTCCACAGTTTCTCAGAGCCAAAATATTATAATATAATTGATCAGTAGGTATTATCTGCAATAAGGTACTTGGTTTATTATTTTATATTTCCTGTCTGCATTATCATTTCATTTGAGGGTTTTGTCGCATAGTTTTCATCTTTGTATACAGGTGCTACTAAACCCCCTTTTGTCTTTACATGTGTATGCAGGAAGCAGGTATCTTGGAGAGTTGTTGAAGTTGGAGTGGTCCCTACATTGGATACCAAAGCCCACTCATGCCTTGGAGCTATAGCAGAAGGATGAAGGACACTAGTTGTTTGTTTGGAGAGCCCATCACTATCACTTGGAAACTTGAGTTGTATCATACATTGTAACATAGCACCCAACACACTTGGGGTAATTCAAAAAAAAATTATTATAATATTGGGAGATTTAAGCTCCCTTGTTAATACAAAGAGAATATATTCTTTACATTACAAGTGTTCATTTGCTTATATTTTTTGTGTTCAGTTTTATTTACTACATATTTCAAATAAAGTTAGGAAGATTTCTACAAAATAGGTAGGAATAATATCTTCTTTGGAATCAATCCAAAACCAGAAGCAACAAATAGAAGAATGAAAATTTGGAGGCCTAAATAAAAGGTTTCATTGCTAGATATTGCAGACCTACAAAGTGTAGAAGAAGAAAAATCCATAGGAGCCTTGTTGCATATTTGAGCAAGAGACTCCAGAGAGAGTCCAAGAAAATATTGGAGATTGGTGATCTCCATTGAAGACTAAAAATTGCATATTGAAGAGACTCCAGAGAAGATTGGAGATTGGTGATCTCCATTGAAGACTACAAATAGCATATTGAAGAGACTCCAAAGAATATTCCAGGAGAATATTGGAGATTGGTGATCTCCATTGAAGACTACAAATAGTATATTGAAGAGATTCTAGATAAGAGTCTAGTAGAAGATTGGAGATTGGTGATCTTCATTAAATACTGTAAATAGTAGATTGAATAGACTCTAGAGAAGAGTCCTGATGAAAATAAGTGATTGGTGATCTTCATTGAAGATTGAAGACTTCACCTTGAAGGAATAGAAGAAATTAGCCTGATAAGTTGAAGATTCCTACAAGAGGTCCCATTGAAGAACTTCCAGTTTTGGAAGAGACAGAGAAGGACTAGTAACAATTGTGTTCCCGAAGTAGCAAATTTTAGAGATTTGAGAGGAATATATCATTACCAAACTTCCATAGTTTGAATATTAAAGAAAATGTCTCATTGAGAATCCCAAAGAAGTTGTGAGAGAGAAGACCTTAACGAATAAATCTCAAGGAGAAAGAAGGAGAAGGCTTGGAGAGCCTCATTGAAGGATATTCGAAGAAGGCCATTGAAAGAGTTTATATGAAAACTCATTGGAGAAATTTACTACCAAGGAGAAGTTCCTAATTGTAGCACCCTAAAATTGGCACGGTTAAAACCTTAGTAAAAGATAAAAGATAAAAATTTGAATTTTAACCCCAAAACCGCTCCAAAACCGCTTGTTACCCGTTTCCTCATTTTTCATGCCATTTTTAGGATTTGTTTTGACCGTTGGACGATATCATCGTAGATTAGACGAGATCATCCCAGATCTGACGAAATCATCATGGACAGAACGTCCAGACGATTTTGTCCCAAAACCAAATTTTCATAATTAGCTTCTATTTCAACAACCTCTCCAACTTGGGCAGAAGCGCGTCTGCACAGTTGGAGATTTCCCTGTTGGAGATCTCCCAGATTGGGATGATCCCCAACCTCCTAGCCTCCCCCTAATCCTATATAAACTAGGATTTTTCTAGTTTATCCCCCTGACTCCCCCTGATTCTGATTCCCCTGAACCCCTTAGCTGACTGATTCAGATCCTTATTCACTAGAGCATCCTCGTACTCCTGTATGTATGCTGCATTTTGCATTTTCTTGCAGGAACTCTACTATTTTTCAGTCGAAGATAGCTCGGATCATCGCAAACGATCTCGGACGATTACGGACGATTTTGTCGAGGAGCGCAGACGATCGCGTACGATTGGAGGCGATCCTGACTGTAGTCCAGATTGGGGGCAATCCGAGTCCGGAGTTTGCATCTTCTTAATTTTTCTGCATTTTTCCATTATAATTCTGCATTATCTTAGGTTATTATGTTTATGCATCTTGGAGTTCACCTCATCTAGTATAAATGCATGATAAAATCAAAATAGATTGTGAAGTTGATGCTTGTCCTCTCTAATTACTATTTGGATCTATCATTCAGACAAATTTATAGTTATTTCTATCATTTCCCTTCGCTTCTGTAGTTGCATCTTGGGTATTTTGTATCTATTTCTATGATTGCAGGTTTTTGACGAATTCGTTCGATGAATTCATCAGATATCAGATGATCTTGTCTGATCTCAGATGATTACGTATGAACTGAGGCGATCTGGACTGCTACAAAACTCAGAATCCTCATCAGACATCCGAAATCAGGTATGATCTGTCCTAATTTGCCTATTCTCTATGTTTAGCAACCATTTCTATTTTTTGTATCCATTTAAATCATTATTGGCATATAGAATAGTTTAGATTCATTTTGGCCAAACCTAGGAATTGAATGATTGAGTATAAAATGAACACATCAAACCCATTCCCAACCTAGGCATGGAAACTGCCACTCAAAAGTTTCCTGGTGAACCCACCATCCATCAAAAATTCACCCTTATACTCCTCCCCCGAGAGGCGGGACCTTCAAAGGGCCTCTCAGTCCGAGGTATTGTCCCATCCTTCTCGCATCCCCCTTCTGGGCACGGATCCTATAGCTTGAGGGTAAGGATGCGAAAAATTTGGAGCGATACATTTTGGTGAACCCGACGTGAATAACATAGGCATATTTCTGATTCAAAAATATAAAAAAAAAAAAAAAATATATATATATATATATGTATACAAGAAAAACAAAAACAAAATCATCATTTCAAGTTTGTATGTTTTAGATTCAATTCTAAATAGTAGATACTAAATATTACTTTTAGAAGTACTAAAGAAACCATGAGTTTTTACTCAAATCAATATGAGCCCATCGGTAATGTTGGAAGAATTCAGCCAAATACATTTGTTGATTATGACCAACCTCATCCCTATTCAACATCACCTCCATCACACTTTTCTCATTTTTCATCCATTACCCCAACAGGACAATCCCTTTTCCAATCCTCTTCATAACGATATTATCTATTCTCCCATATATCCATATTATGTCTATCAATCCACATACAATCCTCCTCCACCCTTTCAATATTCTTCTTTCAATACAACACATCCATTTCAACAAGAAAATACTTATTCTTCCAATCCTACCATGCACTCACATCATACTTCACAATCTTCCTATCATCATTCTACCCATAATAAAGAAAAGAGAGGTAAAAAACCATTAGGTCCTTTTATGACTGAACTCCTAAGGCACTTATCAAAAACCTCTCGAAAACCTTCATCACGTACATTTACTAAGCTCAATCAACCAATGGATATAATTCTCAAGCATTTACTTGATACAAATAAGATTGAACTCCCTTCCATAAGACAACTTGATGCCACAACAGATTGGTTTAAACCTGAGCTACATTGTGAATATCATAGAGTAGATGGACATATGACACAAAATTGTAAAGATTTAAGATGTGCAATTCAAGATTTGATTGATGAGGGTCTTTTTAATATAAAGGAATTACAATCTACAACTGATTATAAATCTCCAGTAAACTATCAAACTCCTACACAACAAATACCAATAATCAATCAAGACATGGGGATCTCCCAAGAACCCCTATTCAATTATCAACAACAGGAAACCAATCAAATATTGCATGTTAATGTGTCCCATCATGATGATATTACTAATATTGTAACAGAAACTACAAATGAGCAACCTCAAGTTCAATCAACTCAATCTGATATTCAAGAGATGGATTCCTCATTTGACCAACCTTCAAAACTATCTTTGGCTCTAGAGAATGATCCAAAATGGAATGTAAGCATAGAAAGCTCATCTTTAGAATCAAAATCTCAATCTGAAATCCACTTTGATAGCCAACAACAAGTGATTAATCCTCAAGCAAAGATATCCCTTTTAGAAGTATTACAAAGTTCTCATAAGGAAACTTTGTTCAAGATACCTAGCCAACAATTTGTTCCTCATGATATTTTCCCTAAGAACATAATTAATGGTGTAAGCCCTCTTGAGGTTAACCATATTTCATTCTATGATGAGGAGATTCCTTCCTCTACTCCACAAGAAGACTCCTATCTTTACATTACAGGATCTAGTAAAGAAACACCTGTTAAAACTATCATGGTAGATAATGGCTCCTCTCTTAATTTATGCACTTATCAATTATTCCAAAAACTCAAATTAAAGGAAGAAGATCTTAATGAATCAAATGTTATTATAAAATATTTTAACAATGAAATTCAAGAAGCTCAAGGTACTATAATTCTTCCCCTTAATATTGGATCCAAGATCCTGGATACTTTGTTTTATGTAGCATATTGCCCTTCACCTTACAACCTACTTCTCGAAGTCCTTGGATTCATACGATGAGGGTTGTCCCTTCCACTCTTCACCAATGTTTAAAGTTTGAACTTGCAAGTAAAATTGTTACCATACATAATGACCCAACACCATTTGAAGAATATTTAACGGTTGAAACATCAAGTTCTATACATTCTCTATTGTCACAATTATCTTCTATCCATCACTTTTCTTCATCCATATATGATCATCCTTGTTTACCAAATAACACCCATGCATATCTTTCATATATGCTCCCTCCATCTTATCAAGACTTGGAAGATAGTGATAAGAATGAAGAACCTTCTTATCCTTCTCGACATTTTATTTTGTAACATGATCAATTTTACACATATAAAAGTAAAATCTTTTGCTACATTATTCTACATTATAACAAAGCTTTTGTTATCACTACCTTTTATTCATCACCTTTTGTTCTTACCTTCACCACAACCAAATTATCCTTCAAAACCTCCTTTGATTTTGAAGCAACCTTAGACATGCTATACTCAAATAACCTTGTATAGTGTATATAGATCATCTTGTATATACCACCAATTCCATCATCAAAAAAAAAAATAATAATAATAATAAAAATTTCAAAAAATAATCACATTGTGTATCTTCTCAATTCATCAATCAAAATCAAAATATAAAAACATCAAAATCTTCAAAAACATCTTTTATTTTCATACCTGTCAATTCTTGAAGTATTGCAGTTATATTTTCAATTATTTTGGATAAATGAGCATTTATTTGGAATCCCACACTTTCACACTCACATGAATAAATATCTTGATTTTATTTGGTATGATTATTAATCTCTCTTATATCAAAGTCCACATTGGCATTAAATAAAGTTTTGAGCATAGAGAACTGATCTTGTTATTTACTTGAACCAAGTATATCTTTTCACATTAAAATGATTTCATTGCAAATTCAATATGATGCTACATAGTAGACGTGGTTTCTTGAGCGAAAAGTTTCCCCTGCTATCCTATCATGCACATGGTCTAGAATCTTTGAGAATTGACAAAAGGACAAGCTCACCCCTACCCAGAATAAAAATCCCTTGCTCTACAGCTAATCCGAGCAAGTATCCCTAGCATAGGAAGAAAAAGAAAAGTTCAAGAAAAAGAGAAAAAGAAAAATGTTATTTTGTATCATCACAACAATGTTTCAGCATTATCTCAAATATCAAGCAAAAATACAAAAAAATAAAAAGAGCAAAAGAGAAAAGCAAAAGCAAAATGCAATAAAATCCCTTTCCCTACCCCTTGAAAAGAAAAGAAGGGTGAATGAGCTTGAATCCCTGGAATTCTCAATTATTCAAAAACTGTGAGGTAAGCCCCATAACAGGTGGTTTGTGCCCAACCCGCTTGGCCTTGGGTAATTCCTAGCGTGGTGATATGTCTGTCACATTAGCGACCTTCTTTTGTACGAGACCTATGTCGGCTTATGGATTAGCTAGCTCTTGATAACCTAACTTGCACGATAGTACTGAGTACGGTTATATGCATATAAATCATGGTTAACGAACATTCATTTGGTTAAGGCAAATTGCTTGTATCAAATTATCTTGCTCAAAATTGGTGAATGAACAATACAATTGCACACACATTTGTATTTGAGAGATTTTGTATCATTATGATAAATCAAGATCGGTAATGAACTCACATTTGCACATGAGGATCCCTTATAAACCTACATTTGTTTTTGAGATAATTTAAAATATTTTTGTAATTCTTTTCGGAACAATTTTATCCTCTTATTTCAGAATTTTGTTTTGTATAAAAACAATTATATACATTGTGTCACAAAATTGCAAAACGATTTCAAACAACATGTTCATCATATTATTATTTTCTGTTTATCAAAAATCAAAAATCAAAAAATCAATCATGCAATAAAACTAAAATATCTATTTTATCTTTGGATTTCGCGATGATGGTATAAGTCTATACCTATAAATTCTATGCCTAGCGCAAACCATTGTTCTAATTTTATTTTCCCATCCATTTTAAAAACACATATGGCTTACATCATTATGTTACACAATTGTGCTTCAAAACGAACGAACACTTATTCATGTCATTATGTCAAACATTCCATCTTGCAACCATGGTATAATTTCTAAGGAATTATTCAAAAATTTATCACACTTAGGAATTTATGCCTAGCAAAAATCACTTTTAAATATATTTCATGCATAATTTTGTGAAAAATCTGAAAACAAATCATCACCATCATCATTTTCATCATCACAACACCAAGTCTTAAGACAGTCTCTTAAGCACTCTTTTACTTTTAGCAATATTTCTATACTAGGATTAGCTTGACGACCTAGCGAGCGGTGACTCCATGAAACGGTCTATAACAACGACAATGTCCTTTGAAATTATTGTTAGAAGTCTCTTTTATTTTTCATCAAATCACACCAAAACAACCAATTTATGCACATCAGATTATTTCATTTACAAATTTTATGGCATGACATAACATTATAATTTATTTCCAATGACATAATTACATGAATCAACAATTCAAGCATCATAATACAACATATACACAAGTCATATCATCAAAAATTATATATATATATATATATATCAATGAATTATATACATCATCTGGATTGGTATGCCACAATCCATACTCTGGCATACTCAATCCCCTCAAAAGTAATAATAATATAATCTGCACTCTGTAGTAGCTAGCCTCGAGAAGCCCTCGAGCTCTCAGCCTCATCTCCTCCCCCACCTTGACGTGGAGGAGGTGGTCCCATAGAGGTCCAGGCCGTATCTCGGGTCCTCATCGTCGATCGTGAGGATGTCCTCGATGATCCCATCATGATCGGCTCTGCAATGGGGGCTGGCAATAGTATCCTCTGTCCCTCTAGGACCGCCTGATAGTACAACCCCTGGTAGAATGCGGTCTAAGCAATAGACCACACTAGATCCTGAGTGCTCGCTCCTCCACCTCGAGCTCTGAGCCATGTAGCCTCATCCTGTAGTGTCTGCACCTAAGCCCGAAGGTGGGCAACCTCAGCCCGGAGAGCCATCGTCTCGCTGCTCTCCCCTACCTCAACACCCTTGCCCTTATCAGGCGATGGTGGTCTCTCCCCCTGCTATGAAGGGAATCTCTCCTCCCTCTGCTCTGTCTCCTATGGCCTCTATGGAGCCTGACCCATCCATTGGCGTCTCTCCTATGGGGACCACCATTGCTCTCTCCTATCATGACCCCAGCTGCCTCAATGGCAGCCTGGCACCGCCTCCCCATCCGTCGCACAACCATGTGCATCGGACCCTATGCCCTCGTCATCCGAGGAGGGCGGATGCCTACGTACCAGGCATCGTAGCCATCTACAACCCCAGCATCATCACCATCCATTGGCTGGATGGGGGCATCGTCCATGTCTTGACTCTAGAATCGTTGCATGTCTGGAGCCCCGCTCAATGTAGTACTATCTCAAATAGTCTGGGAGTACTCGTAATCCCTGAGAGAAGGGATCCCTTACTGTAGACCGAACTATCATAGTACCCGATCATAGCGGTGGAGCTCTACCTCTCCCTGCTCCATCCTCAGCCAGCAGACTCACCTGATGCGAGCCAGCTCCTGCCCATCCTCTGCCCACCCGGGGTGCTCTCTCCATGGCCTCTAGGTGATCTGGTCTAGGATGAGGTCATCCAACAACCTTCGAGACATCGATAGATCTATCCACCACTGTGACCCTCTCTGTAGCCACCAATAGTAAACCCAGGGTCTCTCCTAGTCAACCCCTATCAGTGGGAGCCCTACCGGCCTCCGCACCGTAATGTGCTCCCAGCACCAAACCTGTAGCAATGATGTCAAGACCAGACATCGACCTCCCTTGTATACGACCCCATGCAGGATCCTATACAAGCGGCATAGTACAAAGCTACCCCATGCAAACCTGTACCCATGGTCTCTCATGTCGCAAACTATATCTGAGAGGAGCCATGGTAGCCTGCACCCGCTCTGGTGGCACAACAGTAAGCCACCTACCACCCCTGCCAAAACTCGAGTCAGCCTAGATGCCCCAGGCATCTATCGTAGAGACTCGATGTTCACCCCGCCCTTCTCCAGGGTGAAGCTCGGGTCTCCAGTCAGCCTCATCATCGCCTGGCCCTGATTGGCCGTAGGCATCATGAGCCATCCCTGTATGGGGATCCTCATGATCCTCCATACGTCCTCTAGTGTGGGAGCCATCTCCCTTGTCGGTAGCCAAAAATAGGATGACCCCGGATACCATCTCTCTGCTAGGGCTGTCAGTAGCCCCATGTCAGTCGGTACTTGTGGCATCTCTGCCACATGTTGTAGCCCGACCTGTCCTAGTCGGTCACGCTCTGCCTGGTCAAGCGCGGCTATGTCGTCTCTTAGTCCATCGTATTTCCATTCTCGGCTCTTTAGTAATCCCCTCTGCAAAACAAATAATAAACAACAAAATTTATTAATAACCAATCATTAAAATCAAATTAAACACATTTTAAAATCAAGTTTATTAAAGATGCTATCATCCACCATCGGATGATATCATCCCAAATTGGGCAAAATCATCCTTTGTTAGGACTAAATCGTCTCCGATTTTGCAACTTGGGGATCGTCCCTTGTTGAACGAGATCGCCCCTAGTTCACCGATTTCGCCCTCAGACGAAATCGACGATTTAGAGACGATTTCGACGAAATAGGGACGATTTCGTCCGGACGTCGTCGACGGCCTAAAAACGGCCGCGATGCCCCAAATAATCAAAATTTAAATCCACAAATTGCACAAAGCAAAATCAAACCTAATCTACTAGGATTAGATCCTTACCCGTAGCCCGCGTCGGACCTCTGTCGCTCTGTGCACTGTCTCCACCATTGTTTCTCTTTGCAGAGCTCTGGAACAGTAAAGATGAATAGTAAAAATGAATTAGGGTTTTACCCTATTTTCTTAATTTTATTTAAAAAATCAACATTTTAATTTTTTTGCCTTTTCGCGTTTTTACCTCAAACGTTCGATTTGGGTAAAAACACGGAGGGGGCACCATAGTCAGCAATTGTACGATTCGACCAAGAATCGTCGTCTAAAAAATTGAGTACATTTTTGCTTTCTCGTAAAACGGGAAAAACTCGTCTTTAACGCATTTTCTTCGAAAAATTCGCTAAAGAGGGGGCAAAATGTAGCACCCTAAAATTGGCACGGTTAAAACCTTAGTAAAAGATAAAAGATAAAAATTTGAATTTTAACCCCAAAACCGCTCCAAAACCGCCTGTTACCCGTTTCCTCATTTTTCGTGCCATTTTTAGGATTTGTTTTGACCGTTGGACGATATCGTCGCAGATTAGACGAGATCGTCCCAGATCTGATGAAATCGTCATGGACAGAACGTCCAGACGATTTTGTCCCAAAATCGAATTTTCATAATTAGCTTCTGTTTCAACAGCCTCTCCAACTTGGGCAGAAGCGCGTCTGCAGTTGGAGATTTCCCTGTTGGAGATCTCCCAGATTGGGATGATCCCCAACCTCCTAGCCTCCCCCTAATCCTATATAAACTAGGATTTTTCTAGTTTATCCCCCTGACTCCCCTGATTCTGATTCCCCTGAACCCCTTAGCTGACTGATTCAGATCCTTATTCACTAGAGCATCCTCGTACTACTGTCTGTATGCTGCATTTCGCATTTTCTTGCAGGAACTCTACTATTTTTCAGTCGAAGATAGCTCGGATCGTCGCAAACGATCTCGGACGATTACGGACGATTTTGTCGAGGAGCGCAGACGATCGCGTACGATTGGAGGCGATCCTGACTGTAGTCCAGATTGGGGGCAATCCGAGTCCAGAGTTTGCATCTTCTTAACTTTTCTGCATTTTTCCATTATAATTCTGCATTATCTTAGGTTATTATGTTTATGCATCTTGGAGTTCACCTCATCTAGTATAAATGCATGATAAAATCAAAATAGATTGTGAAGTTGATGCTTGTCCTCTCTAATTACTATTTGGATCTATCATTCAGACAAATTTATAGTTATTTCTATCATTTCCCTTCGCTTTTGTAGTTGCATCTTGGGTATTTTGTATCTATTTCTGTGATTGCAGGTTTCTGACGAATTCGTCTGACGAATTCATCAGATATCAGATGATCCTGTCTGATCTCAGATGATTACGTATGAACTGAGGCGATCTGGACTGCTACAAAACTCAGAATCCTCATCAGACATCCGAAATCAGGTATGATCTGTCCTAATTTGCCTATTCTCTGTGTTTAGCACCCATTTCTATTTTTTGTATCCATTTAAATCATTATTGGCATATAGAATAGTTTAGATTCATTTTGGCCAAACCTAGGAGTTGAATGATTGAGTATAAAACGAACACATCAAACCCATTCCCAACCTAGGCATGGAAACTGCCACTCAAAAGTTTCCTGGTGAACCCACCATCCATCAAAAATTCACCCTTATACTCCTCCCCCGAGAGGCGGGACCTTCAAAGGGCCTCTCAGTCCGAGGTATTGTCCCATCCTTCTCGCATCCCCCTTCTGGGCGCGGATCCTATAGCTTGAGGGTAAGGATGCAAAAAATTTGGAGCGATACACTAATAAAGGAAGAACTTGGGATAATTATCGTCATCTGAAAAAAAGCCCAAGGGAGAAGGATTTGGTAAGAATTTTATCAAATTTTAGAAGAGATTGGTGAAGACCTCAAAACTTTTAGATTCTTGATAAGAAGGCCTTTATTGAAGTCAGAATTCAACAAGATGGTTGAATGAGAAAGGAGCCAAAAATTACTACCAATCCTGAGAGGCTTGAATATTACCTTTGAAGGCTAGAAGGCTCATTCATAGAAAGGATATTTGCTAGTTTCTATAGCAGAATACTGAAGGGTTCTTGAAGGAAAATCTCAAATGTGATCTGGAGGAGTTCCCTACTAGATTTTTGAGATTCAAGGACAACATTTCAATCAAATAATTGACTATGAAAGGGCAATAATTAGGATAGTATTACTAGCAATAAAAACTCATATTTCCAAGATACATCCTGAAGGAGAGTTTAAGCCATCAAACTATAGAATCAAGTAGGAAGTTAGAAGAATTAGAAAACTACAAATTGGTGAGATACTGAGTTATTTTGGATAGCCAATAAGAGCTACAAGTTCATCCAGTTAAGGGCACAAGGTGAATCTAATAACCTAGGAATCTTTCATCTACAAAGATAATTAAGGTAAGCAACTTGGGTGCAAATAGGTTCATTAGTTGAAATATAGTTTAATTCATTTTCAAGTTCCATTAAGCACCATATTAGAGTTTTAAGAAGTTTCTAAGATAAGGTTACATATTATAGTCTTCAAGGGAGTGCAGAAGAAAGTTTATTTTAAGGTTTATACCTACACATTAAAATAGGAGTTAGATATATTTCTATAGAAATAAAATATCATCTTCATATTGTTTAAGTTGAAGCATTGAATACTATATTAATTTTGTAGAGATTATAGTGCATTTAAGAGTCATTATTGATACATCTTACTTTGAGAGTTCTTTTACATGAGTGATAAGGTGAGATCAATATTGCACTGTACTAATTGTTTTTAAGATTTTTTAAGGTGCACTAAGTATTATTAGTTGCAGTTAAAATTAGTGCAAAGTTAAACCTCTAAAATAGCATATTAGTTGCATTATTAAGAGCTTGGATTCATTGTTACTAAGTTATCCAAGAAAATAGGTTAGAGGTTAATGTTGTATAGTAAGGAAGGCAATAATACATTACAATTTTCTCTCAAGGATTAGAGTAGAGATCCACCATATCTAAGAAGCAATGAATAGCTTCAAAAGGAGACATATAACTTTGGTGTAAAATAAGGGACTTAACCCTATCTATTACAAATGTGTTTGCATTACATTGGCACCAGTTTTGTCCTTTCAAATACAACAAATAAGGATAAAATAAAGAGTGTCTTAAAGACACTATAACAGGTAGCAAAGTGCAGTCTCCAAGAGGCCATAATATTGAAGTTTGAGGAACTTTGAGCTAGATAGAGATCCAACAAAGGGGCTCATAAAGATGGTTTTCAAGGTGTCTAAAGACACCATCTTCATCACTACATCCAGTTCCTATGATACCATCAACCTGTAGCACAAGGTTTTGACATAAAGGAGCTATCATAGAACAAGATATCTACATCTATAGGTCATTATATCACAAGGTATCCACATAGGAGATAGAACAAACTATATATGTGAAGAGGCTATCAAAATCTACATAAGCTATAAAGTGAAGGATAACATATAGAAAATGTAAATGAATAAGGTACAAGGGAGAAAATGAAGGTTCAATACCCTAGATATGTCAATCGAGTGAAAGCATAAAAATTGCCATTGAAGCACCATAGAATCTCCATTCCAATGTTGTAGGATAATCATAGCTAGAGCCAACCTTGAAATACATCATCATCATCAATAGAATAGCTTACAAGAAGGAGAAATCATTCACTGTCTAAGGAGCCAAGCAAGCTTACAAATGGTTGGCAAGAATAGGCATTGAGAAATCTTTAAGGTTATTTTTTGGTACATTGGAGAGAGTGTGCATGCAAGGGAGACATCTACATTTGTCCTAAAGGTGGAAAAAATATTGTGCCACTTGGTACAAAGGGTATCTTCACCCTTTTATCTCTAATTCTCAAGAGAAAGACACTCAACTCGGTAATGCCTTCCATCATAGCCATAATGCCAAAACTTAGAGATAGGCACTCATCAGAGTAACGCTCATTCAAGAGAGCATCAATAATTAGAGTAACTCTCATCCAAGAGAGCACCACCCATTAGAGTAACACTCATCTAAGAGAGTGCTAGCCATTAGAGTAACACTTAAGAGGAGTGTGCTAGCAATCGTAGTAACGTTTATCCAAGAGAGGAGAATACCTATGATTGGATTAACATCTCGTTTACCTAAGAACCACTCAAGAAGGAGGCTAAATGATCTTGGTAACACCTCATGCCACTTGCAACATGCATTAATAAGGTAGTAGCAGATTTTTAGACACCATAAAAAGGAGCGCTTGTAGAGGGAAGCATATCTTCAACCAGCATCAAAGCGCTTATACATAGGGAGGTGAAAGTCCACTAAAAGAGGAGCATTGAATGCTCACCATCGTTCTACAAATATAGCGCTCAAAGGATCCATTGGAAGAGCGAAGATAGAGTAATACCACGTGCAGAATTATAAAGGTAATATCAAATTTATTACTTTCTTTTATTAAGGTTAAATAAAATTTATAAGTTGAACCTTATAAGATTAAAATTACTACTACATTGGAGCAATACGAACTAACTAAGCATTAGTGAATTATAAAGCAATTTTATACCTTAAAGTGATATTTTAAGGTACATTATGTGAAGAACATATATATTATAATATTTTAAAATATTTATAGTAGGATATATAAGGTTTTCAACATTGGATCATTCAAATATTAGTTTGAAAATATTATTATAGTCTAAATTTCTACATTAGGGAGTTATAAGAAATACTACACCAAACTTTAGAAAATTGAACTATTGAAAAATAAAAGTTTAAAAAAAGCAATAATATTGTTTGCTTTTAAGATTTGTAATTAATTTATTATACTTGTCTCATAGACACATTAAATAAATGAAATAAATCCAACCATAGAGAACTTTATCAAATTGATAAGTGCATAGTTCAATAGAAGAAATAAGGTGAAGTAAGAGTTGATTATTCCTAAAATAATTTCCAAATCAACTCAAAAGGTGAACTATTACCAATATTAGATTATATCATAATCACTAGGGAGACATAAGAATCCTAAGAAACCTAAGTCTTAGAAATGTTTTATCAAAGTAGTTCACATACTCTAAACTAGGGAGCTATAAGGATGTCTACTCCAAAGAACTCATTAAATAGTGTAATTAGAAAAGGAGAAAGAAAAATACAAATATGACTTATAAGCATGATTTATGTTTTAGATAATTCAATTAATAATAAGGAAGATGCAAATGGAAGAGAAGATGCAAATGGAATTTAAAAAAGAAAATCTGAAAACTCACAAACTAATAGTTTAGTGAAATTAGACTCTTTGAGAACATCTTCTAGTAAGATAGTAAATGGAGTTGATGATAATTATACTAATAAATATATTGAAGAGGTAGAAAATAATATTGATGAAAAATAACTCATACAAATTTATAAAAGAAGTAAATATGGAATAGCTTCAATTGTACACACATTGTTTAATTATTTCATCAAGGAAATAAATAAACATGATATTCTAAAAATAGAAAACAAAGGAGCTAGGATATTTTTACTATGTTCCTATTGCAACCAACTTTGTCATGAGAAGATAAATATAAGAGGTCATACAGAAAGCCCAAGAACATAAATGGAAGAAGTTATGAATCTCTTATGACTTGTAAGATTATGAGATCACTAGTTCATCAAGGATACCTAGAAAACTACAAGGTCAAAGACTCTTCCAAATACCTTAAAACAAGAAAATATAGTGAAATAAAAATTATAATAAGATACAACATGAAGATAGAAGTATAAGAAGAAGAAGAAGAACCAGAACAAGATACTCATATAGATTCAGATAAAGAAGACAATGAAGGAAGCAAAGAAAGAAGAGCTCAAATTCTAGAACCAAAATGAAGATCCATATTGAATACTAAAGTCTTCAATATCCAAATAATATAATACAAGGGGTGTTAGAGAATATATTACATTATTCGGTACATATCAATGTACCACCTTTGGTACATTACTAGAGTAGGATTTTACTTTAGAGTAAAGGTAAGTAGTTACTTCAGAATGTAATAAATGCACAAGTGTTGGAATGTGTAATGATGTAAATGTGCATGTAGTCCACATGTACATGAGTCATAGGATAGAGTCAAAGGTAAAGTAAGGACCAAGGAACTTATCTTCCTAAATAAAGGCCTGATAGTGAGTGAAATGCAAGAGGAGAGAGTATAGAGAGTGCATAGTATAAATTGGTAGTGTGATGAAATGTAGTTCCTTTAAAATAGTTTATGGAGTTTTCATGTCCTCCATTATACTACATTGTACTATTTTCATGAGCTTTCATTAATGGCATATTTATGAGTTATTGTAGAATTTTATCTCTTTGTTTTCCTGGATATTATAGTGCCATTATAATATAGATATCATATCTTGCTTATCTTGCATCTTGTGGTTGCATTTCCTATATCATATACTCCTCAAAAGCTAACAATACCTTATTTATATGTGAAATAATAATTTGAGTTAGACTGAACATTGTAACATCTATTGGAAGGAAGTATGTTGTCCCCTTTTGCAAAAGTGGACAACTATGGTTGTACTTATAATTTTGTATTTGATCTAATGGCACATGACATGTTATAAAAATGAGAATAGCATGATATACTTTTGGAATATATAACTGTTTGCATTTCCATTTGGTAATTTTCCCATGGTTATCAAAATTTACACCTACACATCAAGACAATCCTAAGGTATAGCAAGATAGTAGTTTTGACTAAGACCTATTATATAATATGGATAATAAAAGCTACATAGTAAAGGTTGGATAGGACAATAAATTGTCCTAATTATCTAAATATTCTATAATTCTATAAAGAATACTACACATTGTTACCTACCAAAAATTAATGCATACAGTCTCCTTTAGTTGTAAAATGAAATTTATATTGATATTAGTGGATTTGTTACATGGCTTGCAAGGGCACAATAGAATTGTAGTGGCTACATGGATTGTGTGAATGCTTTCTATTCCAATGCACCTTTGTATACATAAGTATTTATATTCACTTCTTCTCAACCTATGGATAGTCCTAAAATAGAAGAGACTGATGGGGGATTCTCCTATCATATCAAGGCTTTATTTATAACAAGGCCCTAGGTGATTAATACTAAAAATTCCTTTATTCATAGGGATTTATTTATAAATTTTGAATAGGGGTATACTTGCATATTGATATCTCAGTAACTCTCTCTTAGAATGTGATGTTTAGGGTTACACAATATCTTGATGCTTTGGTAGCCCCGAACCATCACTAGCGATGGAAAAATTGAGCCCTCCATATAATGTGCAGATGTCTAAACATCCCAACCCACCCCAACCATCAAATATGAGGTGATAGGTTATCCTAATATTTTCATCAGATACATAAATATATGACTGTAAAACCTCATGCTCAGGATACCTACTCGCTTCAGTCCTTTCTTGGCTACCCATTGTACTTGCAAGATGCCATAAGATATTAGTAGTATCAATTTCATACGAGGAAACCAAAAGTAATTCATTATAACCTAGAAAATAAACATTTCCAATAACTTAATATATTAATTTACATATAACTTCATTTCAAATATTGTGATATTTATTCCCTCACAGCATTTCCATTCAATAATACAGATGACAAAAATAATAAATTAACCTAGCTTTTAACAGTATAGGGAAAACATAAATAAATCCTAATTTTTCTATTATAATAATTAATTGTATCATTCTATGGAACAACATAAGTGTCAAAGTGTTACTAAGTATTAACATATACTTCCTTTCTAACTAAAAAAATTAACACATAAATCATAATAGCATTTTCTAAAAATAGAACAAAAAATGTCTAATAACACTCATTAATTATTTCCATTAATTAGAACTGCTTTTGAAGTACATTTATTAGGCTTCCAACCAACCTGCTAGACTATGCTTCCAACCATGCACCCTCACATTCTTCACAAATGTATTGAATATTGTCATTATTTACATTTTCATCTTGTGTAGTTTTAGATCCAACACAATTTGTTGCTCCAGAGACATTGACATATCCTACCTCATATGCTTCAATGTCTTTGATTCCTCTTGGAGGTGATGTGAGAACCATATACCAATCGATATCAAGTGGATCCATTCATGTTGACCAGTGTGAAGCCCATTTCATTCTTTCTACATCCATTCCTTGTATCAAGATCATTCACCCAATCACATTTGAATAGGGGGTATCAAAATTGATAGTAATCCAACAAGATTATTTTCGTAATAACACCATAATATGTGACTATTTGAAGCACTAGGTTTGTATATTTTTCACTTGCTCTACACAAAGTAGTAGCATCGACACACACATCATTATTTTGAGTTGTTCTTTGTTCCTCTTTATCTTTGATATGAAATCTATAACTATTGATCAAATAGCCTAAATTTTTGGTTGTAGCTTTCCTTGGAACATGTGATACTAATTTTATTGTATCAAAGACATTATCATTATGTTGCATTCCATATCCATAAAATTAAAATAAAGAATAATAGGTTGAAGATAATTGTAGACCATTACATGACGATCAATACATGATGATCAGTATAAATTTCAAATATCAAATTCAAGAGAGCAAACAATAACTTGATATTGTAGCCAAATGATGAATATTCAATTATGGATTTTTTGCAACACCCCTTCATCTCTCACTACATGAGAGTTGGATTCCTTGATACTCTTTAGGTACTTTTTGATATGTTCCAAAGTTTGTCATGCATACTTGGATCTAAATAATATTGTCATATATAATAGCAACAAATAAACATCTACTTACTCTACCTAAAGCTAAACCTCATCAATGTTATAGAGAACACATCGATTACCTTTCTCATGAGAGGTTTCATCCAAATCAAAGTATTTGTCACAAGACAAAGGCATCCCATCAATTATAGTTTCTTTGTCTTCGTCACTCCATACCTTGTTGTAACCAATATGATCGCCAATTTCTTTTGTACCTCTCATGTATTTCACATAGAATAAAACGGATTCCTTGATAATATAACGTTCGAAAATACAACCTTCAGGACTAGCTTGGTTCTTTACATAGTCCTTAAATTTTTTTATAATTGTAAGAAAAGAAATAAACAATTTTGATTATATGAGACACAATATAGAAAATAGAAAATTTGTGGTTTATGAAACTGATAAATGCATACAAACCTCTCAAAATGATACATCCATCGATATTATACAAGTCCACATAGACGTACCTCTCACACCAAGTGAATAGTTAGGTGCACCATGATATCAAAAAATTAAGGGGGGAAGTACTTTTCGATCAAACATAATGTCTCCATGACCTCTACTAATAATTTCTCTATTTTTATAGGATCCATCACTTTAGAGTAGATATCCTTATAGAACATGAATAAACGATAAATGGTTTGTTGCACTGGCTTATCAAGCACACGTCATAGCACTACCGAAAGAAGTTGTTGCATGAGAACATGGTAGTCATATGATTTTAGGCCCTAGATCTTAAGTTCTATTAGAGAGACACATTTTCTAATATTTGAACTATATACATTTGATACTTTAATATTGTATAGTGTACGATAGACCCTTTCTTTCTGATCCTTTCATAGGTTGTAGGGTGTTGGTGGAAGATATGTCTTATTTCCATCCATTACTGGCCACAATGTGTTCCTGATACCCATATTTTTTAAAACACATGTAATTCATTATAACCTGTAAAATAAATATTTTTAAAAATATAATATATTTATTTGCATATAATCATTTCAAATATTGTGATATCGATTCATTCACAACATTTCCATTCAATAATACAAATGACAAAAATAAGAAATTTACCTATCTTTTAACAGTATAGGGAAAACATAAATAAATCCTACTTTTTCTATTGTAATAATTAACTGTATCATTCTATGGAACAACATAAGTGTCAAAGTGTTACTAAGTAATAACATATACTTCCTTACTAACTAAAAAGTTTAACACATAAATCATAATAGCATTTTCTAAAAATAGAATGAAAAATATCTAATGGCACTCATTAATTATTTCCATTAATTAGAACTGCTTTTGAAGTGCATTCATTAGGCTACCAACCATGCACCCTCACATTTTTCACTGATGTATTGAATATTGTCATTATTTTTGTTTTCATCTTGTGTAGTTTTAGATCCAACAAAATTTGTTGCTCTAGAGACATTGACATATCCTGCCTCATATGCTTCAATGTCTTTGATCCCTCTTGGAGGTGATGTGAGAACCATATACCAATTGATATCAAGTGGATACTATACATAAAATACTTTTCTAGCTTGTGATGCTAGGATAAATGGATCATATTTCAGTCTATATTGACCAAGTAATCTATTCATGTTGACCAGTGTGAATCCCATTTCATCCTTTCTACATCCATTTCTTGTATCAAGATCATTCACCCAATCACATTTGAATAGGGGGTATCAAAAATGATAGTAATCCAACAAGATTATTTTCCTAATAACACCATAATATGTTACTATTTGAAGCACCAGGTTTGTATATTTTGCACTTGCTCTACATAAAGTAGTAGCATCGACACACATCATTGTTTTGAGTTGTTCTTTGTTCCTCTTTATCTTTGATATGAAATCTATAACTATTGATCAAATATCCTGAATGTTTGGTTGTAGCTTTCCTCGGACCATGTACTAACCTTTTTATTGTATCGAAGAAATTATCATTATGTTGCATTCCATATAAATAAAATTAAAATAAAGAAGAATAGGTTGAAGTTGATTGCAGACCATTACATGACGATCAAAACATGATGATCAGTATAAATATCAAATATCATATTCAAGAGAGCAAACAATAACCTGATCTTGTAGCCAAGTGATGAATGTTCAATTATGGATTTTTTGCAACACCCCTTCATCTCTCACTACATGAGAGTTGGATTCCTTGATACTCTTTAGGTGCTTCCTAATTTGTTCCAAAATTTGTCATCCATACTTGGATCTAAATAATATTTTTCCATATATAATAGCAACAAAGAAACATCTAATTACTCTACCCAAGGCTAAAATTCATCAATGTTATAGAGAACACATCGATGGCCTTTCTCATGAGAGGTTTCATCCAAATAAAAGTCTTTGTCACAAGACAAAGGCCTCCCATCGATTATAGTTTCTTTTTTTTCGTCACTCCACACCTTTTTGTAACCAGGATGATCTCCAATTGCTTCTATACCTCTCATGTAGTTCGTATAAAATAAAATAGATTCCTTGACAAGATAACGTTCAACAATACAAACTTCAGGACTAGCTTGGTTCTTTACATAGCCCTTAAATGTTTTCATAATTATAAGAAAAGAAAAAAATAATTTTGATTATATGAGACACAATATAGAAAATAGAAAATTTGTGGTTTATTAAAATGATAAATGCATATAAACCTCTTAAAAGGATACATCCATCGATATTATACAAGTCCACATAGACATACCTCTCACACCAAGTGAACAGTTAGGTGCACCATGATATCAAATAATTAAGGGGGGAAGTACTTTTCGATCAAACATAATGTCTCCATAACCTTTACTAATGATTTCTCTATTTTTATAGGATCCATCACTTTAGAGTAGATATCCTTGTAGAACATGCACAAACGATAAATGGTTTGTCGCAGTGGGTTATCAAGCACACATCATAGCACTACCGAAAGAAGTTGTTGCATGAGAACATGGTAGTCATATGATTTTAGGCCTTGGATCTTAAGTTCTATTATAGAGGCACATTTTCTAATATTTGAACTATATTCATTTGATAATTTCATATTGTATAGTGTATGATAAACCCTTTCTTTCTCAACCTTTGATATATTTTAGGGTGTTGGTGGAATATATGTCTTATTTCCATCCATTACTGGCCACAATGTGTTCCTGATACCCATATTTTTTAAAACACATGTAATACATTATAACCTGGAAAATAAATATTTTTAAAAACATAATATATTCATTTGCATATAACTTCATTTCAAATATTGTGATATTGATTCCTTCACAACATTTCCATTCAATAATACAGATAACAAAAATAAGAAATTTACCTATCTTTTAACAGTATAGGGAAAACATAAATAAATCTTACTTTTTCTATTGTAATAATTAATTGTATCATTCTATGGAATAACATAAGTGTCAAAGTGTTACTAAGTATTAACATATACTTCCTTACTAACTTAAAAGTTTAACACATAAATTATAATAGAATTTTCTAAAAATAGAACAAAAAATGTCTAATAGCACTCATTAATTATTTCCATTAATTAGAACTACTTTTGAAGTACATTTATTAGGCTTCCGACCAACCTGCTATATTATGCTTCCAACCATGCACCCTCACATTCTTCATTGATGTATTGAATGATTTCGTTGTTTGCAATTTCATCTTATGTAGTTTTAGGTTCAACAAAATTTATTGCTCCAGATACATTGATATATTTTGCCTCGTATACTTCAATGTCTTTGATCCCTCTTGGAGGTGATGTGAGAACCATATACCAACCAATATCAAGTGCATCTTATACATAAAATACTTATCTAGCTTATGATGCTAGGATAAATGGGTCATATTTTAGTCTATCTTGACCAAGTAATCTGTTCATGTTGACTAGTGTGAAGCCCAATTTCATCCTTTCTACATCCATTCCTTGTATCAAGATCATTCACCCAATCACATTTGAATAAGGGGGTATCAAAATTGATAGTAATCCAACAAGATTATTTTCTTAATAAAACCATAATATGTGACTATTTGAAGCACCAAGTTTGTGTATTTTGTGCTTGCTCTACACAAATCAGTAGCATCAACACACACATCATTGGTTTTAGTTGTTCTTTGTTCCTCTTTATATTTGATATTGAATATATAACTATTGATTAAATAGCCTAAATTTTTGGTTGTATATTTCCTTAGACTACATGCTAGCCATTTTATTTTATCGAAGTCATTGTCACTATGTTGCATTCCATATCCATGAAATTGAAAAAAAGAAGAATGGTTTGAAGATGATTGTAGAACATTACATGATGATCATTATAAATGTCAAAGATCATATTCAAGAGAGCAGACAATAACCTGATCTCGTAGCCAAGTGATGAATGTTCGATTATGGATTTTTGCAACACCCCTTTAACTCTCACTGCAAGAGGGTTGGATTCCTTGATACTCTTCAGGTGCTCCCTAGTTTGGCCCAAATTTTGTCAAGCATAGTTGGATCTAAATAATATTTTGCCATATATAATAGCAAAAAATAAACATTTACTTACTCTACCCAAGGCTAAATTTTGTCCATGTTACAGAGAACACATCGATGGCCTTGCTTGTGAGAAGTTTTATCCAAACTACAGTGAAGGGGGAAAGTACTTTTTGATCAAACATAATGTCTCCATGACCTCTATTGATAATTTCTCTATTTTTACAGGATCCATCACTTTAGTGCATATAGCCCTATAGAACATGCACAAGTGATAAATGGTTTGTTGCACTAGCTTATCAAGTACACGTTGTAGTACTACCAAAAGATGTTTTTGCATGAGAACATGGTAGTCATGTGATTTCAGGCCCTGGATCTTAAGTTCTTTCATAGAGACACATTTTCTAATATTTGAACTATATCCATTTGGTACTTTTATAATGTATAGTATACAATAGAAACTTTCTTTCTCAACATTCGATAGATCATGTAGACACCTAAATCATGTAAATCGGATAAGACTATCAGTGCATCACATATGCCCTCTTATCGACAACATATGGCCCTATTGGGCACCCCTCTAGGCTAGAAAAAGGCTTCCAAAAGGCTCCAAAACTTAGTTTGGAGGGTTCCTAGCAGTTTAGGGTAGTTTTGGGGCACCTCCTAGTGACCGTCCCACCAAGGGATGGTCATAGTTGGTGACCATCCCACCCAGGGACGACCATCCATAACCATCCCTGGGTGGGATGGCCCCTAACTGGACCCTTGAAAAAGTCAAAGGATGCACTAAATGGCAATCAAAGACTACCATTAGTGCATCCAATCACCCCAAATTGATTGGGGACCTGCTAATGGACTACAAGGTAGTAGATTGGGAGCCCCAAAGGGGCAACCTTCTCCCAATCAATCAATGACACGATTAGGACATGTGGCATCACCTGCCTCGCATGGCCAAAGATGCCATTTTGCCCTAGATGCCCTTTTGGGCTATAAAAGGAGGTCCAAACACCTCATTTCAAAAGAGGAGAGTTGAAGCATTTAAGCAATGAAGTGCTGCCCAAATTGACCCTCACCTTTTGCAAACCAAAACTTGCCCTTTCCTTAGCCTTGAAACCCTCTTCATTCGAAGGTGATTTCAGGGGCAATAGGCTCGATCCACCAATTCCAAACCAGCCAAATTGAAGTATTCTTTGGCCCCATCTATCGAAAACACCCCTACCCAAGTTTTGGACCAATTTCCATAGGCATAGGTGACAAAACTAAGGCAATTTTGTAACCATCCCACCTAGGGACGATGAGCAGTCTATGTATGTCACACCTAGGGATGATCACAAAATAGATTGGAATTTTAGATAAATTCCTCCATAGACCCCTTGGGAATGTCTAGAGGAACCTCTGGTCCAAATTTGAGGTAATTTGGAGGAGTTTTGATGCAGGATTTGAGGTCCCCAATGTTGCAGGTTTATCTGGCTCACCCAGGGATGGTCACTATTTCTGCATTGTTTCACCTTTGATATTGCTTCCAAATATTTCCATTTGCATTTATATTAGTTTATAATATGTTTATGCTTAATGTAGATCAGTTTTCATGCATGTAGATCACTTTTTATGGTTGTAGAATATGCTCCTTTTTCATGGTTTAATGGCTTTATTCTATAACATAGGTGCTTTTAATCCCCTTTCAATCCCTTGTCTTCAGGAATAGGAATTCTAGGCAAGAGGAGGAGCTAAGGAGGCACAATATTATCAGCCCAACAATAGCTCTCGAGTGTGGGAAGCAGGAATTCACAACACTACTATTTATCGCCTTAAAGGCCTCCTTCCAAGGGACTAGATCCCTTGAAAATTGTAATGGAAATGTATCAAATTTGTAAAGCCCTCATGGGGATGTCTTGTAATCTTGTTTTGAAGCTATGGATGAATGAATAGAGAGAGAATTTCATCACATTTATTGCCTACTTTGCTTCATTTTAGTATATTACATGTTCATGCTTATTTCCCCTTTGAATGCTTTATAATTACACTACATTGCAAGTAAATGCCCTTAAGGCGATATCGTGAATTTCACTTCTTTAGTGGTGATCATGGTATCTAGGTTTATTTCAATATCCCCTTGGATTGTGCTAATTTGGACCTCTATTTTTGGTTTTATTTGTTGCAGGTACTGACCGTTCTGAGCAGAAATGACCCCTTTGCTGCTAGGTGGCACTGGGTGAGACGACCAACTACATGGCACTGGGTGGGATGACCCCCAATATGCCACTATCCCTGATAGGGATGGCCACAAAACTAGAGGGTTTCTACAAAAATTTGTAGAAACAACAACTTTTAGGTTCTGCACTAAAAATTTGACTTTTTACTGTTAAAAATTGTCAAATTTCATGTTTTTCTTGCTTATTCTATGCATAGAAAGGTTAGATTTTCTCTTTCCAAAATCGTGCATTAATTAGTTCAGAAAAATAGAAGGAAAATATAGTAGAAGTCACTGCTTTTGTCTGGTTTGCTTGTTGGAACCTTACCCACGAAGGTTAAGGTCATATAGGTTTTGCATTTTTTGGCTTTCCTTTTATGCTACTAATGAGTCTGAAAGAAAAACGCACCTTCATGCATTTAGTGAATAATCATTGAGTGCTATTTTGCTTTCTTTCAAATTTTTAAAAGGAACCCCACACACCAAGTTTCATTTTAACATCAATGGCATTGGGCTCTCACATCCAACCCATTGATCGAGACCAACAGTGGATGTAATTACCACTCGATTGGCTCATGAGAAAGAGTATTATCGAGACCCATCCATGGCCAAGGCCGACCCAAGATCTATCCTAACCATGCAAAATAGCATGCATTCCTCTTCGAAGGAGTGTATCACTATGCACGGGGTGCTGGGTGAGGGTTGGTAGTACCTATGCTACCTCGTTGGATATGGATTTCATCCCCATATTTAACTTGTGCGAGTATATAGGTGAAATCCTTTAAACATTTGAGAATATCATCCAACGAAATATCAAACATGAGAAAAGGATTCTCTTTACAAAGCAACACATCTTGAAACACATCAAACAAGTTTAGGGATTCACATTTAAATATTTAAAAGAGATAATCATTTGTATTCTTGTGTGTTTCTATTGATTGTGTATTTGAATCTATAAAACTTAAAAGAAATAATCATGTTGTCTACTTTAGGTATTTCTTTATTGTTTGGGTAATCAACCCAAGATCCTCGATCTAAAAATCTACTTTTTGATTCTACATCCAATGGATCGAGAATCATGCAAAATGGAGCTATAACAAAAAAGTTATTTTGGTTTTATTTTTACTCTATTTTCGACCCCGAAAATTGAGAAAATCTACACTAAAATAGTCATAAAATGGTCTAGACAACTCCAAAACTTGCCAAATTTATTTTGTTGTCTTAGTTAGCTCCTTCTGCACCTCCCATAGAAATTTTGAGTCCTAACTCTTCATGGTTCAAAATTTCCCAAAAAATCCCAAAAGTGGGCATTTCCCCACAGGCCCTAGTTGGCCAAATATTCCAAAAATACAAAATTTTGACCCAAAAACCATTTTTTGGAGACCTAGTCCATTGTGATCAGCTCATCACACTGATCATTTTGATATATAACACTTATAACCTTTTTTGGAAGTCAAAATTTTCTTTAGTGTAGGGTTCCCTTCAGGGTTTGCCTAGTCAATGCATCATGACAACTATGCATAGCCGAGCTCAATCATGAGCCTATGAAGTTGAAAACTATAGGAGAGGCCCTGAGCATCATAGTTATAGGTATGAGGATCTCCCCCCATGTAGGGAACAAGACTATATACCTAAGGTAGGGTTAAATGATCATCTTAAGCTTCCAAGGAACCCTTCCCTAGGGTACCAAAACCTAGATGAGTATGATACTCGTCATAGTGGGCAAGTCAATTCTGCCCAACCATTCCTCACTTATAAAATAAGACCTGAGGAAGATCCTAATTACCCTCGATCACATTATTCCATGCAACCATGAGGTACCTCTGCCAAGAGAACACCAATGGGTTATTCATGTGATCAAGTGGACTATTCGGTTAGCCAACACCGAGTCCAAGCCCAAACTAGAGATAATATGCCTACCAAGAGGCCTAGTAGGGAAGTCTACACTCCCTCTACACCACCTAAAACTCCCATCCAACAAGTGGTAGCAAGCCATAAGAGGCCTATGCGAAGTTCGCATACGTCATCAACCAACATGACCATGGGAGAGTTAATACAAAGATCCCCCAAGCATTGGGAAACTCTCCTGAAGGTTTTAGATTCCATTGAGGTACAACCTCATGATTCTGATGCTTTCACCAACTTTGTGGGATACATACAAATGCACAAAGATCCTGTTATATCCTTTCAAAATCAGGATATCAAACCTAGGTCTACCAATTTACCAGACTCTCCTTTGCACATCATCGCGTGCATCAATAGGATCCCCTATAAGTGAGTGTTGGTTGATACAGGTTCCACAATAAACATCATTACCACAACCACACTAAAGCATCTCAAAATCCCATCTTCGCACATTGCAAGATCCAATTTCACCTTGAAAGCATTTAATGATGCTTTATCCTCCATTGTGGGCACGATAATCCTACCTGTTCAAGTTGGACAAAAGACTATGCCTACATTATTCTATATCTTGGAAGGTGAAAGAATATACAACATATTGTTAGGAGTACCTTGGATAAGAGACATGGAGTGCATCCCCTCCATTGTACATCAATGCCTTAAATACATTCATGAAGGTCAGGTCCATGTGGTTGATGCCGACCTAGACCCCTTCAAGTATTACAATAAGGATGATCATCCACATGAGTCTACTCATCCATCCACACCTTTGGATACTAAACTCAATGACCTTATCCAGAGTCTAGATTCAACCCCATGGTTAGTTGTGAAGCTACCTTCACCACCATCACCAGTACCATCCTCTGTTTCTTCAAACGAGGGAGAGTCAAAAAGGCTAACTGCAAAAGCTCTCTTAGACATTTTTGACACATTAGAAGAAGACCTTCCTACTCCTACCAACAAGGAGGAACCAATGGTGGATACAGAAGAATTAGATCATATCATACCATCTTCATCCACCAAACTTGAGGACACAAGTCACTTGACCAATCCTGAACTTGATGAATGCATAGAACCCGATGTTAAATTCATGCATATCATTGAGTTGATCAAGGATCTAGGTTGTCCTCCTATCGAGTCACCACCCATTGATAGCATTTCTGATGCACCCCCTGAGCATGGGGGCCAAGTAGATCACCTTGAACAAGTTGATGAGGTAGCCATGATTGGTCCAAGTGCCAATGCATCTTCTCATGAGTTTGTGGGAATGATCAATGTGATGACAGAGAACCAAAGTCCTCTTAATTCATCTAGACCACTTGTGACTCCATCCAACATTCCATCCATAACACAAGAGATATCATTGATGGATTCAGGTACACCTACTCCATCTCATTCAACATCTCAACAAAATCAAGAACAAGTGTACCCACTACAACAAAGTGGAGATAATCTAGCTACCACAATTGAACACTATGAGGTGGAACAAGAGCATGAGTTAAATCAAGAACAAGAGCATGTGGATATACTCACTACCCACAATCATCATGAACCATCTGCATTTACTCAGATGATTTTGGATAGGCTAGCCAATGTTGAGTTACAAGTGAGTCACCAACATAATGACTCACAACAGATCTTGAATCGACTCGCAAGCATTGAGCTACAGTTGAGTCATTCAAAATCTCAACCCCTTGATTGTCAGGACCAACCTCCTCCTATGCAATCCAATGTTAAGTCTCAATAGAATCTAGGGCAAAGGCAACAACACCATCAACCTCACATGTATACACCATTGCTTGAATCTTTGGTGTCACTCTTTAATCGATTATGCGAGGCTAAGGTTATCACATTGCTAGATATCCACCCTTTGGATCCTAATAGACACAAACCAATGTGGTATCAAGAGATTCAACACTATCCTTATCATCAAGTGAATGGTCATAACATTAAGTCATGTATCACCTTCAAGAATAAGGTACAAGATATGCTTGACAAGAATGATCTTCAAATCAACAATCAACAAATTGACATAGTTCAAAATCTGTTACCTATAAATAAGATTCAAGAAGAAAAACCTAAATAGGTGACTAAGATGCATACAACCCCATCACCTCATAAAATGTGGTGACCACATTCACCTCATTTAAAGCATCAACATCATACTTGGACTCCATTATCTGAGCCCATGTCAACCATCCTTCACAACTTGCAAGAAGCAAAGGCAATCATCTTTCCAACTATACCCCTAGTCAACCAAAATAGGTCTAGATCTAGATGATATAGGGAGGATCATTCTTACCTCTATCATCGAATAAGAGGGCATGACATTAGCAATTGTCATAATTTTAGACATGTGGTCCAAGATCTTATTGATAGGGAAGTTGTATCCACAAGCGGGTCACTCATGTTACCCCATCAAGATAGTGGTATTACCCATAATCCCTTGCCACAATAGGGGGAGTCAATCTCTATCACTCCTCCTAGCCAAGCCAATAATATTGCATCAAACATAGTACATACTGGGGGTATCCAAGGTGTCACACCTTCCCCACTATTTACATCACAAAAAATGAAGCAAATTGAGGATCCTAAAGGTATTGCACCTTCCTCGCTTCCTTTGATCACCACAAATGTTGGGGGTACACAAGGTATTGCACCTTCCTCCTAGAATCACAAAGTAATCAAAGTTACAAAAATCTCCAAAGGCATCCATAAGCCCTTTGGTCACAATCAAATACCCCTAGGTAGTCGTAGACACTTTCTAAGTGTCGTTGACCATCTAGGTCACCTAAAATGCTCCTAGTGGTCTTTGACCATCTAGGTCAAATAAAAAATCCCCTAGACTATCTACGATCATCTAGGTCAACCTTAAAAGCTCCAAAGGCATCTATAAGCCCTTTGGTCACAACCAAATACCCCTAGGTAGTCGTAGACACTTTCTAAGTGTCATTGACCGTCTAGGTCACCTAAAAGGCTCCTAGCGGTCTTTGACCATCTAGGTCAAATAAAAAAGCCCCTAGACTATCTACGATCATCTAGGTCAACCTTAAAACAAGGCATCTATAAGCCCTTTGGTCTCATCAACAAATGCCCCTAGGTGTAGACACTTTCTAAGTGTGACTAGGTCACCCTAAAATGCTCCTAGCGGTCAATGACCATCTAGGTCAAATAAAAAAGCTCCTAGACTATCTACGATCATCTAGGTCAACCTTAAATGCTCCAAAGGCATCTATAAGCCCTTTGGTCACAATCAAATACCCCTAGGTAGTCGTAGACACTTTCTATTGACCTAGGTCACCTAAAGCTCTATGAGGTGTCCTCCCTCCCTAGGTCCCAAAACTCTGCTAGGTCAAAAAAAAGCTGATATCTAGGATCATCTAGGTCAACCTAAATCCAAAGGCATCTGTAAGCCCTTTGGTCACCTAAACTCCTAGGTAAATCTGTGATCATCTAGGTCAAAACCTAGGTTATACCTTTGCCTAAATATCCCTAGGTGGTCTATGACCATCTAGGTCAAACTAAAATGTTCCTAGGCAGTCTACGATTGTCTAGGTCATCCTAAAATGCTCCAAAGGCATCTATAAGCCCTTTGGTCACCCAAAATCCCCAATGGCATTCATTAAGCCCATTGGTCAACATGTATATATATCTATATCAAAAATATCAAAAACATCATTAAAATCATCAAAATACAAAAATATTGCTTCATTGCACTTCATATAAATTGCATTAGGCATACTCATCATTGCATTATGCATCATTCCAAATTGATCATACATGTCTAGCACCAGGTCTGTACACTAGGCATCTATTAAAATTATTGTTATTATGAGTCAATATTACCACCTATTTATATTACATATACCATTTACATTTACATTTACATTATATGTCTGTTTCCCGTCACTTAGCCATTGTTAGTAAAACATAGTTAAAGTTTTCGGTCACTCAACCATATCTAGTTGTCTTCTCAAATTTTGTAGAAAGCTATCATGATCTTTAGAAGGTAGAATCCTGCTTGGATAATGCTTGGTATACATCAAAATCCCAACACAATTTTCACATTAATAAATCCAAGTCTAGCACAAGGAAAGATGAAAACTATGAAGTGGTCTAGGTTACTTTCAAGCGAAAAGGTTATCTTGCTCATCCCCCTATGCGAATGGTTCAAATATGCTGAGAATTGACAAAAGGACAAGTTCCTCCTTACCCAAAAATCCCTTGCCCTACACTAGGGCAAGTATCCCAAAGAGAAAAATCAATAGTGATTATCATCCCTTCAAAGTACTCCAACAAGAAATAGTGATTATTATCACTTCAAAATATGCAAAAGAAACAATGATTATTATCACTAGGAAAAGCAAAAAGAAATAGTGGTTCTCACCACTACTAAAATCCCTTGCTCACCAAATCAAAATGAGCAACTCCCTTGAGAAAGTCAAATTTAAAAGAAAATAAGGGAGTCTTGAACTTGAATCCCTAGAATTCTCAGCATTAGAGAACCATAAGGTGATCCTCATTACAGGTTTGGTGGATAGCCTACTTGTCAATGGTGGTAGCCTCCCGCATGATGATATGTCTATCACTTAAGCAACTTGCTTAGGTATAGACCAATGTTTGAATGTGGATGAGCTAGCTTGTTGTAACCTAGATTACCTAGTGGTCTAATCCAACTAAGTACAAAACTCAGGATAATGAGACTCGTAGAATGATCTCTAGTGTCGATGGGCTGAGTGAATCCCATTTGCACTAGGGTAATCTTATGTGTTATCATGGTAATGAACTCACATGCACACACATGGATATTGATTATCTTGGTTATCTTAGTAGGTGCATACTTTGTCAAAAGATCTTGTATAGTTATTATATGACTTTTGATTAGGTAACTAGAGTGTTTGAGTCTCTTCAAAACTATCAAATAATATCATATCACATTACATTATCCATTTCATTTTACATCATGTTGTCACATGTTTGTCAAAATTACAAAATCCATTACATAAAGTGTTATAATAACATGAAAATAATAAAGATACATTTTGTATAGTCTATGGTGCTAGCATATAATGCATCAAATAGTCATCATAAATCCATCATACAAAATTAAATCCAATCAATCATTACTTCCAATCATACATATTTAAACTTTTGTTTATTAAGTGATGTTCATGAGCTAGGATAGATATCGGTTAAATATTAGCAATAATATTTAGATGACCACTGACTATTTTATGCATATATTTTAATTTACAAAAGCATATAAATAAAGCATCCACATCTACATATCATCAAATCACATCATAGGATAAATACATGCATCCATGTTAGACATCCATCATAACATCATATAGCAAATATAAGCATTGCATACATCTCATAAAGCAATAAGGAAACACATGATGATAATAGAAACTCATATATATATATATATGTATGGGACAAAAAGATACATCATAATCCAAAAAATGCCTATGGGCTACAATAAAGTGGGTCCTCAGACCTCACACTCCAAAAAATCAAAAATCAAAAATCAAAAACAACTCAAAACATCAAAAAATGGGCCAAAAACCCACCAAAAACAAGGCAGAATGGTCAAGAAAATAGGAGGGATCAAGACTGAACCTATAATATTTTTGGATGCATCAAAAGACTCTATTTTAGTCCCCAAGAAGGCCTCCATGGCTGGACCACTCCACGGGAATGAGATATTTGGCCTTTTGCTTCCAAAACTATTCATCAAAATAGTCAAAAATCACCTCCAAATAGGTATTTAGTACCATGGGCAAAATAGAGAGTTACCCCAATTAAGTCATATGTGTCAAGTGACTCATCACTTTAGCATTTTTCATGCCCTCATCGACTCATCGCTTGAGGGGGTAGTCATAATAATGAATTCAAAAATCGAATCAACATTAAAACACTCAAAAGTGTAAATTCCATGCATTCAAAAGAATCTTGGCTAAAGATAAATTTTCAAGCCCATGTTGGGGCAAAGAATCAGCATAAGAAGCAAATTAAATAGGCTTGACCTCCTTGAAACCTCAGGAATTGACCCATGTAAAGGTTTACAAGAATACAAGGCACCAAGACCTAGTATGCCCTAAGCCCCATAAGACTATCATTACAACATGGCTGAAAGGTATACCTAAAATCGATCCTTCGACTATGTCAATAGAAAGGATTCCAAGAATGTATGCTCTTTCCATAATGGAGGCATCCAAATTTGATTAGGTTAATGAACAACCTTGATCATTCGATGATTTAGTGATCTATTTTTGCTCAACGCTTTGTTTCACATCATGCATCCCAAAAATGGGGCATCTGTAGACACCTAAATCACGTAAATCGGATAAGACTATCAATGCATCACATATGCCCTCTTATCGACAACATATGGCCCTATTGGGCACCCCTCTAGGCTAGAAAAAGGCTTCCAAAAGGCTCCAAAACTTAGTTTGGAGGGTTCCTAGTAGTTTAGGGTAGTTTTGGGGCACCTCCTAGTGACCGTCCCACCAAGGGATGATCATAGTTGGTGACCGTCCCACCTAGGGATGACCATCCATAACCATCCCTGGGTGGGACGACCCCTAACTAGACCCTTGAAAAATTCAAAGGATGCACTAAATGGCAATCAAATACTACCATTAGCATGTCCAATCACCCCAAATTGATTGGGGACCTGCTAATAGACTACAAGGATAGTAGATTGGGAGCCCCAAAGGGGCAACCTTCCCCTCATCAATCAATGACGCGATTAGGACATGTGGCATCACCTGCCTCGCATGGCCAAAGATGCCATTTTGCCCTAGATGCCCTTTTGGGCTATAAAAGGAGGTCCAAACCCTCATTTCAAAAGAGGAGAATTTGAAGCATTTAAGCAACGAAGTGCTGCACAAATCAACCCTCACCTTTTGCAAACCCAAAACTCACCCTACCTTGGCCTTGAAACCCTCTTCATTCGAAGGTGATTTTAGGGGAAATAGGCTCGATCCACCAATCCCAAACCAGCCAAATTGAAGTATTCTTTGGCCCCATCTATCGACAACACCCCTACCCAAGTTTTGGACCAATTTCCATAGCCATAGGTGACAAAACTAAGGCAGTTTTGTAACCGTCCCACCTGGGGATGGTGAGCAGTCTATGTATGGCACACCTAGGGATGGCCACCAAATAGATTGGAATTTTAGATAAATTCCTCCATAGACCCCTTAGGAATGTCTAGAGGAACCTCTGGTCCAAATTTGAGGCAATTTGGAGGAGTTTTGATGCAGGATTTGAGGTCCCCAAGGTTGCAGGTCTATCTGGCTCACCCAGGGATGGTCACCATTTCTGCATTGTTTCACCTTTGATATTGCTTCCAAATTTTCTTATTTGCATTTATATTAGCTTAAAATATGTTTATGCTTAATGTAGATCAGTTTTCATGCATGTAGATCACTTTTTATGGTTGTAGAATATGCTCCTTTTTCATGGTTTAATGGCTTTATTCTATAACACAGATGCTTTTAATCCCCTTTCAATCCCTTGTCTTCAGGAACAGGAATTCTAGGCAAGAGGAGGAGCTAAGGAGGCACAAGCTTATCAGCCCAACAATAGCTCTCGAGTGTGGGAAGCAGGAATTCACAACACTATTATTTATCGCCTTAAAGGCCTCCTTCCAAGGGACTAGATCCCTTGGAAAATTGTAATGAAATGTATCAAATTTGTGAAGCCCTCAAGGGGATATCTTGTAATATTGTTTTGAAGCTATGGATAAATGAATAGAGAGAGAATTTCATCACATTTATTGCATAATTTTCTTCATTTTAGTAAATTACATGTTCATGCTTATTTCCCCTTTGAATGCTTTATAAATACACTACATTGCAAGTAAATTCCCTTAAGGCGATATCGTGAATTTCACTTCTTCAGATTGTAGGGTGTTGGTGGAATATATATCTTGTTTCCATTCATTATTGGCCATAATGTGTTACTGATACCCATATTTTTTAAACCACATGTAATTCATTATAACCTGGAAAATAAACATTTTCAATAACTTAATATATTCATTTGCATATAACTTCAATTCTGTCATAACCCAAAATTCTTCACTAAAATTTTTTGTTTAAAAGAACATTAATTTGCTTGTAATCCCATCATAATGTTAGTTTAGGCATACAAAATTCACACTTCAATTTTGGCCACCACTACAGTTGGTGTCTTAAGTGCTCAAGACTGGCCACATCCCATGAGTCGCCATGTAGGATTCTGACTCCTCACATGAGTCTATCTAGAATCCAGAGAAGGGTTATCCATTCAGGGCCCATATCACCTAAACAAGGTTTGCTATCTCCCTGTCCAAATCTAGAATAACTCATAGTCCTTCGAGTGCTTAACTCCTTTCTTTAGAACCAGTGTCTGTATGTCGGTGCTAGTCATTGACCCTCTGCTAAGGTTTGACTAGAGTCCGCCATCTCATGGCCTGTGGACTAGATATTCATATTCTTTCCTGGACTGACGATAATGCTTCCCATAACCATCTGTCGTTGGATATGCCATTAGCATGAGTAGCCCTCTAGCCATGCAATACATTGGCATCTTCCCATACCAAGTGGAATGATGAATATCACCATTACTAACTGACTGACCACCTAGAGTTACGTCCCATACCGTTGGTCATTACACTCGATGACTAGGACCTCTGCCCCAAATTAACTGGAGTACAGTGACTCAGTCTCACATAAGTCACCTCATGACTTAATGCGGATGGGTAGAAAAAGTCCTAACTCGACTTTATCAAAGCAAAAATGGTTTTCAATAGGTAGTAAATAGTTTTTAATGTTTTCTTTTTTATTCTAAGAGAATAGCTTCAATGTTATTCCACCTTTCTACACCATATAGTAATTATAAGAATTATTATATCATAGTACAAAATCTCATATCAACAATTCAAGATAATTTATTTCTTCATATTTATATATATCAAAATAATGTTTTATAGTCTCATATACCTAAAGAAAGTAAACATATATATATATATATATATATATATATATATATATATATATATATATATATATATATAATTCAAATAACATTAAAAAAAAATTCTAATATAGGCACATGTGGCATGGTTAAATTTAAATCATCCTATAAAACATAACATATCTTCAAGTAGCTTTAAATAACATATCAAACATATGTCTCGTATTTTATACCTATAAGAATACAAAAATTGTAGCAATCTTTAGATTTGGCTTAACTTTTCAAAATGTAATCTAACATTCAAAATAAAGTTCAACATTCAACTATATGGAAGTACATCTTCAAAGCCTACATACCAACCTAGAATATAAAGCATGATATATATATATTATTATATTCTTCTTAAATTCATACGAGATAACAAAGTATAAACCATTTATAGTGAAAATGAGAATAAACTTGTTATCCTATGCTAATATTCACTACACCCTAGAAGTGGAAACGTATTCACAGCTTCCAGCCCAATAAAAAACTATCACTTAATGTGTCCAACTTCTTGGTCAGAGATAAATTATGAGTGGAGAGAAATCGAGGCTAACGAGCTTATCAAAAGAATTCATAGAATTTCAAAACGAAGTATTCTTCCAAAGTGATAAAACTAACTACGCTGAGTTCTGTGAACAAAAACTTATGATTTTACGTGTTAAACTAACGCCAAAACCCTAATACCCACATTACAAATTTTTAAATAGTTTCTTCAATAATGAACCTCGATATGTAATCTGTATTTTTCTATTATTGTTTCATATAAAGTCCACAGTAGTAAAAGAAACAATTTTTTAGCCTTCCTTTTAGGTTTTCACAACTCTATCATACGACGTCAGTTTGGACCTCTGCCCAAGAAAAACCATATACCCGCACACTTTGCATTTATATAATTTCTTCGTGCCTCTAGCGCCCACCCACATCAGTTGAACAAGAACAAAGGTTAGGGAAATTGGTTTAGAATTGGCCCTTAAAACTAAATGACATACCCATACAAATCTCAAACATGCATTTGTACATCAAACGTAGCAGCATCACGCAGTCTTAAACATTGTAATTGAAATGGGTTCCACCATTACCTTAACAGCAAGTAGGCAAGTAGTAATATCAACCAGATGAGCATAGGTAGAATGTAACCCTTACAATACTAGTAAACAATGCAACATTTATGCAAATCAAAATCCAATTAAATCATTTGCTTCCTCTTCATTCTCAGGTTCAATATAACGTTGTATTTCGTATTTAAAAATAACATTTTGTATTTTTTTTAAATGACAGAAGACTCCCTCAGAGAATGTATTTCACAAATTTATAAATTACTCATACCAACACGACATCACAACCAGACTAACAAATTTTTATATCAAGATTATTTGATTAATGAATTATATAAATTGTTATAGGAGGAATTAGGTATTCATTTACAAACTCAACGTAAATTATTCACCAGAAATAATTTTAATCAATAAATACTTAGAATGACACTTCACATATTAGTATGACAAAATTCTGACCTCTTCATGCAAAAGCACAGACCTTCCTTATGCGAACCCTCCTTCTGCAAACGTATGTTGGCCTTCGTTTGACTTAGTGAGAGCTCATTTCCCCCCACCAACTCGTCTTATGTTATAAAAGAAGGTGATTAATGGAGAGAGGACACTTCATGAGTTTTTCCAGGTAGAACAAGACAACGTCTTCCACGTATAAGCATATGGATTTCCTTAAGCTAAATTTATTATTATTATTTCACTTAGGCTTCCTGTGTTTCTTTGATTAGTTTTAATTAAACTTTGGCTTAAATTTCATAGGTCCTTTCTTACTCTTGTGTCCTTTATTCGATCAACACTTAAATTTATTCTCCAAATGAAGGCATACTTTATTATTTTATATTCTATTTATTTGTATAGATGCTATAATTTAATTATTATTTTTTTTTTATAAATATTATTATTTCTATTATTCTTATATTTAATTCTATGGTTATGGATTTTTCGATAAATACAATTTTTTTTTTTTAATTTACTTCTATGCTAGTATATCTATATACATTATTATTTGTATTTATATATTTTTAAAATTATCATTTTAAATGACAACAATGAAAGAACAACAAACTGGCAGAAAAAAGTATTAACATGCAAACATTCAATCAATCATGATAAGCAGAATGCAATGCAAACCTACGGTGGGCTTCCATTTACCCACGGACCAAGGTGCTCGTGGAACATCCTATCCACTTACCTGGCATTTCCAATCTAATGCCTCGGTCAACGGGGTGGGTGCTCTCTTCGATATCCATCTCGAGTCCTGCACCTACACCACAAAAACTAATCACAGAATCACATTCTTCCAAGAAATTAATCACTAGTAGTGGGGATGTGACATACTTTCCCCCTTAGAATTAACACATTCCCTGTGTTATCTTGTAAAAACCCTCAAAAAAATAACCACATAATTAAATAAAATATATATAATTATATCACAATATTTCCATTATAGTTTCATTTTTATGCAAATATTACATCAACCAATTCAACAAGCATAAATAGTTCCATTGAATCTTAAAGTAGTTCATTTTCAAATGTAGTATTGTATTTTAACATCATGTTTCAAACAAGTGAGAAAATTGGTTTCTCATGTCGGAGACATCTTCCAAAGTAGCATTCCTTTTGGAGTACTGATCCCACTATACTCTGCACTAGTCCACAGTTATTTTCCGGAGTTGTTTGGTTCTAAACCCCAAAAATTTTGACCAACCACACCTCAATGAGTTGCGAATCTAATATCTGTAAATGAGTAGTATCCCATAATGGATCAGCTACATATTTATGGAGAAGGAAAACATGAAAGACATTGTGGATTTTTGACAAATTTGGTGGCAAGGCGAGCGGGTAGGCAACAAACTTATTTTAGTAATAATGTCACATGGACCGACAAATCCGAGGCTCATTGAAATGGATGTATTGGAACTTTTAGTAGGTTTATTACGGAGAAAGGACTTTTTGTCAATGGCAAATTTATTTAGGGTTATGTTCTAGGATCCACATAACTCTTTTGACGGTCTGCGACTTCACAAGTCGCTGGCGGTTGTGTCATAAGTGGACCTCCATATCAGGACCGATCACTTTTTGATCGTCCATATTATCTCACTTTATTGGTGTTTGTACATATGCCCGTTTAGGATTTTCATGCCCCACATGGCAGATATTTTATAATATGGTAAATTTACATTTGACTAACCCTTTAAGGGTTGTAGAAAAAGAGCAAATATTGGTTAAGTGTTATGGTTGGTTCAGATCCTTACTCGATCTATCCACCATCTCATTGGACCCTCTATGTCCATGCATCAAAGGTAAGCTATAATGTATGTATCAAAACATATAAGGATCAATTAGATTCCATTAATTGTTGATTGGCTTAGTAAGTTAGACCCGGTCCTAACTCGAGCTACCACCAACTTTGTCTCAATATCAGGCTTTTGACATGTCCCTCAAAAACTATTTGAAACAAAACTAGCTTTCATAGGTTAGATATGCCTATAGTAGCATAAATTTTACATGGGGTTTCTTAGGAGAATGCCTCCGGTCAGCTCTGTGAGGGCATTGGTTTATCCTCTCCCTTATCTTGGTTGTTAATTATACCCCTATCTTGGTTATGGTATCATTTATCTTGGTAATGTCTCTATTCTGACTGCCTCTTATTTCCTTGATATTTTTCTTTATTTCTGTTGTCACTTCTATATCGACTATTATATCTATCCCTCTTATACTGATCTTTGCTTCTATCATGTTCAGGGTATCTTCTTTTCTTTGAGTTATATTTTTCTTGTTGATAGAAGGCTTTTACCTCCTTTTGACTTGATTCAAAATATCGAGCAACGTCATAAGTAGCTGTTAGGGTCTGGGGTGTTTTACCTCCTATAGGTTGACTAAGTTTTGGATGCAAACCCATAACAAACTTGTGTGCTTTGAATTTTTCTTGTTTATCAAATTCTGAGGTATATTTATGTAATTGCACAATTTTTTGATAGTACTCGACTACTGTAATGTTACCCTGATGTAGATTTGTGAACTCTACATCTTTCTTAATAAAGAATTGCTTGATAAGAAAATGACTTTTGAAGTCTCTTACAAATACCTCCCATGGTATATCTACTGCCTCCTTTTGGGTGGCTTTCTTATAAGTGGTCCACCATATTTTGGCAAGACCCTCCAGATGAGCCACTGACCATGTAGTTTTCCCTTCAGAACTAAGGGGTTGAATGGAAAAATAACCTTTTGCCTCACTTAACCAGTTTAAGGCTGCCTCACCATCACCACACCTATCAAATTTGGAAATATCTAGTTTCTTTAATTATTTTTGCAATTCTTCTCCTATAGTTATTTTGGTAGATCCCTCAAGCAATTAATTGACCTAAATGTTTGCTTTCCTTTGTGTTAAGTTCTCAATAATTTTTTGTTGTTGATTAATGAGTTCCTATTGTTGGGCCATCTGTGCCCATTGTTGATCCATGTGTTCAGCCATCTGAGCCCTCTAAATTTCCATTTGTTCTTGTTGTTGATTGAGTTGCTCCTGCATGAGCTAAATCATTCGAGCCATATTCTCATCATTCTACGTGGCTCTTGTAGCTATCAACTCATTTTTTCTAACCACTCATCATGGTATTTCAACAGCTTGCCCCCTTTCAGACTCCTTCACGAGTCATCTTGGTCCCTTCCTCGGGACCTCTGCAATCTCATCTTGTAGATTAACATTTGCTCTTTTCGAGGTCCTCGCCATTCCTGATGACAAAGAGTTATGTTAAATCAACAAGTTATGTTTAATTGCCTAGGGGTTCGCAACCTAGGCTCTGATACCAACTGTCACAACCCAAAATTCATCACTAATTTTTTTTATTTAAAATAACATTACTTTGCTTGTAATCCCATCATAATGTTAGTTCAGGCATACAAAATTCACACTTCAAGTTTGGCCACCACTGCAGCTGGTGTCTTAAGTGCTCGAGACTGGCGATATCCCATGAGTCGCCATGTAGGATTCTAACTCCTCACATGATTCTATCCAAAATTCTATGAAGGGTTATCCATTCAGGGCCCATATCACCTGAATAGGGTACGCTATCTTCCTATCCAAATCCAAAAGAACTCACAGTCCTTCAAGTTCTTAACTCATTTCTTTGGAACCAACGTCGTATGTTGGTGCTAGTCATTTACCCTTTGTTAATATTTGACTAGAGTCCACCATCTCATGGCCTATGGACTAGATATTCATATCCTTTCCCAGACTGATGGCAATGCTGCCCATAACCATCTACCATTGGATATGCCATTAGCATGAGTAGCCCTCTAGCCATGCAATATGTTGGCATCTCCCCAACCCAAGTGGAATGATGAATATCACCACCACTAACTGACTAACAACCTAGAGTGATGTCCCATACCACTGCTCATTACACTCGACGGCTAGGACCTTACCCCAAAGTAGCCAAAGTACAGTGACTTAGTCTCACATAAGTCACCTCTTGACTTAATGCAGATGGGTGGAAAAAGTCCTAACTTGACTTTCTCAAAGCAAAAATAGTTTTCAGTAGGTGGTAAATAGTTTTTAATGTTTTATTTTTTATTCTAAGAGAATAGCTTCAATGTTATTCCACCTTTCTACACCATAGAGTAATTATAAGAATTATTATATCATAGTAAAAAATATCATATCAACAATTCAAGATAATTTATTTCTTCGTATTTATATATATCAAAATAATATATTATAGTCCCACATACCTATAGAAAGTAAACATATATATTTTTAATTAAAACATCATTAATATAATTTCTAGTATAGGCACATGTGACGTGGTTAAATTTAAATCATCCTATAAAACATAAAATATCTTCAACTAGCTTTAAATAACATATCAAACATATGTCTCGTATTTTATACCTATAAGAATACAAAAATTGTAGCAATATTTAGATTTGGCTAAACTTTTCAAAATGTAATCTAACATTCAAAATAAAGTTCAACATTCAGCTATATGGAAACACATCTTTCAAAGCCTACATACCAACCTAGAATATAAAGCATGATATATATATTTTATTATATTCTTCTTAAATTCATACGAGATAACAAAGCACAAACCATTTATAGTGAAAATGAGAATAAATGTGTTATCCTATGCTAATATTCACTACACCCTAGAAGTGGAAACATATTCACAGATTCCAGCCCAATAAAAAAATATCACTTAATGTGTCCAACTTTTGGTCAGAGATAAATTATGAGTGGAGACAAATTGAGGCTAACGTGCTTATCAAAATAATTCATAGAATTTCAAAACGAAGTATTCTTCCAAAGTGATAAAAACTAACTATGTTGAGTTCTGTGAACAAAAACTTATGAGTTGATGTGTTAAACTGACACCAAAACCCTAATACCCACATTACAAATTTTTAAATAGTTTCTTCAATAATGAACCTCGATATGGAATCTGTATTTTTCTATTATTATTTCATATAAAGTACACAGTAGTAAAAGAAACAATTTTCTAGCCTTCATTTAAGGTTTTCACAACTCTGTCATATGGCATCGATTCGGACCTCCACCCAGGAAAAACCATATACCCACACACTTTGCCTTTATAGAATTTCTTCACGCCTCCAGCGCCCACCCACATCGACTGGACGAGAACAGAGGCTGGGTAAATTGGTTCAAAATTGGCCCTTAAAACTAAATAACATACCCATACAAATCTTAAACATGCATTTGTACATCAAACACAGCAGCATCATGCAGTCTTAAACATTGTAATTGAAATCGGTTCTACCATTACCTTAACAGCAAGTAGGCAACTAGTAATATCAACCAGATGAGCACAGGCAAAATGTAACCCTTACAAAACTAGTAAACAATGCAATATTTATGCAAATCAAAAGCCAATTAAATCATTTGCTTCCTCTTAATTCTCAGGTTCAATATAACATTATATTTCGTATTTAAAAATAATATTTTATATTTTTTTCAAATGACAGAAGACTCCCTTAGAGAATGTATTTCACAGATTTATAAATTATTCATACCAACATGGCATCACAACTAGACTAACAAATTTTTACAACAGGATTATTTGATTAATGAATTATATAAACTGTTATAGGAGGAATTAGGTATTCATTTACAAACTCAACGTAAATTATTCACCAGAAACAATTTTAATCAATAAATACTTAGAATTACACTTCACATATTAGGATGACAAAATTCTCACTTCTTCACATGAAATCACAGACCTTCCTTACACGAACCCTCCTTCTGCAGGTGTATGTTGGTCTTTGCTTGACTCAATGAGAGCTCCTTTCCCCCCATATTCAACCGACTCATCTTCTTTTATAAGATAAGGTGATTAACGGAGAGAGGACACTTCATGAGTTTTGTCAGGTAGAACAAGCCAACGTCTTCCATGTATAAGCGTATGGCTTCCCAGAAGCTCTTGCAATTCTTGAGGCGTTACGAAGGGGGTTTTCTCTTGGCTGGCATAGGATTATCTGTGAGTCTGACTCTCAAATTGTGGTTAATATTTTAAATAGTAAAAGGGCAAAGGAATTTAATTGGCAGTTGGCCTTTGTAGCCGTTCAGATTCTCAGAATGAGTGAAGAGTTCAAATTTATATCCTTTGTGCACATTCCAAGGGAATGGAATGTGGTTGTTGATTACCTGGCCAAAAGGGCTTCTGAGCTGCTGGATCCTTGTAGTATAAATAATTGGGATAATCTCCCATATGGGGACTCTCAACGTCTATGGGAATTGATCCATAAGGATATACAGACTTAATGTGGTTTGTTCTTGTTGTCTTTTTCGGGTGTCATTATAGTCTAATGGTTTTATCCTGTTTGGCTGTTTATTTGAATCCTGGTTGGAAGCTCAATTGTACTATATAATATAGACTTTTTATCAAAAAAAATTTACCCCTTTATTTAAAAAAAAAATAACAATAAACTGGTAAAAACAAGTATTAACATGTAAACATTCAATCAATCATGACAGGCATAATGCAATGCAATGCAAACCTACGGTGGGCTTCCATGTACCCACGGACCAAGGTGCCCATGGCACAACATCATATCCACTTACCTGGTGTTTCCAATCTATTGCCTCGATCAACGGGGTGGGTGTTCTCTTTGATATTTGTCTCGAGTCTTGCACACGCACCACAAAAACTAATCGTAGAATCACATTCTTCTAAGAAATTAATCACTAGTAGTGGGGATGTGACATACTTCCCCCCTTAGAATTAACATAGTCCCTGTGTTAGCTTGTAAAAACCCTCAAAAAAATAACCACATAATTAAATAAAATATGTATAATTATATCATAGTATTTCCATCATAGTTTCATTTTTATGCAAATATTACATCAACCAAATCAACAAGCATAAATAGTTCCATTACATATTAAAGTAGTTCATTTTCAAATGTAGTATTGTATTTTAACATCATGTTTCAAACAAGTGTGGAAATTGGTTTCTCATGTTGGAGACATCTTCGAAAGTAGCATTGCTTTCGAAATACTGATCCCATTGTACTTTGCACTAGTCCACAGTATTTTTTCGGAGTTGTTTGATTCTAAACCTCAAAATTTTTGACCGACCGTATCTTAATGAGCTACGGATCCGATATTTTTAAATTAGTAGTATCCCACAAAGGATCAGCTACATATTTATGGATAAAGGAAACATGAAAGACACTATGGATTTTTGACAAATTTGGTGGCAGGGCGAGCTGGTAGGCAATAGACTTATTTTAGTAATAATGTCACATGGACTGACAACTCTGAGGCTCATTGAAATGGATGTATTAGAACTTTTGGTCGGTTTATTTTGGAGAAAAGCCTTTTTTTTAATGGCAAATTTCTTTAGGGTTCCATTCTTGGATCCACATAACTCTTTTGACGGTCTGTGACTTCACAAGTCACTGGCGGTTGTGTCATAACTGGACCTTCATATCAGGACCGATCACTTCTCGATCATCCATATTATCTCACTTTATTGGTGTCTTGCATGTATGCCCATTTAGATTTTTCATTCCCCACATGGAAAATGTTTTATAATATGGAAAATTTAAATTTTACTAACCCTCTAAGGGTTGTAGAAAAAAAGCAAATATCAGTTAAGTGTTCTGGTTGGTTCAGATCCTTACTCGATCTGTCCACCATATCATTGGACCCTCTATGTCTATGCATCAAAGGCAAGCTATAATGTATGTATCAAAACATAAAAGGAGCAATTGGATTCCAGTAATTGTTGATTGGCTTAGTAAGTTAGATCCAGTCCTAACTCGAGCTACCACCAACTTTGTCTCAATATCAGGCTTTTGACATGTCCCTCAAAAACTATTTGAAACAAAACTATCTGTCATAGGTTAGATATACTTGTAGCAACATAAATTTTATGTGGGGCTTCTTAAGTGGAATGCCTTCGGTCAGCTCTGTGAGGGCATTATCGAGCAAAATGATCTAAGGCTTCGCATGCATAGCATGCATTTGGTCTCGCATTCTTTGGCTTATCCTCTCCCTTGTCTTGGTTGTTAACTATACCCCTGTCTTGGTTATGGTATCATTTATCTTGGTAATGCCTTTGTTCTGACTGCCCCTTGTTTCCTTGATATTTTTATTTATTTCTATTGTCACTTCTATATATACTATTATCTCTATTCCTCTTATACTGATCTTTGCTTCTATCTTGTTCAGGGTATCTTATTTTCTTTAAGTTATATTTTTCTTGTTGATAGAAGGCTTTTACCTCCTTCTGGGTTGATTCAAAATATCGAGTAGCATCATAAGCAATTTTTAGGGTCTAGGGTGTTTTACCTCCTACATGATGAGTAAGTTTTGGGTGTAAATCCATAACAAACTTGTGTGCTTTGAATTTTTCTTGTTCATCAAATTGCGGGGCATATTTCTATAACTGCACAAATTTTTTATAGTACTCGACTATTGTTATGTTACCCTGACGTAGATTTGTAAACTCTGCATGCTTTACAATAAATAACTACTCAGTAAGAAAATGAATTTTGAAGTCTTTTACAAATACCTCCCATGGTATATCTGCTACCTCCTTCTAGGTGACTTTCTTATAAGTGGTCCACCATATTTTGATAGGACCCTCTAGATGAGTCATTGCCCATGTAGTTTTCCCTTCAGAACTAAGGGGTTGAATGGTAAAATAACCTTCTGCCTCACTTAACCAGTTTAAGGTTGCCTCACCATCACCACACCCATAAAATTTGGAAATATACAATTTTTTTAATTCTTTTTGCAACTCCTCTCCTAGAGTTCTTATGGTAGATCCCTCAGGCAACTGACTAAATTTACTATTTGCTTTTCTTTGTGTTAAGTTCTTAATAATTTTTTGTTTTTGAGTAATGAGTTCCTGTTGTTGGGCCATCTGTGCCCATTGTTGATCCATGTGTTTAACCATTTGAGCCCTCTAAATTTCCATTTGTTCTTGTTGTTAATTGAGTTACTCCTGCATAAGCTAAATCATTCGAGTCATATTCTCATCATTTTGTGTGGCTCTTGCAGCTATTGGATCCTTATATTTTTTGACCACTTGCCATGGTATTTCAACATCTTGCTCCCTTTCATACTCCTTCACGAGTTGTCTTGGTCCCTTCCTCGGGACCTCTGCAATCTCATCTTGCAGATTAACATTTTCTCTTTTCAAGGTCCCTACCATTCTTGATGACAAAGAGTTATGTTAAATCAACAAGTTATGTTTAATTTCCTAGGGGTTTGCAACCTAGGCTCTGATACCAATTGTCACAACCCAAAATTCATCACTAAAATTTTTTGTTTAAAAAAATATTACTTTGCTTGTAATCCCATGATAATGTTAGTTTAGGAAATTGGATTCCAGTTTTTATTGATTGGTGACCTGGTCCTAACTCGAGTTGCCACCAAATTTATCTCCATATCAGGCTTTTGACATATCCCTCAAAAACTATTTGAAACAAAACTAGCTTTCATAGGTTAGATATACCTGTAGCAGCATAAATTTTATGTGGGGCTTCTTAGGTGGAATGCCTTCGATCAGCTCTATGAGGGCATTATCGATAAAAATTATCTAAGGCTTCGCATGCATAGCATGCATTTGGTCCCACATTCTTTGGCTTATCCTCTCCCTTGTCTTGGTTGTTAACTATACCCCTATCTTGGTTATGGTATCATTTATCTTGGTAATGTCTCTGTTCTGACTGCCCCTTGTTTCCTTGATATTTTTCTTTATTTCTATTGTCACTTCTATATCGACTATTATCTCTATCCCTCTTATATTGATATTTTCTTCTATCATGTTCAGGGTATCTTATTTTCTTTGAGTTATCTTTTTCTTGTTGATAGAAGTATTTTGCCTCCTTTTGAATTGATTCAAAATATTGAGCAGCATCATAAGAAGTTGTTAGGATCTAGGATGTTTTACCTCCTATAGGATGACTAAGTTTTGGGTGCAAATCCATAACAAACTTATGTGTTTTGAATTTTCTTGTCAAATTTTAGGGCATATTTATGTAATTGCACAAATTTTTGATAGAACTTGACTACTGTCATGTTACCCTAACATAGATTTGTGAACTCTGCATGTTTCTCAATAAAGAATTGCTCAGTAAGAAAATGACTTTTGAAGTCTCTTATAAATACCTCCCATGGTATATCTACTGCCTCCTTTTGGGTGGCTTTTTTATAAGTGGTCCACCATATTTTTGCAGGACCCTTAAACATGTAGTTTTCCCTTCAGAACTAAGGGGTTGAATGGAAAAATAACCTTATGCCTCACTTAACCAGTTTAAGGCTACCTCACCATCACCACACCTATCAAATTTGGAAATATCTAGTGTCTTTAATTCTTTTTGCAATTCCTCTCCTACAGTTCTTTTGGTAGATCCCTCGAGAAAATGATTGGCCTTAATGTTTGCTTTCCTTTGTGTTAAGTTCTCAATATTTTTTTGTTGTTGATTAATGAGTTCTTGTTGTTGGGCCATCTATACCTATTTTTGATCCATGTGTTCAGCCATTTGAGCCCTCTAAATTTCCATTTGTTCTTGTTGTTAATTTAGTTGCTCCTGCATGAGCTGAATCATTCAAGCCATATTCTCATCATTCCATGTGGCTCTTGTAGATATCAGCTCCTTATTTTTTCTAACCACTTGTCGTGGTATTTCAACAGGTTGCCCCCTTTTAGACTCCTTCACGAGTCATCTTGGTCCCTTCCTCGGGACCTCTGCAATCTCATCTTGCAGATTAACATTTGCTCTTTTTGAGGTCCCCACCATTCCTGATGACAAAAGAGTTATGTTAAATCAACAAGTTATGTTTAATTGCCTAGGGGTTCGCAACCTAGGCTCTGATACCAACTGTCACAACCCAAAATTCATCACTAAATTTTTTTATTTAAAACAACATTACTTTGCTTGTAATCCCATCATAATGTTAGTTTAGGCATACAAAATTCACACTTCAAGTTTGGCCACCACTGTAGCTGGTGTCTTAAGTGCTCAGGACTGGCCACATCCCATGAGTCGCCATGTAGGATTCTAACTCCTCACATGATTCTATCTAAAATTTGATGAAGGGTTATCCATTCATGGCCCATATCACCTGAACGGGGTACGTTATCTTCCTTTCCAAAGCCAGAAGAACTCACAGTCCTTCGAGTTCTTAACTCATTTATTTGGAACCAACGTTTGTATGTCAGTGCTAGTCATTGACCCTCTGTTAAGGCTTGACTAGAGTATGCCATCTCATGGATTATGGACTAGATATTCATATCCTTTCCCAGAATGATGGTAATGCTTCCCATAACCATTTTCCATTGGATATGCCATTAGCATGAGTAGCCCTCTAGCCATGCAATATGTTGGCATCTCCCCAACCCAAGTGGAATGATGAATATCACCATCACTAACTGACTGACCATCTAGATCGACGCCCCATACCACCGCTCGTTACACTTGATGGCTAGGACCTCTGCCCCAAATTAGCCGGAGTACAGTGACTCAGTCTCACATAAGTCACCTCTTGACTTAATGTGGATGAGTAGAAAAAGTCCTAACTCGACTTTATCAAAGCAAAAATGGTTTTCAGTAGGTGGTAAATAGTTTTTAATGTTTTCTTTTTTATTCTAAGAGAATAGCTTCAATGTTATTCCACCTTTCTACACCATATAGGAATTATAAGAATTATATATCATAGTACAAAATATCATATCAACAATTCAAGATAATTTATTTCTTCATATTTATATATATCAAAAAAATATATTATAGTCTCACATACCTATAGAAAGTAAACATATATATATTTTTAATTAAAACATCATTAATATAATTTCTAGTATAGGCACATGTGACGTGGTTAAATTTAAATCATCCTATAAAACATAAAATAACTTCAACTAGCTTTAAATAACATATCAAACATATGTCTCGTATTTTATACCTATAAGAATACAAAAATTGTAGCAATCTTTAGATTTGGCTAAACTTTTCAAAATGTAATCTAACATTCAAAATAAAGTTCAACATTCAGCTATAAGGAAACACATATTTCAAAGCCTACATACCAACCTAGAATATAAAGCATGATATATATATTTTATTCTATTCTTCTTAAATTCATACGAGATAACAAAGTACAAACCATTTATAGTGAAAATGAGAATAAATGTGTTATCCTATGCTAATATTCACTACACCCTAGAAGTGGAAATGTATTCACAGCTTCCAGCCCAATAACAAAATATTACTTAATGTGTTCAAATTCTGGTCAGAGACAAATTATGAGTGGAGATAAATCGAGGCTAATGAGCTTATCAAAAGAATTCATAGAATTTCAAAATGAAGTATTCTTCCAAAGTGATAAAAACTAACTATGTTGAGTTCTATGAACAAAAACTTATGAGTTGACGTGTTAAACTGATGCCAAAACCCTAATATCCACATTACAAATTTTTAAATAGTTTCTTCAATAATGAACCTTGATATGTAATCCATATTTTTCTATTATTTTTTCATATAAAGTCCACAACAGTAAAAGAAACAATTTTTTGGCCTTCCTTTCAGGTTTTCACAACTCTGTCATACGACGTCGGTTCAGACCTCTGCCCAAGAAAAACCATATACCCACACACTCCGCATTTATAGAAGTTCTTTGTGCCTCCAACACCCACCCACATCGGCCAAACGAGAATAGAGGTTGGGGAAATTGGTTCAGTCTTGGCCCTTAAAACTAAATGACATACCCATACAAATCTCAAACATGCATTTGTACATCAAATGCAACAACATCACGCAGTCTTAAACATTGTAATTGAAATGGGTTCTACCATTACCTTAACAGCAAGTAGGCAAGTAGTAATATCAACCAGATGAGCACAGGAAGAATGTAACCCTTACAACACTAGTAAAAAATGCAGCATTTATGCAAATCAAAATCCAATTAAATCATTTGCTTCTTCTTCATTCTCAAGTGAAATATAACATTGTATTTTGTATTTAAAAATAATATTTTATATTTTTTTAAATGATAGAAGACTCCCTCATAGAATTTATTTCATATATTTATAAATTACTCATACCAACACGGCATCACAACCAGACTAACAAATTTTTACAGCGGGATTATTTGATTAATGAACTATATAAACTGTTATAGGAGGAATTAGGTATTCATTTACGAACTCAATGTAAATTATTCACAAGAAACAATTTTAATCAATAAATACTTAGAATGACACTTCACATATTAGTATGACAAAATTTTGACCTCTTCACGCGAAAGCACAGACCTTCCTTATGTGAACCCTCCTTCTGCAGACGTATGTTGGCCTTCGCTTGACTCAGTGAGAGCTCCTTTCCCCCCACCTTTAGCCAACTCATCTTCTTTTATAAGAGAATGTGATTAACGGAAAGAGGACACTTCATGAGTTTTTCCAGGTAGAAAAAGCCAACGTTTTCCATGTATAAGTGTATGGTTTCCCTTAAGCTAAATTTATTATTATTATTTCACTTAGGCTTCCTGTGTTTCTTTGATTATTTTTAATTAAACTTTGGCTTAAAGTTCATAGGTCCTTTCTTACTCTTGTATCCTTTATTCGATCAACACTTAATTTTATTTTCCAAATGAAGGCATACTTTATTATTTTATATTCTATTTATTTGTATATATGCTATAATTTAATTATTATTATTATTATTATTGTTATTATTATTATTTTTATAAATATTATTATTTCTATTATTCTTATATTTATTTCAATGGTTATGGATTTTTCGATAAATACAATTTTTTTTTTAAATTTACTTCTATGCTATTATATTTATATACATTATTATTTTTATTTTTATATATTTTTAAAATTATCATTTTAAATTACAACAATCAAAGAACAACAAACTGACGGAAATAAGTATTAACATGCAAACATTCAGTCGATCATGATAGGCAGAATTCAATGCAATGCAAACCTACGGTGGGCTTCAATGTACCCACAGACCAAGGTGCCCGTGGCATAGCATCATATCCACTCACCTGGTGTTTCCAATATGTTGCCTCGATCAACGAGGTGGGTGCTCTCTTCGATATTTTTCTCGAGTCCTGCACCTGCACCACAAAAACTAACCGTATAATCACATTCTTCCAAGAAATTAATCACTAGTAGTGGGGATGTGACAAATTCAAATATTATGATATTGATTCCTTCACAACATTTCCATTCGATAATACAGATGACAAAAATAATAAATTAATATAGCTTTTAATAGTGTAGGAAAAAATAGAAATAAATCCTACTTTTTCCATTGCAATAATTAATTGTATCATTCTATGGAATAACATAAGTCCCAAAGTGTTACTAAGTACTAACATATACTTTCTTACTAACTGAAAACTAACCTACCATATTATGCTTCCAACCATGCACCCTCACATTCTTCATTGATGTATTGAATGTTGTCATTGTTTACGTTTTCATCTTGTGTAGTTTCAGGTCTAACAAAATTTGTTGCTCCAGAGATATTGACATATTTTGTCTCGTATTCTTCAATGTATTTGATCCATCTTGGATGTGATGTGAGAACCATATACCAATCGATATCAAATGGATTCTATACATAAAATACTTATATGGCTTGTGATGCTAGGATAAATGGATCATATTTTAGTCTATCTCATCCAAGTAATTTGTTCATTTTGACCAGTGTGAAGCTCATTTCATTCTTTCTACATCTATTCCTCATATCAATATCATTCACCCAATCACATTTCAACAAGGGGTATCAAAATTTATAGTAATCCAACAAGATTATTTTCCTAATAACACTATAATATGTGACTATTTGAAGCACTAGGTTTGTGTCTTTTGCACTTGCTCTACACAAAGTAGTAGCATCAACACACACACCATTGTTTTAATTTATTATTTGTTCCTATTTATCTTTGATATAGAATCTATAACTATTGATCAAATAACCTGAATGTTTGGTTATAGCTTTCCTTGGACTACATGCCAATCATTTTATTGTATCGAAGTTGTTTTCATTATGTTGCATTCCATATCCATGAAATTGAAACAAAGAAGAATAGTTTGAATATGATTGCATAATATTATATGACGATCAATACATGATGATCATTATAAGTTTTGAAGATAATATTCAAGAGAGCAAACAATAACCTTATCTCGTAGCCAAGTTATGAATGTTTGATTATGGATTTTTTGCAACACCCTTACATCTCTCACTACATGAGGGTTGGATTCATTGATACTCTTCAAGTGCTTACTGATTTGGCCAAAATTTTGTCAAGCATATTCAGATCTAAATAATATTTTTCCATATATAATAGCAACAAATAAACATCTAATTACTCTACCCAAGGCTAAACTTCATCCATATTACAGAGAACACATCGATGGCCTTGCTCATGAGAAGTCTCATCCAAATCAAAGTGAAGGGTGAAGTACTTTTCTATCAAACATAATGTCTCCATGACCTCTAATAATAATTTCTCTATTTTTATAGGATCCATTACTTTAGCACATATATCCCTGTAGAGCATGCACAAATGACAAATGGTTTGCCGCACTGGCTTATAAAGCACATGTCATAGCACTAACGGAAGAATTTATTGCATGAGAACATGGTAGTCATGTGATTTTAGGCCCTGTATCTTAAGTTCTTTCATAGAGACATGTTTTCTAATATTTGAACTATATCCATCTGGTACTTTCATATTATATAGTGTACGATAGACCTTTTCTTTCTCAACCTTCGATATATTTTAGGGTGTTGGTAGAAGATATGTTGTTTTTTCATCCATTACTAGCCACAATATTTTCCTGATACCCATATTTTTTTTTTTTTGGTATAAGGTAGAGGTGGTTATAAGGTCCACAAACCTTTTACAAAGTCAAAATGGGCTGGTTCTAGCATCAATCCCGTATAATCAAAATACAAAATGGATCTTTCTAAGACTCACATTAAGCCATACTTAGAGTCCAAAGTCCTATACTTGTCGCTTGACTATTCAGGATAAAACAAAAACCAAACAACACCTAGCACTTACTAACACTAGGTTGTTGTCTCGTACACTTGTCACCTCCCAGGCCCCGACAAATGGGATGCCTTTTCTCGCCTAATTCCATCCGTCGGATTACTCATCATCAGCCCCTCCGATCTCCCGATGCTCTAACGAGTTTGATCTTAGCTCTTCTCTAGCAACCAACACCAATAGTTCTTGAGGGAAGTTATCCTTCCAAATTTGCATCTCCCCAACGAAGCGCAATATTTGCCATTAGATCCGCCGCCTGGTTCCCTTCTCTGAAGGTGTGTTGGATTCGGGCATTAACCAAATGAGATTTATGAATCTTTGCTTCTAGGATAAGCTCCAATATGGTCCAGTGGGGTCTTTATCCTCCTTAATTGCCTTGATTATATTAAGCGAATCCCCTTCAAAGATAACTTCCTTATAACCCTCAAGTCCGGAAATTCTCATTGCTCGCATGCGAGCTCGGGCTTCGCAAAATGATTTGTTTGAGTTCCCAAAGGCTTCACAAAGGCAAGGACCACTTTTCCTTCCTCATTTATCAAAACTCCTCCTGCTCTTGCCGGCCCGGATTTCCTTTAGCTGCCCCGTCAAAATTAAACTTAACCCACTTTTGTGTGGGGGTATCCACTTGACACCATCCCGTGGGTTGGTTGTAATGTCTAGGTCCGGAAGTTCCTCTCCCCGGTTCCGCAAAATCCTCCTTTCCCTTAGAGACATGGTCTCATTTTTGAAGAAGAAAGTTTTCCAGTTTTCTTTCAAAGCTCCGATTATTTTATTACCACATAACCCGGGATCTTTCTTACGTCCTTTAAATACTCTCTTATTTCTCTCATTCCATATCCCCCATAAAAAATGGGGTAAGCCGAGCTTCCGAGCCAAGTCAAAAGCTTTGCCGGAAGGGGGAAGCCCACCGTATGCGAAGTCGGACATGCTATTTGGACGGACCCAATCTATATGAAATTTGGACAGGATCATTTGGAAGAGCTGTACAAGAAAAATCACAAGTTAGAAATATATGACTTACAGATTCTATTGCTTTCTCACACAAGATACATCGATTGATGAATTGGAAACCTCTCCTTTGCAGATTATCTGTTGTCAGGATCTTATTTTGAACTGCCAACCAAAAGAAGAAAGCTATTTTTGGGGTTAAATTATTTAACCAAATAACGAAGTCGAGTCCGACCATTGAATCCTGAGTGGATTAACTTATAGGCAGTTTTTACTGAATAGATCCCACTTGTAGTTTTGCCCCAAATTGCCTTGTCTCTTCCTCCCCCAGGAATGATCGGGAACACCCTTGGGGCATCAAACCCTAGGTGTGGGATACCCATATTTTTAAACCACATGTAATTCAATTATAACCTGGAAATTAAAAATTTTAAATATATTAATATATTCATTTGCTTTTAAATTCATTTCAAATATTGTGATATTGATTCCTTCTCAACATTTCCATTCAATAATACAGGTGACAAATATAATAAATTAATCTAGATTTATATAGTATAGGAAAAACATAAATAAATCCTACTTTTTCCATTGCAACAATTAATTGTATCATTCTATGGACCAAAATAATTATCAAAATGTTACTAAGTACTAACATATACTTCCTTACTAACGGAAATGTTTAACACAAATCATAATAGCGTTTTCAAAAAATAGAATAAAAAATATCTAATAGCACTCGTTAATTATTATCATTAATTATAACTGCTTTTGAAGTACATTAATTAGGCTTCCAACCAACCTACCATATTATGCTTCCAACAATGCACCCTCACATTCTTCATTTATGTATTGAATTTTGTCGTTTGCGTTTTCATCTTGTGTAGTTTTAGGTCCAACAAAATTTGCTGCTCCAAAGACATTGACATATTTTGCCTTGTATGCTTCAATGTCTTTGATCCCTCTTGGAAGGTGATGTGAAAACCATATACCAACTGGTATCAAGTGGATCCTATACATAAAATACTAATATGGCTTGTGATTCTAAGATAAATAGATCATCTTTTATTCTATCTCGACCAAGTAATATATTCATGTTATCTAGTGTGAAGCCCATTTCATCCTTTCTACATCCATTCCTCATATCAAGATCATTCACCTAATCACATTTTAACAGGGGTATCGAAACTGATAGTAATCCAATGAGATTATTTCCCTAATAACACCATAATATGTGACTATTTGAAGCACTAGTTTTGTGTCTTTTGCGCTTGCTCTACACAAAGTAGTAGCATCGATACACACATCATTGTTTTTAGTTGTTCTTTTTTCCTCTTTATCTTTGATATGAGATCTATAACTATTGATCAAATAGCCTGAATTTTTGGTTGTAGCTTTCCTAGGACTACATGCTAACCATTTTATTTTATCAAAGTCATTGTCATTATGTTGCATTCCATCTCCATGAAATTGAAACAAAGAAGAATAATTTGAAGATGATTGTAGAACATTACATGACGATCAATACAAGATGATCAATATAAATATTGAATATCATATTCAAGAGAGCAGACAATAACCTAATCTTGTATCCAAGTAATGAATGTTTGATTATGGATTTTTTGCAACACCCCTTCATATCTCATTGCATGAGGGTTGGATTCCTTGATACTCTTTAGGTGCTTCCTGATTTGACCCAAATTTTATCAAGCATAGTTGGATCTAAATAATATTTAGCCATATATAATAGCAACAAATAAACATCTACTTACTCTACCCAAGGCTAAACTTTGTCCATGTTACATAGAACACATCGATGGCCTTGCTCGTCATAAGTTTCATCCAAATCAAAGTGAAGGGGGAAAGTAATTTTTAATCAAACATAATGTCTCCATGACCTCTACTAATAATTTCTCTATTTTTACAGGATCCATCACTTTAGTGCATATATCCCTATAGAACATGCACAAACAACTAATGGTTTGTCACACTGGCTTATCAAGCACACGTTGTAATGCTACTAGAAGAAGTTGTTGCATGAGAACATGGTAGTCATGTGATTTAAGGCCCTGGATCTTAAGTTCTTTCATAGAGACACATTTTCTAATTTTTGAACTATATCCATCTGGTACTTTCATATTGTCTAGTGTACTATAGACCCTTTATTTCTCAACCTTCAATATATTATAGGGTGTTGGTGGAAGATATGTCTTATTTCCATCCATAACTGACCACAATGTGTTCCTGATAACCATATTTTTTAAACCACATGTAATTTAATATAACCTGGAAAATAAATATTTTCAATAATTTAATATATTCATTTGCATATAATTTCATTTCAAATTTTGTGATATTGATTCCTTCACTACATTTCCATTCAATAATACAAATTACAAAAATAAGAAATTAACCTAGATTTTAAGAGTATAGGAAAATCATAAACAAATCCTAATTTTTCCATTGCAACAATTAATTGTATCATTCTATGGAACTACATAAGTGTCAAAGTGTTACTAAGTACTAACATATACTTCCTTACTAACTAAAATGTTTAACACATTTATCATAATAGCATTTTCTAAAAATAGAATAAAAAATATCTAATAGCACTCGTTAATTATTTTCATTAATTATAACTGCTTTTGAAGTATATTAATTAGGCTTCCAACCAACCTACCATATTATGCTTCCAACCATGCACCCTCACATTCTTCATTAATGTATTGAATGTTATCATTGTTTGTGTTTTAATCTTGTCTAGTTTTAGGTCCAACAAAATTTATTGCTCCAAAGATATTGACATATTTTGCCTCGTATGCTTCAATGTCTTTGATACCTCTTGGAGGTGATGTGATAACCATATACCAATCGATATCAAGTGGATCCTATACATAAAATACTTATATGTATTGTGATTCTAGTATAAATGGATCATCTTTTAGTATATCTTGATGAAATAATATGTTCATGTTGGCTAGTGTCAAGCCCATTTCAATCGTTCTACATCCATTCCTCGTATCAATATCATTCACCTAATTACGTTTGAATAGGGGGTATCAACACCAATATTAATTCAACAAGATTATTTCCCTAATAACACCATAATATGTAACTATTTGAAGCATCAGGTTTGTGTCTTTTGCGCTTGCTCTACACAAAGTAGTAGCATCAACACACACATCAGTATTTTGAGTTGTTCTTTATTCTTCTTTATCTTTGATATGAAATCTATAACTATTGATCAAATATCTTGAATGTTTAGTTGTAGCTTTCCTCGGACTACATAACCATTTTATTGTATCGAAGTTGTTGTCATTATGTTGCATTCCATATCTATGAAATTGAAACAAAGAAGAATAGTTTGAAGATGATTGCAGAACATTACATGACGATCAATACATGATGATCAATATAAATGTTGAAGATCATATTCAAGAGAGCATGCAATAACCTGATCTCCTAGCCAAGTGATGTTTGTTAAATTATAGATTTTTTGCAACACCCCTTCATCTCTCACTGCATGAGGCTTGGATTCCTTAATACTCTTTAGGTGCTTCCTAATTTGACCTAAATTTTATCAAGCATAGTTGGATCTAAATAATATTTTGTCATATATAATAGCAAAAAATAAACATCTACTTACTCTACCCAAGGCTAAACGTCATCCATGTTATAGAGAACACATCGATGGCCTTGGTCGGGAGAAGTTTCATCCAAATCAAAGTGAATGGGGGAAGTACTTTTCGATCAAACATAATGTCTCCATGACCTCTACTAATAATTTCTCTATTTTTATTGGATCTATAACTGTAGCGCATATATCCTTATAGAACATGCACAAAGGACAAATGGTTTATCGTACTGGCTTATCAAGCACACGTCGTAGCGCTACCAAAATAATTTTTTGCATGAGAACATGGTAGTCATGTGATTTTAGGCCCTAGATCTTAAGTTCTTTCATAGAGACACAGTTTCTAATATTTGAACTATATACATATGGTAATTGCATATTCTATATTATATGATAGACCATTTATTTCTTAACCTTCAATAGATTATAGGGTGTTGGTGGAAGATATGTCTTTTTTAAATCCATTATTGGCCACAATGTGTTCTTGATACCCATATTTTTTAAACCACATGTAATTCATTATAACCTAGAAAATAAACATTTTCAATAACTTAATATATTCATTTGCATATAAATTTATTTAAAATATTGTGATATTGATTCCTTCACAACATTTTCGTTCAATAATATAGATGATAAAAATAAAAAATTAACCTAGCTTTTAACAGTATAGGAAAAACATAAATAAATCCTACTTTTTCCATTGCAACAATTAACTGTATCATTCTATGGAATAACATAAGTGTCAAAGTGTTACTAAGTACTAATATATACTTCCTTACTAACCAAAAATTTTAACACATAAATCATAATAGTTTTTTCTAAAAATAGAACAAAAGATATCTAATAGCACTCGTTAATTATTTTCATTAATTATAACTGCTTTTGAAGTACATTAATTAGGCTTCCAACCAACCTACCATATTATGCTTCCAACCATACACCCTCACATTATTCATTGATGTATTGAATGTTGTCGTTGTTTGCATTTTCATCTTGTGTATTTTAGGGTCAACAAAAGTTTTTGCTCCAGAAACATTGACATATTTTGCATCGTATGCTTCAATTTCTTTGATCTCTCTTGGAGGTGATGTGAGAACCATATACCAACCGATATCAAGTGGATCCTATACATAAAAGACTTATTTGGCTTACGATGCTAGGATAAATGGATCATCTTTTAGTCTATCTCGACCAAGTAATATGTTCATGCTTAATAGTATGAAGCCCATTTTATCCTTTCTACATTCATTCTTCGTATCAAGATCATTCACCCAATCACATTTGAATAGGGGGTATCAAAACTGATAGTAATCCAAAAAAATTATTTCTCTAATAACACCATAATATGTGACTATTTAAAGTACCATGTTTGTGTATTTTGTGCTTGCTCTACACAAAGTAGTAGCATCAACACAAACATCATTATTTTGAGTTGTTCTTTGTTCCTATTTATCTTTGATATGAAATCTATAATTATTGATCAAATAGCCTAAATTTTTTGTTATAGATTTCCTCAGACTACATGCAAACCATTTTATTTTATCAAATTTGTTGTCATTATGTTGCATTCCATCTCCATAAAATTGAAACAAAGAAGAATAGTTTGAAGATGATTGCAGAACATTACATGATGATCACGTTGGAAATTTTGAGTAGTTTTGTTGTCATTGATGTCAAAAGAATATTGGTTTAATGTCTTCGTCATTAAGGACATCAAGTGGTTTTTCCAAAAGCAATAAGGTCTTGGAAAGGAATAGGATATAATATTTATTTTTAATATTTTATGCCTAAAAAGGGCCCAAAGGATGAAAACCCGAGAAAGGAGAAGCAAGTTTAAATTAAATAATAATATTTTATTATTATATTATTTTGGGCCAAATAACAAGGTGAAGAAAAATGAAGTCCAAATTGAAAAGACCCATGAGCAATTTTCAAAGGTTTAATTTAAATTAAAATATTTTAATCTTTGATTAAAATTTTAATTTAAATTAATAAAGGAGGCAAAGGTTTTTAAATTTAATATTTAAAAATTAAATTCGAATTTTTAAATTCGAAAAAGGGCCGACGTGAGAAATCAAAAGGTGAATGTGTATTTATATAGGAAATGATTTCCATTTCCTAAAGTCTTAATCACACCTTCGAATGAGAAAAGAGAACATCAAGCGTTGTGTCTAAGAGGAAGGCAAAGTGAAGTTTAAAAGAGTTTGGAGGGAAATGAAACAACAAAGGCTGCATAGTGGTTTGGCATCCCATCGACGATGGTAGCACAGATGACAGTTGGGAGAGAGTTAAGGTTTGCATGGAGGAGATCATGGTTCGATCCACACGATCGAGGTTTTGGAGGAAGAGCCCATCATTCAATTTGTTTGGCATTTTTGTGAGGTGGCAGGTTTTGTGGGACAACGTGCACGTTGTGTTTCATGTGGGTGCATAGCCCACTTGGTGGCCTAGCTTGGAGCTAGGGAATTGGGAGTGCAAAGATCACGTGCTCGAATTCACCAAAGTTTTTCTTTTGTGGGCAAAACAAACAAAAGGTATGCCATTCGATTTTATTTAGTGTTGAAATTTGAGTGCTTTGAGATTATCGTGAATGTTAAGTGCTTAGGGGAGTTATAAGGTAAAGAAAAATTAAAATATTTTTATTTTGATTTTTGGTGATTGAAATTTATAAGGTGTGGAGATTATAAGGTGTATAAGGGTTTTTCTATGCATGTTGTTTTTAATGAAATTGTTGAGTTGAATATTGTGAGTTTGGAGATTATAAGGTGTGCAAGGAAAATTGTTAAGTGTTGTGTTATGGTGAAATTATTGAGTTGAATATTGTGAGTTTGGAGATTATAAGGTGTACAAAAGGATTTGTTATTTTGTATGAGAAATAATATTTGAGAAAATTATTTTGTGGAGATCTTGAGGGAGGTTGTGGTAACCTAACCCTAGTGTTGGTAAGGAAAATTTGATTGTGGTTAAGATAGGTTTTGAAGACATATCTCCATAAAAATAAAAGGTATGGGTACATATTCCTTGTGAGTAAAATATTGTTGGATTGGATGTTGTGAATGCTAAGTTGGAGTGAAAAGGATTGTTTGATAAGCATTGTTGAGTTTGGTATTGAGATATCCAATATTGATTGATGAAGGTTTTTCTGGAATAAAGGTTGATGATAGAAACATTGTTTGATAAGCATTATTGGAAATATTGAGTGAATCTTCATGTGCATGATTAGGATTTGTGAAAGATCATGAGTATCATTGTTATGTGAGGTTTATTTGATAAGCATTATTGAAAAATCCTTCATTGAGTGTTTGGTTGAGAGGAGTTGATTGAGCTTAGTTGATTGGAAGTGTTGAAGTGATAGTTCAAGTTCTGTGAAACAAATTGTTCTTTATTTTTGGATTGAGTTGAAGGAAATATTGAAAGTGATTGAGAATTGTAGTGAGTGTGAAGCATATTGAGTCTCTAACAATTCTCTATATGTTTTTTGAGATTGAACAAGATTCTGTGTGAAGCTTGTTAGTGTGATTGAAGAGGTTTTTGTGATAGATTGAGTTGAGTTGAGTAAGCTTTTGTGGAAGCTTACAATCATATTTGAGGAGAGGTTGAGGGAAAAGTCTTGGTGAATACTTAAGAGTAGTGAGAACAAGTTCTAGTGAGGACTTGTTGAGCAGATTTGAGGTAAGTCTTGGTGAAGACTTGTTGAGCAGATTGGACAAGTTATAGTGAGGACTTGTTGGATAGATTTGAGGTAAGTCTTGGTGAAGACTTGAGAGCAGTTAGAGCAAGTTCTAGAGAGGACTTGTGGATATATTTGAGGTAAGTCTTTGAGAAGACTTGTGAATAGAATTGATTGATTGATTTTTTCAAATCTTGAGTTAAGGTTTGGGGTAGATCTAGCAGAGTTGATTTGTGATTGAGTCAAGATTTGTGTTAAGGCTTGAGGACATATTTGAGGATAGAGTTTGGTGCATATTTGAGGATAGGTTTGTGCCAGACTAGAGATAAATATTGAGAAGATTTATGCTAGATCGAAGGACTATGTTTAGTGTAGATCCAGAGATAGATATTGAGCATATTTGTGCTAGACCAAAGGACTGTGTTTAGTGCAGATTTGAGACAGAGCTGAGAGCAAGCTTTGGAGGTGATAGAGTATAGAGGACAACAATCTCCAGTGGATAGAGGTCCATTAGCTAGGGCAGTGAAGATAGGTCTTTTGAGTGAGGGTAGGAGTCTTCAGTGGATAGAGATCCATAAGCCAGTGTAGTGGAGGCAATAGTTCTTCTAGAAGATCACCAACTAGAGCAGAGGAGAAGGAGTTCTCCTGTGGATAGAGATCCATAAACTTGATTAGGGGATTAGTGTCTCCTTTGGATAGAGGTCCATAAACATTGTAATAGGGAAAGGATTCCCAAGATATTTGTTGAGAAAATTTTAGTGAAATATTTTCTCCATGGAGTAGCCCACATTGGGTGAACCATGTAAAATTGGTGTCTCTATTGTGTGTGGTGATTTGTACATTGCTTTGATTACTGTTGTTGATATTGCCATTGATATATTGCATAATATTGTTTGGGAAAGAAAAGTAAAAAGTGGTCTTATACTGTTCACCCCCCTCTCGGTATAAGCTTGTGTTCTTCAATTGGTATCAGAGCGGGTTCCTTCGGAAGAGTTTAACAACTTGAAGGAAAAGCTTACAAGAACACATATGGATTCTCAAAATGGATCTTTAGGAAACTCAGCACCATTGTTCAATGGGAACAATTATATACTTTGGAGCACAAGGATGAAGTTTCATCTAATGGCACTTGGAAATGAAATATGGGAAGCAGTTGAAAATGGATACACACCACCAACAACTCCACCTATAGATAAATATGGTAAGATTCTACATCATTACAATTCAAAATCAATGAATTCAATTCAAAAGGGCTTGTGTGAAATAGAGTTTATAAATATTATGCATTGCAAATCAACAAAGGAAATTTGGGATAAGTTGCAAGGCATATATGAAGGAGATAAAAAGGTCAAAAGGGTAAAGTTGCAAAATTTCAAGAGAGAATTTGAAGACCTAAAAATGAAGGATGAAGAAAATATTGTAGAATATCTACTTCATGTGGATGAGGTTGTTAACTCCATGCAAGGACTTGGGCTTGAAGTTCAAGAACCTGATGTATGTGATAAGATTCTAAGGTCACTCCCAAAAAGGTTTAGTGAAAATATTTCAGCAATAGAAGAGTCAAAAGATATTGATATTTTGACAAGGGATGAATTACATGGCATTCTCACAATATTTGAGATAAGAACAAAAGAGGAACCTATTCCCCAAAAAGAAGCAACATTTAAAGTCACTAAGAAGACTAAGGGTAAGAAGTTAGATTCAAGCAATGAGTCATCTAGTGATGAAGAAGCAAATTATGGCAGAAGGAGCAAGGACTAAATAAAGTATAAAGGTACAAAATCAGTTAGATATTTCAATTGTGGAAAATATGATCACTATGCATCTGATTGTCCATAGGTAGGAAATAGAAATGATGAAGAAAAATAGGATCATAAGAACAGGGAAACAAGAAAGCACAGGTACCAAAAGAAAAATAGGGATGGACAAGGTACACAAGGAAAGAAGTTTTTCCAAAGGCATAAGAAGAGTTTCTATGCATACAAGGAAAGTAAGATCTCAAGTGATAGTGATGATAGTTCCTCAGATAATGATAAATATGAAGTACTATTTCTAGAAAAATAAAAGGATGTTAGAAAAAGGGCACCAATGATTCTCAAGTGTTTTAGATGTGGTAACTTTGGTCATCTTGAAGATAGTTGTACAAGGAATGGATTTAGTTTCAGTGATGATGAATATGAAGATACACTTGAAGGACCAGAAGAGAATCTACTCTTGGCATTAGAGGAAGAAGGAGGTGATCCTATAGAATATAAGTCAGAAAGGAATGAAGATGATCCCAAAGGCAAACAAATAGAGGAAGAATCAGAGAAAGGAGAATTTGATCTTGAGGGTGAGCTTATTCATGCCCTTGATGCATTAAGGGAGGTAAGAAAGCAAAACTCAAAACTCAAGCTTAAATTTCAAGAATGTGATGAAGAGAAAGGAAAGCTTATAGAGGATCTAACCAACTCAATAGCTAAGACAATGAGATTCAAAGAGAAGTTAGAAGAAAATGTTTTAGAATGTGAAAGGTTAGAGCATGAGGTAGCTTCACTAAGGAATGAAGTAAAAGAGTCTAAGGATAAGTTACACAGGTTTGGGAGAAGCTCAAAAATCGTAGATAAGATGATCAAGGTACACAGATGATCATCAAATAAAATAAGACTTGGATTTGAACAAGAACAAAAGAAACAAGGAGAGGAGTCAATATCAAGTTCTGAAGAAGAAGAAACTTCAAAAAAAGTGAGTGTAAAAGAAAGTGAGACTTTTGAGGATGAGTTGGACAACAAAAAGTTCAACAAGGAAAGGAACAATGCACAAATGAGGAACAGATGGAATAGGAACCAACACAGGGTAAAAGAAACTAGGAGACCAATGAGGTCAAGGCAAGGTAGTTTCAATGGATGATGCTTCTCATGTCATAGGTTTGGGTATAAGGCTACACAGTGTAGGACACATGAAAGACAGGAATATGGAAGTTTCAGAAATAGGAAGCTTTTTCAAGGGTATTGCTACTCTTGTAATGAGTTTGGTCACAAGGCAGTAAATTGTAGGGTTCATGATAGGAATGGATATGGCTTCACCAAGAGAAACCCCAAGACATTTGCACCTTTAAGGAATAACAACATTAAGTGTTATAAGTGCAATAATGATGGGCATACAACAAAGTGGTGTAGAGCAAAAATTCCAAAGACAAGCAAGAACAAGAATAGTCAGAGGAATCAGAAGAATTAGTTGAGGAAGAAAGTGGACAAAGGTAAATATCAGTGTATGCTAGGAGTAGAAATACTCCCACCCCATAATTAATCACCTCAAGAGGAGGTGGGGGAGGGGCTAAGCTAAGAATCTCATTCTTAGCCTCGAGCCCCAAAGGTGACCCTTTGCCATTGATGACAAAGGGGGAGAGATTTGAGTTAGGGGGAGAGCATTCAATCAGGGGGAGCAGTTTCTCAAGGAAAGCAGATTTTGAAAAAGAAAAAGGAATGGTAAAAATAAAGGGGTTGCCATCAATGACAAAGGGGGAGATTGTTGGAAATTTTGAGTAGTTTTGTTGTCATTGATGTCAAAAGAATATTGGTTTAATGTCATCATCATTAAGGACATCAAGTGGTTTTTCCAAAAGCAAGAAGGTCTTGGAAAGGAATAGGATATAATATTTATTTTTAATATTATATGCCTAAAAAGGGCCCAAAGGATGAAAACCCGAGAAAGGAGAAGCAAGTTTAAATTAAATAATAATATTTTATTATTATAATATTTTGGGCCAAATAACAAGGTGAAGAAAAATGAAGTCCAAATTGAAAAGACCCATGAGCAATTTTCAAAGGTTTAATTTAAATTAAAATATTTTAATCTTTGATTAAAATTTTAATTTAAATTAATAAAGGAGGCAAAGGTTTTTAAATTTAATATTTAAAAATTAAATTCGAATTTTTAAATTCGAAAAAGGGCCGACGTGAGAAATCAAAAGGTGAATGTTATTTATATAGGAAATTATTTCCATTTCCTAAAGTGTTAATCACACCTTCGAATGCGAATAGAGAACATCAAGCATTGTGTCTAAGAGGAAGGCAAAGTGAAATTTAAAAGAGTTTGGAGGGAAACGAAACAACAAAGGCCACATAGTGGTTTGACATCCCATCGATGGTGGTAGCACAAATGGTAGTTGGGAGAGAGTTAAGGTTTGTGTGGAGGAGATCATGATTTGATCCATGCAATCGACATTTTGGAGGAAGAGCCCATCATTCGATTTGTTTGGCATTTTCATGAGGCGGCAAGTTTTGTGGGACAACGTGCACGTTGTGTTTCATGTGGGCGTGCAACCCACTTGGTGGCCTAGCTTGGAGCTAGGGCATTGGGAGTGCAAAGGTCACGTGGTCGAATCCACCAAAGTTTTCTTTTGTGGGAAGAACAAACAAAAGGTATGCCATTCGATTTTATTTGGTGTTGAAATTTGAGTGCTTTGAGATTATCGTGAATGTTAAGTGCTTAGGGGAGTTATAAGGTAAAGAAAAATTAAAATATTTTATTTTGATTTTTGGTGATTGAAATTTATAAGGTATGGAGATTATAAGGTGTATAAGGGTTTTTCTATGCATGTTGTTTTTAATGAAATTGTTGAGTTGAATATTGTGAGTTTGGAGATTATAAGGTGTGCATGGAAAATTGTTGAGTGTTGTGCTATGGTGAAATTATTGAGTTGAATATTGTGAGTTTGGAGATTATAAGGTGTACAAAAGGATTTGTTATTTTGTATGGAAAATAAGCTTTAAGAAAATTATTTTATGGAGATCTTGAGAGAGGTTGTGGTAACCTAACCTTAGTGTTGGTAAGGAAAATTTGAGTGTGGTTAAGACAGGTTTTGAAGACATATCTCCATAAAAATAAAAGGTATGGGTACATCTTCCTTGTGAGTAAAATATTGTTGGATTGGATGTTGTGAATGCTAAGTTGGAGTGAAAAGGATTTTTTGATAAGCATTGTTGATTTTGGTATTGAGATATCCAATATTGATTGATGAAGGTTTTTTTAGAATAAAGGTTGATGATAGAAACCTTGTTTGATAAGCATTGTTGTGGGGGGGTTGGGTGTGGGGGTTGTGTGAATTGGTTGTTGTGTTGTGGGGTTTTTTTTATAGATTGTTGAAAGGTGGGGTGTTTTTAAAAGCCTTCATTAAGTGTTTTGTTGAGAGGAGTTGATTGAGCTTAGTTGATTGGAAGTGTTGAAGTGATAGTTCAAGTTCTGTGAAATAAATTGTTCTTTATTTCTGGATTGAGTTGAAGGAAATATTGAAAGTGATTGAGCATTGTTGTGAGTGTGAAGCATATTGATTCTCTAACAATTCTCTATATGTTTCTATGAGATTAAACAAGATTTTATGTGAAACTTGTTTGTGTGATTGAAGAGGTTTTTGTGATAGATTGAGTTAGTTGAGTAAGCTTTTGTGGAAGCTTACAATTAGATTTGAGAATTAAGGCAAGTCTTGATGAAGACTTGTTGAGCATATTGGACAAGTTCTAGTGAGGACTTGTTGAGTAGATTTGAGGTAAGTCTTGGTGAAGACTTGTTGAGAAGATTGGATAAGTTCTAGTGAGGACTTGTTCGAGAGATTTGAGGTAAGTCTTAGTGAAGACTTAAGAGTAGTGATAACGAGTTCTAGTGAGTACTTTTTGAGCAGAGTTGAGGCAAGTCTTGGTGAAGACTTGTTGAGCATATTGGATAAGTTCTAGTGAGGACTTGTTGAGATAGATTTGAGGTAAGTCTTGGTGAAGACTTGAGAGTAGTAAGAGCAAGTTCTAGAGAGGACTTGTGGATAGATTTGAGGCAAGTATTTGAGAAGACTTGTGAGCAGAATTGATTGATTGATTTATTCAAACCTTGAGTTAAGGTTTGGGGCAGATCTAGCAGAGTTGATTTGTGATGGATTCAAGCTTTGTGTTAAGGCTTGAGGACTGATTTGAGGATAGAGTTTGGTGAAGATTTGAGGATAGGTTTATGCCAGACCAGAGACAGATATTGAGCATATTTGTGCTAGACCGAAGGACTATGTTTAGTGCATATCAGAGATAGATATTGAGCAGATTTGTGCTAGATCGAAGGACTGTGTTTAGTGTAGATAAAAGATAGAGATTGAGTAGATTTGTGCTAGATCGAAGGACTATGTTTAGTGCAGATTTGAGACAGAGCTGAGAGCAAGCTTTGGAGGTGACAGAGTATAGAGGACAATAGTCTCTAGTGGATAGAGGTCCATTAGCTAGGGTAGTGAAGATAGGTCTTTTGAGTGAGGGTAGGAGTCTTCAGTGGATAGAGATCCATAAGCTAGTGCAGTGGAGGCAGCAGTTCTTCTAGAAGATCACCATCCAGAGTAGAGGAGAAGGAGTTCTCCTGTGGATAGAGATCCATGAACTTGATTAGGGGATTGGTGTCTCCTTTGGATAGAGGTCCATAAACATTGTAATAGGGAAAGGATTCCCAAGAGATTTGTTGAGAAAATTTTAGTGAAATATTTTCTTCGTGGAGTAGCCCACATTGGGTGAACCATGTAAAATTGGTGTCTCTATTGTGTGTGGTGATTTGTGCATTGCTTTGATTACTATTGTTGATATTTCCATTGATATATTGCATAATAGTGTTTGGGAAAGAAAAGTAAAAAGTGGTCTTATACTGTTCACCCCCCTCTCAGTATAAGCTTGTGTTCTTCATATCAATACATGATGATCAGTATGATACAAAGATCATATTCAAGAGAGCAGACAATAATCTAATCTCATAGCCAAGTGATGAATGTTATATTATGGATTTTTTGTAATACCCTTTCATCTATCACTACATGAGGGTTGGATTCCTTGATACTCTTCAGGTGCTTCCTGATTTGGTACAAATTTTTTCAAGCATCGTTGGATCTAAATAATATTTGGCCATATATAATAGCAACAATTAAACATCTAGTTACTCTTTCCAAGGCTAAATTTCCATGTTAGAGAGAACACATAAATGGCATTTCTTGTGAGAAGTTTCATCCAAATCAAAGTCAAGGGGCTACGTACTTTTCAATAAAACATAATGTCTCCATGACCTCTACTGATATTTCTCTATTTTTATAAGATCCATCACTTTAGCGCATATATCCCTGTAGAACATGCACAAACGACAAATATTTTTCACCCTAGCTTATCGAGCACACGTCGTAGTGCTACCGAAAGAAGTTGTTGCATGAGAACATGGTAGTCATGTGATTTTAGGCCCTAGATCTTAATTTCTTTCATAGAGACACATTTTATAATATTTGAACTATATACATTTGGTACTTTCAATTGTATAGTGTTTGATAGACTCTTTCTTTCTCAACCTTCAATATATTGTAGGGTGTTGGTGGAATATATGTCTTGTTTCCATCCATTACTGGCCATAATGTGTTCCCGATACCCATATTTTTTAAACCACATGTAATTCATTATAACTTGGAAAATAAACATTTTCAATAACTTAATATGTTCATTTTCATATAAATTCATTTCAAAGATTGTGATATTGATTCCTTCACAATATTTCCATTCAATAATACAAATGAAAAAAATAAGAATTTAACCTAGCTTTTAACAGTATAGGAAAAACATAATTTAATCCTACTTTTTCCTTTGAAATAATTAACTATATAATTCTATGGAAATACATAAGTTTCAAAGTGTTACTAAGTACTAACATATAATTCCTTACTAACTAAAAAATTACACATAAATCATAATAGTGTTTTCTAAAAATAGAACAAAAAATATCTAATAGCACTCATTAGTTATTTCCATTAATTATAACTATTTTTTATGTACATTAATTAGGCTTCCAACCAACCTACCAAATTATTCTTCCAACCATGCACCTCACATTCTTCATTTATGTATTGCATGATGTCATTGTTTGTGTTTTTATCTTGTGTAGTTTCAAGTTCAACAAAAATTCTTGTTCCAAATACATTGACATATTTTGCCTCGTATGCTTCAATGTCTTTGATCCCTCTTGGAGGTGATGTGACAACCATATGCCAACCTATATAAAGTGGATCCTATACATAAAAGACTTATCTGGATTGTGATGCTAGGATAAATGGATCATATTTTAGTCTATCTCGACCAAGTAATATGTTCATGTTGACTAGTGTGAAGCCCATTTCATCCTTTCTACATCCATTCCTCGTATCAATAACATTCACCCAATCACATTTGAATAGGAGGTATCAAAACCGATAGTAATCCAACAAGATTATTTTCCTAATAACACCATAATATATGACTATTTGAAGCACCAAGTTTGTGTGTTTTTTCCTTGCTCTACACAAAGTAGTAAAATCAACACACACACCAATGTTTTGAGTTATTCTTTATTCCACTTTATATTTGATATGAATTCTATAACTATTGATCAAATAGCGTAAATTTTTGGTTGTAGATTTCCTTGGGCTACATGCCAACCATTTTTTTATCGAATTTGTTGTCATTATGTTGCATTCCATCTCCATGAAATTGAAACAAAGAATAATAGTTTGAAGATGATTGTAGAACATTACATGACGATCAATACATGATGATCAATATAAATTTTGAAGATCATATTCAAGAGAGTAGATAATAACCTGATATCATATCCAAGTGATGAATGTTCGATTATGAATTTTTTGCAACACCTCTTCATATCTCACTGCATGAGGGTTGGATTCCTTAATACTCTTCAAGTGCTTCCTAATTTGGCCCAAATGTTTTCAAGCATAGTTGGATCTAAATAATATTTGGCCATATATAATAGCAACAAATAAATATCTACTTACTCTACCCAAGGCTAAACTTCATCCATGTTACAAAGAACACATTGATGCCCTTGCTCGTGATAAGTTTCACCCAAATCAAAGTGCAGGGGGAAGTACATTTCGATCAAACATAATGTCTCCATGACATCTACTGATAATTTCTCTATTTTATAGGATCCATCACTTTAGTGCATATATCCTTGTAGAACATGAACATAGGACAAATGGTTTGTTGCATTGGCTTATCAATCACACATCGTAGCACTACCAGAAGAAGTTATGTGAGAACATGGTATTCATGTCATTTTAGGCATTGGATCTTAAGTTCTTTCATAGAGACACATTTTACAATATTTGAACTATATCCACATGGTAATTTCATATTATATAGTGTACAATAGACCCTTTCTTTCTCAACCTTCGATATATTATAGGGTGTTGGTGGAAGATATGTCTTGTTTCCATCTATTACTAGCCACAATGTGTTCCTGATACCCATATTTTTTAAACCATATGTAATTGATTATAACCTAGAAAATAAAAATTTTCAATAACTTAATATATTCATTTGCATATAACTTAATTTCAAATATTGTGATATTGATTCCTTCACAACATTTCCACTCAATAATACAAATGATAAAAATAAGAAATTAACCTAGCTTTTAACAGTATAGGAAAAACATAAATAAATCCTACTTTTTCCATTGCAAAAATTAACTGTATCATTCTATGGAACAACATACGTGTCAAAGTGTTACTAAGTACTAACATATACTTCCTTACTAACTGAAAATTTTAACACATAAATGATAATAGCATTTTCTAAAAATAGAACAAAAAAATTCTAATAGCACTCGCTAATTATTTTCATTAATTATAACTACATTTGAATCATATTAATTAAGCTTCCAACCAACCTACCAGATTATGCTTACAACCATGCACCATCACATTCTTAATTGATGTATTGAATGTTGTCCTTGTTTACATTTTCATCTTGTGTAGTTTTAGGTCCAACAAAATTTGTTGCTCTAGAGACATTGACATATTTTGCCTCGTATGCTTCAATTTCTTTGATCCCTCTTGGAGGTAATGTGATAACCATATACCAACCGATATCAAGTGGATCCTATACATAAAATACTTATCTTTCTTGAAAATTTAGGATAAATGGATCATATTTTAGTCTACCTCGACCAAGTAATATGTTCATGTTGACCAGTGTGAAGCCCATTTCTTCCTTTCTACATCCATTCCTCGTATCAAGATCATTCACCCAATCACATTTGAACATGGGGTATCGAAATTGATAGTAATCCAAAAATATTATTTCCATAATAACACCATAATATGTGTCTATTTGAAGCACCATGTTTGTTTCTTTTGTGCTTGCTCTACACAAAGTAGTAGCATCGACACACACATCATTGTTTTGAGTTGTTCTTTGTTCCTCTTTATCTTTGATATGAAATCTATAACTATTGATCAAATATCCTAAATTTTTTGTTGTAGCTTTCCTCGGACTACATGCCAACCATTTTATTTTATCGAAGTCTTTGTCATTATGTTGCATTCCATCTCCATGAAGTTGAAACAAAGAAGAATAGTTTGAAGATGATTGCAAAACATTACATGACAATCAATACATGATGATCAATATAAATGTCAAAGATCATATTCAATAGAGCAGACAATAACCTGATACCATAGCCAAGTGATGAATTTTCCATTATGGATTTTTTGCAACACCCCTTCATCTCTCACTACATGACGGTTGGATTCCTTGATACTCTTCAGGTGCTTACTTTATTTGACCCAAAGTTTGTCAAGCATAGTTGGATCTAAATAATATTTTGCCATATATAATAGCAAAAAATAAACATCTACTTACTCTACCCAAGGCTAAACTTCATCCATGTTATATAGAACACATTGATGGCTTTGCTCGTGAGAAGTTTCATCCAAATCAAAGTGAAGGGGGGAAGTACTTTTTGATCAAACATAATGTCTCCATGACCTCTACTGATAATTTCTCTATTTTTTACTGGATCAATCACTTTAGTGCATATATCCTTTTAGAACATGCACAAACAACAAATGGTTTGTTTTAATAGTTTATCAAGCACACATCGTAGCACTACCGAAAGAAGTTATTGCATGAGAATATGGTAGTCATGTGATTTTAGGCCCTGGATCTTAAGTTCTTTCATAGAAACACATTTTCTAATATTTGAACTATATCCATCTAGTACTTTCATATTGTATAGTGTATGATAGACCCTTTATTTCTTAACCTTCAATAGATTGTAGGGTGTTGGTGGAAGATATGTCTTGTTTACATCCATTATTGACCATAATGAGTTCCTGATACCCATATTTTTTAAACCACATGCAATTCATTATAACCTAGAAAATAAATATTTTCAATAACTTAATATATTCATTTGCATATGACTTTATTTAAAATATTGTGATATTTATTCCTTCACAACATTTCCATTCAATAATGCAGATGACAAAAATAAAAAATTAATCTAGCTTTTAACAGTATAGGAAAAACATAAATAAATCCTACTTTTCCATTGCAACAATTAACTGTATCATTCTATGGAGCAACATAAGTGTCAAAGTGTTACTAAGTACTAACATATACTTCCTTACAAATTGAAATGTTTAACATATAAATCATAATAGTGTTTTCTAAAAATAGAATAAAAAATATCTAATAGCACTTGTTAATTATTTTCATTAATTATAATTGCTTTTGAAGTACATTAATTAGGCTTCCTACCAACCTACCAGATTATGCTTCCAACCATGCACCCTCACATTCTTCATTGATGTATTGAATGTTGTCGTTGTTTGTGTTTTCATCTTGTGTAGTTTTAGGGTCCAACAAAATTTGTTGCTCTAGAGACGTTGACATATTTTGCCTCGTATGCTTCAATTTATTTGATCCCTCTTGGAGGTGATGTGAGAACCATATACCAAGCAATATCAAGTGGATCCTATACATAAAAGACTCATCTGGATTGTGATGCTAGGATAAATGGATCATATTTTATTCTATCTTGACCAAGTAATATGTTCATGTTGACCAGTATGAAGCCCATTTCTTCCTTTCTACATCCATTTCTCATATTAAGATCATTCACCCAATCACATTTGAACAAGGGGTATCGAAACCGATAGTAATCCAACAATATTATTTCCCTAATAACACCATAATATGTGACTATTTGAAGCACCATGTTTGTGTCTTTTATGCTTGCTCTACACAAAGTAGTAACATTGACACACACATCATTATTTTCAGTTGTTATTTTTTCCTCTTTATCATTGATATGAAATCTATAACTATTGATCAAATATCCTAAATTTTTGTTTGTATCTTTCCTCAACCTACATGCCAACCATTTTATTTTATCGAAGTTGTTGTCATTATGTTTCTTTCTATCTCCATGAAATTGAAACAAAGAAGAATAGTTTGAATATGATTGTAGAACATTACATGATGATCATTATAAATTTTGGATGTCATATTCAAAAGAGCAAACAATAACCTGATCTCGTAGCCAAATGATGAATTTTTTATTATGGATTTTTTGAAACACCCCTTCATCTCTCACTGCATGAGGTTTGGATTCCTTGATACTCTTCAGGTGCTTCCTTATTTGGCCCAAAGTTTGTCAAGCATAGTTGGATCTAAATAATATTTGACCATCACTTACTCTAAATAATAGTTGGATCTAAATAGCAAGAAATAAATATCTACTTACTCTACCCAAGGCTAAACTTCATCCATTTTATATAGAACACATTGATGGCCTTTCTCATGAGAATTTTCATCCAAATCAAAGTGAAGGGGGGAAGTACTTTTTGATCAAACATAATGTCTCCATGAACTCTACTAATAATTTCTCTATTTTTATAGGATCCATAACTTTAGCGCATATATCCCTATAGAATATGCACAAATGATAAATGGTTTGTCGCACTGGCTTATCAAGAACAGTCCTAGTGCTACCAAAAGAAGTTGTTGCATGAGAATATGGTAGTCATGTGATTTTAGGCCCTGGATCTTAAGTTCTTTCATAGAGATATATTTTCTAATATTTGAACTATATCCATCTAGTACTTTCATATTATATAGTGTATGATAGACCCTTTATTTCTTAACCTTGGATATATTATAGGGTGTTGGTGGAAGATATGTCTTGTTTCCATCCATTATTGGCCACAATGTGTTCCTGATACCCATATTTTTTAAACCACATGTAATTCATTATAACCTAGAAAATAAACTTTTTCAATAACTTAATATATTCATTTGCATATAACTTCATTTCAAATATTGTGATATTGATTCCTTCACAACTTTTCCATTCAATAATACAGATGATAAAAATAAAAAATTAACCTAGCTTTTAACAGTATAGGAAAAACATAAATAAATCCTATTTTTTCCATTGCAAAAATTAACTGTATCAATCTATGGAACAACATAAGTGTCAAAGTGTTACTAAGTAATAACATATGTTTCCTTACTAACGAAAATGTTTAACACATAAATCATAATAGTGTTTTCTAAAAATAGAACAAAAAATATCTAATAGCACTCGTTAATTATTTTCATTAATTATAACTGGTTTTGAAGTACATTAATTAGGCTTCCAACCAACCTACCAGATTATGCTTCCAACCATGTACCCTCACATTCTTCATTGATGTATTGAATGTTTTCATTGTTTGCATTTTCATATTTTGTAGTTTCAGGTCCAACAAAATTTGTTGCTCTAGAGACATTGACATATTTTGACTCGTATGCTTCAATGCCTTTGATCCCTCTTGGATGTGAAGTGAGAACCATATACCAACTGATATAAAGTGGATCCTATACATATAAGACTTATTTGGCTTGTGATTCTAGGATAAATGGATCATATTTTAGTCTATCTTGACCACGTAATATGTCTATGTTGACTAGTGTGAAGCCCATTTCATCCTTTCTACATCCATTCCTTGTATCAAGATCATTAACCCAATCGCATTTGAATAGGGCATATCGAAACCGATAGTAATACAACAATATTATTTCCTTAATAACACCATAATATGTGACTATTTGAAGCACTAGGTTTGTATCTTTTAAACTTGTTCTTCACAAAGTAGTAGCATCAACACACACATCATTGTTTTGAGTTGTTATTTGTTACTCTTTATATTTGATATGAAAACTATTACTATTGATCAAATAGATTGAATTTTTGGTTGTAGCTTTCCTCATACTACATGCCAACCATTTTATTTTATTGAAGTCATTTTCATTATGTTGCATTCCATCTCCATGAAATTGAAACAAAGAAGAATAGTTTGAAGATGATTGCAGAACATTACATGACAATCAATACATGATGATCAGTATAAATATCGAATATCATATTCAAGAGAGCAGAAAACAACCTAATATCGTAGCCAAGTGATGAATTTTTAATTGTGGATTTTTTGTAACACCCCTTCATCTCTCATTACATAGGGTTGGATTCCTTGATACTCTTCAGGTGCTTTCCTGATTTGGCCAAAAAAATTTCAAGCATAGTTGGATCTAAATAATATTTGGCCATATAGAATAGCAACAAATAAACATCTACTTACTTTACCCAAGGCTAAAATTCATCCATGTTATAGATAACACATCGATGGCCTTGCTTATGAGAAATTTCATCCAAATCAAAGTGAAGAGTGGAAGTACTTTTCGATAAAAACATAATTTCTCAATGACCTCTACTGATAATTTCTCTATTTTTACAGGATCCATCATTTTAGCACATATATCCTTGTAGCACATGCACAAATGACAAATGGTTTATCATGGTTTATCACACTGGCTTATCAAGCACACATCGTAGTTCTGCAAAAAGAATTTGTTGCATGAGAACATGGTAGTCATGTGATTTTAGGCCCTGGATCTTACGTTCTTTCATAGAGACACATTTTCTAATATTTGAATTATATCCATCTGGTACTTTCATATTGTATAGTTTATGATAGACCCTTTATTTCTCAACCTTCTATAGATTGTAGGGTGTTGGTGGAAGATATGTCTTGTTTCCATCCATTACTGGCCACAATGTATTCCTAATACCCATATTTTTTAAACCACATGTAATTCATTATAATCTAGAACATAAAAAATTTCAATAACTTAATATATTCATTTACATATAACTTTATTTCAAATATTGTATTGATTCCTTCACAACATTTCCATTCAATAATACAGATGGCAAAAATAAGAAATTAACCTAGCTTTTAACAGTATAGGAAAAACATAAATAAATACTAATTTTTCCATTGCAACAGTTAACTGTATCATTCTATGGAACAATGTAAGTATCAAAGTGTTACTAAGTACTAACATACACTTCCTTACTAACTGAAAATTTTAACACATAAATCATAATAGCATTTTCTAAAAATAGAACAAAAAATATATTATAGCACTCGTTAATTATTTTCATTAATTATAACTGCTTTTGAAGTACATTGATTAGGCTTCCAACCAACCTACTAGATTGTGCTTCCACCCATGCACCCTCACATTCTTCATTTATGTATTGAATATTGTTGTTTTTGTTTGCGTTTTCATCTTGTGTAGTTTTAGGTCCAAAAACATTTGTTGCTCCAGAGACATTGACATATTTTGCCTCGTATGCATCAATACCTTTGATCCCTCTTGGAGGTTATGTGAGAACCATATACCAACCGATATCAAGTGGATCCTATACATAAAATACTTATCTATCTTGTGATTATAGAATAAATGGATCATCTTTTAGTCTATCTCGACCAAGTAATATGTTCATGTTGACCAGTGTGAAGCCCATTTCTTCCTTTCTACATCCATTCCTTGTATCAATATAATTCACCCAATCACATTTGAATAGGGGATATCAAAACTAATAGTAATACAACAAGATTATTTCCCTAATAACACCATAATATGTGACTATTTGAAGCACCGGGTTTGTGTCTTTTGCGTTTGCTCTACGCAAAGTAGTAGCATCAACACACACATCATTGTTTTGATTTTTTCTTTGTTCCTCTTTATCTTTGATATAAAATATATAACTATTGATCAAATAGCTTGAATGTTTGGTTGTATATTTCCTTGAACTATATGCCAACCATTTTATTATATCAAATTTATTGTCATTATGTTGCATTCCATCTCCATGAAATTGCAACAAAGAATAATAGTTTAAAGATTATTGTAGAACACTACATGATGATCAATACATGATGATCAGTATAAATATCGAAGATCATATTTAAGAGAGAAGACAATAACTTGATCTCTTAGCCAAGTGATGAATGTTTGATTATGGATTTTTTGCAACATCCTTTCATCTCTCATTGCATGAAGGTTGGATTCCTTGATACTCTTCAGGTGCTTCCTTATTTGGCCCAATTTTTTTCAAGCATAGTTGGATCTAAATAATATTTGGCCATATATAATAGCAACAAATAAACATCTATTTAACCTACCCAAGGCTAAACTTCATCGATGTTGCAAATAACACATCGATGGCCTTTCTTGTGAGAAGTTTCATCCAAATCAAAGTGAAGTGGGGAAGTACTTTTTGATTAAACATAAAGTCTCCATGATCTCTACTGATAATTTCTCTATTTTTGTAGGATTCATCACTTTAGCACTTATATCCTTGTAAAACATGCACAAACAACAAATGGTTTATCACACTGGCTTATCAAGCACACGTCGTTACGCTACAGAAAGAAGTTGCATGAGAAAATGGTAGTCATGTGACTTTAGGCCCTGGATCTTATGTTTTTTCATAGAGACACATTTTCTAATATTTGAACTATATCCATATGGTACTTTCATATTGTATAGTGTACGACAGACCCTTTCTTTCTCAACCTTTGATAGATTGTAAGGTGTTGGTGGAAGATATGTATTGTTTCCATCCATTACTGGCCACAATGTGTTCCTGATACCCATATTTTTTAAATCGTCATGGGATTTTTTTCCATATTTTGAATTTTCATTGATACCTAGCAGTGTTCTAAATAGGCTTTCTCAAATATATTTCTCCACATGCATCACATTCAAGTTGTGACGAACTAGAAGATGTTGTTTATATATAGCAATATCAAACTAAAATTACTCAAAATTGGGAGACAACAATAAATATAGAAATAAATTTACATTTTGTACCTCCCAATATGGCATATTGAAGAACATAATTTTTTGCTTCCATCCTGCTATGGGAATAAACACGTTATCATCATCCATGTCGCATTACCTTTTATTTGAGTTGCACTTTCTCCAATTTGATTGAATTCCTTGTACTATTTTTAGTATTTTTATCCCATTTAAAGGTTTGGGTGATTTATCGAGCTCATTTTTACCATTAAAAGATGTCCTATGATGATGAAATGGATGATCTGGAGGAATTAATCTCTTGTGGCCCATGTAAGCAATATTTCTACTGCATTTAATATATTCTTCGTAGGTGTTCTCCCCACATATTGGACATGTTGCCTTTTCCTTTGTCATACATCCTAATAGGTTTCCATAAGCAAGAAATTCATGGATTACCCACATCATTATCACTCTCATATTGAACATAGTATTGGAAAATACATCATATATTTTTACTTTTTTAGTCCATAGTTCGTGCAAGTCATCAACCAACGGTTGTAGATAAACATCAATATCATTGCATGGCTGCTTGGATTCAGGTATTAATAAGGTGAGCATTGAATGCTTCCTCTTCATCCACATCCATAGTGGGAGGTTGTAAGTGATAAACACAATGGACCAACAACTATAAGCATTTTTAAAGTCAACAAAAGGGTTGAACCCATCGGTTGCCATTGCAAGTCGTACACTGTGTGGATCATCGGTAAAATATTTCCACTTAACATCTATGGTTTTCCACGTCAGGGAGTCTATTAGATATCGTATATTGCCATCTAAAAACCTGTGTTGGGAATGGCACCTCATATTCTCTACAACTTTTGTAGAGCTATAAGAAGAAAACAACTCACTTTAGCCACATCTAACAATGTTGAAATAAATAAACATAACCCTTTTAAAATAGAGGGGGGAGCTCATTAAATATTACTGCGAAGCTACAACTACATGATTTCAGTACTGGATATGGCTCTTAAATAGGAATTCATCCCAAAGCTAATTATATAATAAAATCGCTTACCTATACATTCTCTTCAACCTCAGTATTATGGAGAAATACCTCAACACCTTTGCAGGAACATTAATGCATTCCTTTTGTGAACGAGGGTCAACTTTCCATCGAAATGCACCACATGTTGGGAAAGCTTACTTATTTTCAATATAAAATATGATCATTTATGCATGCATGTATCATTACATAATGTAATCCTAGTGGTCTCATCATTTTATTTTTTGCATATGTGGACTCTTGAATTGTATTTTCAATTAGGAGCATAACTTTCAATAGCTCCAGTAAGTTGCAAAATATTTTGTCTGATTAACCATGTTTTACTTTTAGATTATATAATTTAGCGATCATTGATAGATTTTTGTACTCTATACAACCTGGGTATAATGGTCATTTGGCATCTTCAATCAAGCTACAATATTCATCAATAGGAACTTCTCCATAAGATGATTGGAACTCAATATCATTATCTTGTAGTTCTCATCCACTCTCTGATAAATTGACATTGAATAATTCGTATGCATCATTGACCATTCCAACAATGTCATCTTTTACATATTTGGTAATTGGACGCTCATCAATGGCAGAGCACATATTCTATGTATATTTTTCAAAACTAGAGGGTTGTTCTTTGTGCAAAACAAACTCGATATATGTCTTATCAATCCCATGCCAAATCAAGTGGTCATGAACCTTTGAAAAACTAATAGTTTCCATATTTTAGCACTTTTGACATGGACATCTATTTATTTTAGGGTCTATCAAATTATTTCTTGTAAAATCCAGAAATTGGTCAACCCCACGATAATAGTCCTCGCTATTTCTACAAATAGACCCCCCAAAAAATAAGAAATTATAGTTATACTTGTTGGACATTTTGAGGAATATTAGTTGTCATTGATGTCAAAATGTTCTAAGAAGAATTACATTTTGATTAGTTCCAAAAGAGCTTTATGTTAAGCATGATTTAAATGGTTTTTCTCAAAACCATTAATGGCAAAATAAAAGGTTTTTCTTAAAACCTATGGAGAGGCCTAAGGAATTAAATTAATTATAATTAATTATAATAATTTAATTATATATATATATATATATATATATATATTAATTTGTAATTTAATTTAATAATCCTTTTGGTTATTAAATTAATTATAACTTAATTATATTAATTAATATTATTATTAATTAATTAATAATTTAATTAAATTACCTTATGGTAAGGTTGGCAAATTTTAAATTTAATTGCAATTGTCTTTTCCCCGTCGACATCATCAAATTTTGTGGAGCGCCGACGTCTAAGTCAAATGATGGATTTCATGTATAAATACCATGCCAAGGGGCATTCAAATCTTACCTTCATCGAATGATTTTTAGTGATCGAGCAAAGTTTGTTTCATGCAAATTGTTGAGGAAGAAGACAAAAAATTGGTTTGTCTTTGAGCACTAGGAAGAAGACTAGTGGGGAGGGCTTAAGGCCTCACTCTCATTGGACAATGTGGTCCATTGGCAATGCGTATTTTGTGAGAACATTTCAGAGCAGAAGTGACCACGATCGACTCACGTGGAGGTTGTTGGCATGTTTGTCTTGAGCGTCGAGGTGGAAATTTGTTTGGCACGCACTTTTTATGCACTAGGCTTGGGAAGAAATAGCACGTGGTGCTCTTAGCCTCCCAAACCTATGCCTAGCGCACGCAGTGGTCAAGCCCACAACTAGGACGCACAAGGAGGTGGTGGTTGTGGGTTCGAATCCCACAAGTGGCAAAGGTACTTTTAATTAAATATTTTTTATTTGCCTAATGTTTTTTCATAAGGTGAAAAAGGGAGTTATAAGGGTAAATGAAAGGTTACTTGTTTGGTAATTAATTTGTGTTATTGGCGTTATAAGGAAAGTGGATTTGATTCTTGCGAAAGTTCTTTTTGCCATTAAGTTTAATTAAGGAGGTTTTTGAGTTAATTTTGGTGGATGTTAAATTTATTTTAATTGGGAGATTATAAGGTGTTATTGGACAAATATTTTATGTATGTTGATGGTTGTTTTTTTTAAATATGGAGTGATAAGGTGTAATTGAGTTTTTGCATTACATTGTGAGAGAGATTTATCTTCTAACCTCTTTGAGTTTGGCATAGAAGTGTTTGTGGTTGTGGTAGATATTTGAGGTTCCTTCATCATCAAGAAAAGGTATGAGCACATTCTTCCATAGTTGAGTTGATTGATTGGTTTTTTGAAAATAAGTTTGGAGTGAAATGGAATTGATTAGGGCTTCCTTATCGAGTGTGTTTGAGTTAATGCTTCAAGATTTTAAGGAATAATGAGTTGTTATTGAAACCTTGTTTTATAATCATTGTTGTTGAAGTGAGTTGTTGAGAAAAGAACTTGAACTAGGGTTTGAAAAGAATATGAGTATCATTGTTATGTGAGATTTGTTTTATAATCATTGTTGTTGAAGTGAGTTGTTGAGCAAATAACTTTAACTAGGGTTTGAAAAGAATATGAGTATCATTTTTATGTGAGATTTGTTGTTGAGCATTGTTGGAAACATTTTGAGTGAGGGATCATATGCTTGGACTAGGATTTGTGAGAAAGTATTATTTTAGTGAGATATTGGTTGAGTAAAGTTGGTTTAGCCTAGTCAAATGGATGTGTGAAGTGATTGTTCAAGTTCCATAAAATAAACTATTCTATATTCCGAATTGAATTGAGGAAGTGATTGATTTGAAGCATATTGAGTCTCTAACAATTCTCTGTATGTTTCTAAACGAGTGATTGAAAGTGATTGAACATTATGATGAGTATAGAGCATATTGATTCTCTAACAATTCTCTTTATGTTTCTATGATATTGGACAAGTTCTAGAGTGGACTTGTTGAAGCAAATTTGAGGCAAGTCTTTGAAAAGACTTGTGGACAGATTTGAGTGAGCTTTTGTGGAAGCTTACAATACAGATTGATAACATATTTGGATAAGTTCTTGAGAGGACTTATTGAACATATTTGAATAAGTTCTTGAGAGGACTTATTCAGTAATTTTGGTTAAGTTCTTGAGAGGACTTATTGAGCAGATTTGGTTAAGTTCTTGAGAGGACTTATTGAGCATATTTGGTTAAGTTCTTGAGAGGACTTATTGAGCTGAATTGGATAAAGTTCTAGAGAGGACTTGTGGAGAAGATTTAGACAAGTTCTAGAGAGGACTTGTGGATAGATTAGTGTGATCTTTTATGGAATCTTATAAGGTAGATTTGAGACAAGTCTTTGAGAAGACTTGAGAGTAGATTTAATTGATTTTTTCAAACCTTGAGTTAAGGTTTGGGGTAGATCCAACAGAATTTATTTGAGATTGATTCAAGCTTTGAGTTAAGGCTTGAGGACAGAGATCGAAGATAGATTTTGGTGTATATTTGAGGACAGGTTTGTACCATACCAGAGACAGAGATTGAGGAAATATTTATGTGATATTGAAGGACTATGTTTAGTGCAGATTTAAGAACAAATTTTTGTGTAGATTTGAGGATAGGTTTGTGCCAGACCAAAGACAAATATTGAGTAGATTTGTGCTAGATCGAAGGACTGTGTTTAGTACATATTTGAGATAGATCTTTGAAGGTGATAGAGTATAGAGGACGATAGTCTCTAGTGGATAGAGATCCATTAGCCAGGGTAGTGAGGACATGTCTTCTGATTGAGGACAATATTCTTCAGTGGATAGAGATCCATTAGCCAGAGTGGAGGTAGCAGCTCTTCTAGAAGATCACTAGTTAGAGCTGAGGAGAAAGGAGCTCTCCTGTGGATAGAGATCCATGAACTTGATTTAGGGTATTGGTATCTCCTTTGGACAGAGGTCCATAAACATTGTAATAGGGAAAGGATTCCCAAGATATTGATTGAAAAAAATTTAGTAAAATATTTTCTCCATGGAGTAGCCCACATTGGGTCCATGTAAAATTGGTGTCTCATGTGTGTGTGATTTTTTGTGCACTGCTTTGGTTTCTGTTATTGATATTACCATTGATATATTGCATAATATTTATTGTGATAAGAAAATTAAAAAGTGGTCTTATATTGTTTACCCCCCCTCTTAGTATAAGCTTGTGTTCTTCATATACGGGTAGATCTGATTGAAAATACAACTTTTCTTTGTTAATGGAGATAACATAGTTGAAATACCTGGTTGCTCCTAGCCAAGCTTTGTCCATGATACTTGATGGAATATCTCCTTATACCTAGCCACATCATAGATAAGGTGAAATTTATCTTTGATTCAACATTCGTACAACTACATATTGCATTTTACTTGTGGCCATAATCATTTTCAATTTTGTTTTGGCATGCAACCCCATATGCAAATTTATAATTCATTTGATGAACCATCTTATTGAAAATGAAATTAAAATCTTATGTCAGATAACAATGCTTTTAGACTACTAAAATAAAAAATTGTTTGAGGATGCTTTTAAAGAGCCTACAAATGCTTAAGTGGAACAACAAGTTGTTGTCATAAGAATTTTTTTGATAGATCCAGATGGTTCGAGTCAAGTTAAAGGTATAAAAGACCCATGAAAGTGATAATTTATTTACTAGGGAACACAATATGAAGAACAAGAAACTAGTTACATGTGACCAAGAACTGGATTGGGTTAATTATTTGATGCCAAGGAGGTGAATATTCTAATATGTGTTACTGTTATGGCATAATTAGTGCTTTCAAGTCTATTTGACTATGCACTTACCCTTCTGTTGTCCAACCATCCAAAGTAGAAAATGGGTTATTTATACCAAAGGTATAATTTCATGCAATCAAATTACTAAATATTTTGGTCCTATTGGTGTTGATCATGATGTTAGTCCAATGTCCTTGCTTAAACCTTAAAAATGGTATTCATTTCCCTAATTTTTTTATTTCTTTTTACCCCTAGGAAAGGAGGGGATGCCTTGGCTCTTATTTGCTTTAATATTAGTGCTCCTGCAGAAAGAAAATTAATAGAAAAGAAAAATTAAGTGGGGGTGGAGCTAATGAGATTGAGGGTTGCTCTACTGCATGCATGTCGGTCTATGTGTTGACCTAGGATTTTTGGAAGTTTCTATTCATTATTTGGGAGCTTGTGTTGGCCTCTGTGTTGTGCTTACTCCATGGATATTATTATGTCAACTTCTCTTCCCTCGGCTTCATCTAAATTTGGCAGTGAGAGGAATGGCTCCTGAGGTAAACAAACGGCCCAAGAAATTCATTCCCAAGGTGTACCATAAGGTATTTCTAAACCTAATTTTGTGATTCCTCTGCATTAATTCAATTAGGCATGTTATTGGTTTGAAAGCAATATTATAGAGTATTTTTTGGGTTGGATTCCCCTTGAGCATGTCTTTAGAAACTAGATTGAGCAATATTAGATTTCGTATGGGATTCAAGTTGACCATGTCCAAAATCTCTCTAAAGGTTTTTTTAATTTCCATTTTAGTAGCCCCAACCAAGCCCAAAAGGTCCTCAATAAGGGTCCTAGTTACATTAATAGTTCATTGCTCATCTTTCAGTTGTGGAGTCGATATTTCACAGTTTCTAATTTTATTTCCCTAGTCATGCCTATTTGGGTAGAATCCTGGACCTCCCCACTGCATGATGACCCTTTCTAAAAAATTTAGTGTCCACCCTTGGTGAATTTATTTGTGATGAATCCTCTCGATTCATGTCGATCTACCCTAGCAAGAGAATGTGTATCAAGGTTGACCTAGCTAAAACCCTAAAGGAGTATATTGACATTCAAGTTGGTTATACCCATATTCATTAGCGGGTGGTGTATATCAACATCCCTAATATATGTTACCACTTTCGATCAGCCTCCCACCGCATTAAGGATTTCCTCTTGATGACTAAAAAATTTAAGGCCAAGATGTCTACCCTGGTAGTTGGTGTTGTTTTATCTCCCACTACCCCACACCCTCCATCAAAGGATGGTGAGTGATTGAGGTTTCATGCAAGAAAGGGAAAGGTGGTAAGGTTGCTCAGGTGGGGCACATAGTGGCCACGTATGCTCAAGCCCTAGCACCTAAGCCTCCCATGTAGCCATCGATTATAGAGTCAGCCCCTGTCCACTCTCCTCCTCTGGCTATCAAGTTTGTAGACCACGATGAAGGGATTCGGTCCACTATGCCCTTGGGTTCTCCAAACAAGATAGGGGTTGAAGGAATTTTCTCTTAGAACTTAGGATGGCAGTCTCATAGCCATCTATGAGGTGAGTGGCTTGCTCATTTGGACAAGTGGTGGCAAACTTCTTCCTCCTCTACCACCATGGATGCCTTTAGGAATAAATCCTATCACTTTTTGATGGATAATGCACCTAAGGCCAGTGGGGGTATGCAACTCAACTATTTTTAATGTTGTTTCTCTCTTAGAATGTGCATGGGTTGACAAAACCTGTTCATCGTTACATGGTTCGGGATGAACTTTCTACCTGTTCCAGTCTCTATGGTCGTCTAGATTTTGTGTGTTTATAAGAAGTCAAAGTGGCAAGTTTTAATTTTTAATCTGCTTGTTCTATGTTATGGCCTGACAATAATATGTATACTACAACCACAATAACGGTAGTAGAGGTGCTGTCATTTTGCTTAATAATAGGTGGACGACCAATTTTTCACTTGGGGTTCTGACCTTTCTCACCATGTGATTTGGATTATGCTCAAAGTTTGCAGTCTTTCCTTCAAGATTATTAATATTTATACCTCTAATGGGGTCCAAGATAGATGTGCCTTATGGATATGGTGTGCTTTGTCCATACATGTTGTGGTCTGGCTGATGTGTGGTGATTTCAATATGGTTGAGAAGCCTTATGATAAAATAGGCTAGATCCCCAATAGGTGGGCCTCGGGAGAGCAACATGCATGGTATTTTATGAAAAATAAACTAGGGGTCTTCAATACCAATTTTTTTTTCTTTGCAAGTTAGTTTCTCGAGCATTTTTTGTTCACGTGGTCTAATTTTTAGTCAGGCCCCGCAAGAGTTTTAAAAAGGTTGGACAGGGTTATGTTGTCATACTAGTGCAAGTTTTCTTTTTCTCATCGGTTCCCTTCAATCCCTTTTGTTGAAACCATTCTTGGTATGGTCTCGTCTGATCATTCCCCCATAATTTTCTCTATTCATGTTTCCTCCACTCATCAATGGCCCACTCATGCTCAGTTTTTCTTAACACTTCTTTCTTACAACATGATACCATTGTTTGTCACATCTAAAGGATCTGGAATGATGTCATTTTTGTACCACTACTCTACTCAGAAGCTTGGGGAAGAATATGGCATAGTTGTGTTGTCGCTCTAATACTACTCTACATAATGATCTTGCACAGGCCTCCTTATAACTTGAGGCCTCCCCATTTGACTCCGCCACTCAAGCCCATGTCACTCAGCTCTGGCACGAGCTCAAAGTGGCTGAAGTGTATGAGGTCAAGGGGCTTAAATTAAATCCAGGTTGCATTGACTCAAAGTGGGTGACCACATTTCTAAAGAGTTTTTTAAGAGGCTCCAGCCTCCGCGTCACTCCACTCAATTCAAAGCTTTATTGGTTAATGGTATTCACACCACCTCTTTTTCTAAAATAGCAGTTGAATTTACATGACATTATTATCATTTTTTTTTGCTCATCTGTACACCCCCTGAAATAGAATTAGCCTTTCAATGTTGCAAAGAGGTTATACCAACATGCCTCTCCCTAGTGCAACAGAATGATTGTGAACAACCCTTATCATAGAAGGATCTTGTAGATATCTTATTTCAAATGGTAGACATTAAGGCCCCAAGGCTTGATGGCTTTCCCTATAAATTTTATAAAACTTATTGGGATTTTTTTTGTTCTGACTTGCATAAAGTATATTTGGAAGCCTAGTAGACTAGCTCCTTAGGTACTATTATCAATAAGGGCAATATCAAGTTTATCCCAAAGTCTGGGGATCTAGAAATGTGCTTAATGTCAGCTACAAGATCATTGCCAAAGCGCTTACTTTGAGGATTAGGCCCTTGCTTCCCTCTATTGTGAGGTATGAGAAAACTTTCTTTATCCAAAATAATTATATTTTGGACAATGTTCTCGTTGTTTGGGCAGGGTTGGAGTGGGCTCGCAGGTCCAGTCAACAAGCCCTCTTCCTCAAGCTTGAATTTGAAAAGGCTTATGATAAAATTGAATGGGTTTTCATTCTTTTCATGTTGGAAGCTCTTGGCTTCGGTCCTTAGTTTATTTCCTATGTTAATATGCTTTTTCAAGATGCGTCAATTGTGCTTTCTCTCAAAAAGTTTCAAACTAATGATATTGGCTTGCATAGGTCAGTAAGGCAGGAATGTCCTTTGGCCCCCTCACTATTCATTTTAGCAGTAGAAGCCTTTAATTATATTTTGGCTCATCGTGCTTCTCTTGGGATGCTTCAGGGTATTTCCCTTCTTGGGAATGTTGGTCAACTCATTAATGGCCACTTTTTTGATGATTACTTCCTTAATCTAAATGAGGATGAGCAATCCCTTTCTAAAGCACTGTCTTGTCTTAATATTTTTTGCAAAGCCTCCAGGTCTAATATCCAATGGAGAAAAACCTTCTGTTATAGTCAATCCCTGTAGCCTCTTCCCCACTAGCTTCAGCATGTGTAATGGAGTTGGATTCAGCCTAGAGAAGTCTTCAAATTCTTGTGCATTCCATTTGCCTTTCAAGGCTCTCTGTCCCAATTATGGTCTTATGTCATCAGCAAAGCGAAAATCAAGCTAGAATATTGGAATGCTAAGAAGCTATCTCTTGCTGGAAAATTTTAAATTTTCTTGAAAGTGTTGTCTTCCATGCATGTTTATTACTCTTCTTGCTAGGTCCCTTCCCAGGCTTGTTACAAACGACTTGAAAAATTACTACGGGATTTTTTGTGGTCTAGTGGGTCTGAGCGGAAGGGCTTTCACAGAGTGTCTTGGGATATTTTCTATCTCCCACAGAAAGTAGGGGGTATGGGTTTTCTGGACTGTAAGTATCAAGGGTTAGCCCTATGTGCTAAATGGATTATGTGGGATCTCAAAGGACTTGAAACATGGAATTTTTTTATCATACATTGCATCTTGGTTGGGCTTCTCCTCAACCGTTGTGCCTAGGTAGGAATGGATTTGCCCTCTCTAGTGCTGGCCCCAGTTTTCATTAAAATCCCTGGCTCCTTTGTCATAAAAAGCATATGGAAGGCTTAGCAACAATTAAACCCTTGAATTTTTTGGAAGGGGGTCCATTCACATAAAGGCATTTCCATTAATCTTCTTAATGTTTGGTGGTCCCCTGTCTTCAAGCTTCAGGGTAAGATGTTGGGCCAAGTTCCTGTTGGGACAAAATCTGCCTTCGGTTAATAGTGTTGCGCCTTAGACTTTGCCACCATTGAATAGACAAATCTTGCTTGATATCCATTTTCTAGTCTCTAGAGAAGGCTGGTTCCTTTTAGTTTTTTAGAGAAAAGGGGAACAAGAGATAAGGGAAATATAGCCTAAGCTAGAAACTTTTCTCATGATACATATTAGACAACAACAAACATTGATGATGCAGATTACTACTTTCAGAGTTTTATTTATATCTTCTTTATAGAAAACATGAATTCCTGAGTGTGACTTTTAGATGTTCGTCTAAAAGCATGTAAATATATTTTAATGTTCAACTCTAGAAACAATATTTATACGTGCACAGTCCAAATTTTAGAATAGAGACATTAAACTTAGAATGAATAAAAGTTAAAACACCAGATACATACACTTGCACACAGAAGTTTTGAAAGCCAGAAGAAGAAATCTTTTATTGCTTGTAATCCAATACATGTACATCAAGCTTGTAAACGTCCAAGAGCTGACCTCTTTTCATGGTCGACTCACTCCTATTTATACCCTAAAAAAGAGTATCTTCTACTACGTACATTTAATTTCTTCAATCAATTACAAGTAATTGTCTACAGTTTCTAATAATATACAACAGATTTCTTGCAGATTGGATATATTTTCTTCTGGATAATTTTATATGAGCCTGTTATTCTGCAATCATCCAACAGACCTGCCAGGTTATAATAAACAGACCATTCTTCAGAAATCGGCACCTGATGTCAGTGCATGTCCCCAGTTGCCAAAAATATACTCTATTCCTTTCATCTCTTATTTTGCTCTTCTATCGCTTCCAACCGCGAAAATGAGACATGTCACGAAATCGCGACATTCGTCTCTTACTTTGCTCTTTTTCTACCTCCCACCGTGAAAATGAGACATGTCATGAAATCACGACGTTCGTCTCTTGCTTTGCTCTTATTCCTATGAAAATGCAACATGTCGCGATATCGCGACACTTCTACCTCTTTGTTCTCCTTTGTTTCTCTTAGCCGTGAAAATGCAACATGTCGCGATATCACAATGCTTTTGCCTCCTTGCTCCCTTTTGTTACTCTTAGCCACAAAAATGCAACATGTCACGATATCGCGACACTTTTTCCTCCTTACTCCCTTTTGTTGCTCTTAGTCGTGAAAATGCAACATGTCGCGATATCGCGACACTTTTGCCTCCTTGCTCTTTCTCTTATCTTTTGGCCGTGAAAATGCAACATGTCGAGATATCGTGACACTTTTGCCTCCTTGTGCTTTCTCTTCTCTTTTGGCCATGAAAATGCAACATGTCGCTATATCGTGACACTTTTTCTTTCTTGTTCTTTCTCTTCTCTTTTTTCGCAAAAATACAAGTCACGATATCACGACACTTTTTCCTCCTTGCTCTTTCTCTTCTCTTTTGCCGCAAAAATACAACATGTCGTTATATCGCGACACTTTTTCCTCCTTGCTCCTTTTTGTTGCTCTTAGCCACGAAAATGCAACATGTCACGATATCGCGACACTTTTTCCCCCTTGCTCCCTTTTGTTGCTCTTAGCCGTGAAAATACATGTCGCGATATCGCGACACTTTTGCCCCCTTGCTCCCTTTTGTTGCTCTTAGCCGCGAAAATACAACATGTCGCGATATCACGACACTTTTACCTTATTGCTTCTTTTTGTTGCTAAAATACTTGTCATGGTGTCTTGGATTTGCAAAAAATCAATATCGATCTCAATCAAAAAATCAATCAATATCGGCCCAAAGGGCTTGATTCAGGAGTGAGTGCCAGTTCTTCTTATTGTCCTCTAATGTTATTTTTAGAATTCTCAAAAGATTCTTATTAGTAGACTCAGCTAATCCATTACCTTATGGGTAATAATTAGAGGAAGTCTTCAGGTAAATTCCATATCTACTAACGAATTAGATCATATTTGCACTAGTGAAAGGGGATCCATTATCTGTAATCAAATAATCTGGTATGCCAAACCTTGTGATTAGACTTTCAATGAATTCTATCACCACTTTTGAATCAGCTTTCTTCATAGGCACTGATTCTGCCCACTTGGTGAAGTAGTCCATGGCAGTGAGAATGTATTTGTGGCCTGATGATGAGTTTGGCTCTATTATCCCTACGAAATCCAACCCCCACTGCTGGAATGGTTCCTCGACTTGAATAGCTTTTAAGGGCATAGGTGCATTCATGTTTCTTCCCACATACCTCTGACACTTGTTCACACCTCTGGGTCACTTTGTACGCATCTAGGAAGATGGAAGGCCAATAAAATCTAGCTCTAAGGATCTTCAAAGTTGTAGTTCGGCCTGCATAATGTCCCCCTGAAAAACCCTCATGAAATTCATCTAACACTTTCTACTTTTCATTATCGGGAATGCATTTTAACAATACACCATCGATGTTAATCCTATACAACCCCTCTATTCGAAGGGTATATTTCAATGCTTGGGTTCTGAATCTCCTTCTCTGGGAAGCGTTCATATCTTCAAGACATGACCCAGTCTGAAAATACCTCACAAAGTCGTCGATCCAACCCAAAATTACTTTGTCTTGGTGTTGCTCTGTGTTTGCCATGACAGGGTGGCTCTCCCCATATCCACTTGCAACTTGCTTGACCAATTCCTGGCACAAAGCTCTCCCTCTGACTATTTTAGTAGGATGTATTTCTACATCATACTCTTGGATGCGAGTCACCCATCCGGATATTTTTTCACCCAATTCTCCTTGAATTATGAAGTTCCTTACATCGAGATGAATAACATACACCATCATCTGAATCTGGGATAAGAAGTGTTTTAGCTTATTCAAGGATTTCATAATTGCGTATACTTGTTTTTCTATGAAGCTGTACCTTTCCTCATGTTTGTGCATGGTGGAACTCAGAAATGCTATGGGTCTTTCTTCGTCATCTACTCCTTTCTGAGTGAGAACTGTAGCATAACTATTTTTCTCCCCGACAGCATATAGTATGAAACCTCGGGAATAGTCAGGGTTGACTAGCATAGGAGCTTGAGCGATGGCTTCTAGAATTTTTTGGAAAGCTTCTTTCCTTGGCTCTGTCCATTTGAAAGGAGCATCCTTTTTCAATAATTCAGTCATTGGCTTAATTGTTTGGGCAAAATCCGTAATGAATTTTCTGACAAAATTTATTTTCCCAAATAAAGACTGCAAACCTTTCTTGTTAACTGGGAGCGACAACTCAAGAAGTGTATTTACTCTATCAGGATCAATTGACAGCCTAGCTTTAGAAATAACATGCCCAAGGAGTATTCCTTCTTCCACAGCAAAAATAAATTTTTTAGGATTTAGTGATATCCCAAATTCTCTACATTTCTCAAATACTTGCTGCAGATGAGTGGCATGGTCCTTTTTGTCGTGAGAAAAAATAGTCATGTCATCTAAATATACAACAATAATTTTTTTTGCAAGCTCCCCAAAAGCTACATTCATGGCTCTCTGGAAAGTTGCTCTTGCGTTAGATAATCCAAAGGGCATCCTTTGGTATGCAAATGTTCCCCACTTAGTGGTGAACGCAGTCTTGTATTGATCTTCATTTCTCACCCAAACTTGATTGTAACCAGAAAAGCCATCTAACAAAGAAAACCTTTATGCTCTCGCCACAGTATGAAGGATTGGGTCAATCTGGTGTAAAGGATAGTGATCCTTTAAAGAGGCTCTGTTCAAGTTTTTGAAATCAACACAGTCATATTTCTCCATTTTTCTTGCGGACTGGAACAAAATTTGCCACCCAAGTAGAGTTCTTGATTGGGTATATTATCTTAGCCTGCAAGAGTTTTAACAACACTTGTTTCATTAAGGCTTCAATCTTGGGATTCATAGGCCTCTGCCTCTGCCTAAAAGGTTTAGCTCCTTCCTCTAGTTCGATGGTATGCTGAATGACCTCTTTCCTATACACTTTTAGATCACTATAAGTCTAGGCTATTATATCTAGATATTCTCTACATAACTATTTTATTTGTTCTAGTTCTACCACTGTACAATCGGTCCCCACTTTGATCATTTTTCCCGGTTCAGTTCTATTTCCTTATATCGGCGTTCATCTACCTTGATCCTTCGACCTACAACTCTATCGCTATTATTGAAAAGGCTCTCCAGGGTGATCAGTCCCTTGGGGATATGATTATTTTTTAGTTGAATAAGGCTCTCTTCGTCCTCTTCTTGTAATGCTCTTTCTGTAGAGCAATTCATCTCATGAATCAAAAAATCCAGGATTTGCTCGTCATTTTTGAATACTTGCTAGAAAATGTCCTTGTCGGGCATAGAAGGCCTGTATATAAGTCTAACTGTTTTAGACTTCTAAATAACATTGCTGACTGGGCAAAAATTTGATCCTACTGATGCTAACAGGTCTGCATGTGTGTTTTTCTCTCTGGAAATGGATTTCATGTTTAGTGCTTCAAAATTTTCCAATAGATCCAACACTTTGTTTTTGTAAGCCTTTAGGCAATGCTGCTTACAAATGCATTTACCAGTAACCTGTTTAACAATCAGCTCTAAATCTCCATAGATCAGCAGCTATTTTGCACCCAGTTTTTCAGCTTTCTTAAGTCCCAAACACAAATCTTCATATTCAACCGCATTGTTGGTGCAACTCCATGTCAACCTATATGAAAAAACATTTTCTTTTCCAGTAGGTGAAATTAGAACAATTCCAGCTCCTGCTCCATTTTTGCACCTTGACCCATCAAAGTACAATTTCCATAACTGGTTGGTTGAATCACCTGTTTTAGGGACAACAACAGGAAGCTTTTTTGGTTTCTCAATGGAATAGCTTCCCACTTCTATCTCTATCATAGCAGTGAAGTATTTCATTGAAAAATGATCTTCAGATTGGAGTTCCTCTAGGGTTTCTTCCATTAAATCGATATTCTCCAATTCCTCGAACATCATGTTGATGGTAGCTGTTTCTTCTAGTCTTTCCACATGAAAAGTAGATGGTTTTTCATTGTAGATATTGAATATTTTACCTTTTAAAGGTACCTCCAGATGCAAATAATCTAATGACAGATAACCTCCCAATTTGGCTGTAAACTCTCTGGATAAACACATACCGAAATATTGTTCTAAGTCTACAACGACTACTTCTTGTATGATGACTACTTCTGGCATTCTGTGGAGTTGAATAGGGATATATTTGATCACCCCGACAGCTTTTACTGGAGTACCATCCAATTGCAACACACCAGGATGAATTCGAGTATATTCCATCCCCATTATGTCACATACGACTTTCGGCATCACCGTAGTTGTGGCCTCTGAATCAATCATGCAATTGTGAAATATTTACCCCTCCATTTGCAAAGATAAATAGAATGGGGGCGGTCTATTTTTCCCAAAGGTTGGCACCACATTTTCTTGTACGACATTTGAGGAGGCATTATTTTTTAAATTTTGGGACTCTTGGAGGAGGTCAATCTGACCAGGAATTTGCAGTGCATCATACATGCTTATCTTGGAAGGAGTCCTCTTAATTTATTCTACAATGTTGAACGAAAGGGTTGCAGCTGGGGATACCTCAGTACTCTTTTCCCTTCCACTAGTAGATGCATTGTATCTATCTCTATAGACCTGCGTAGCTTCTGTTCTTTGTATTTTTGTTAATGAAGGAAATCTGAGTCTTTCCTTCCCTTGATCTTGAATCTTGCTCCCTTTTCTAGGAGGAAATTATTTTCTTGGTGCAGTCACAAAAGTCTAAGGAGGATCAGAACATCCTTTCTCATTAGATTGGTTTTTCTACGGAGTTGCCCTGGGGGCAGGAGGAAAACCTAGTGGTTGGAGTTCCTTAGGGTCGGCTTGTAACGACTTTTTTCCCGACCTTGTCAGGACTAAGACTTGTTCCACGGATGGCATTGCCAAATTGTGGTGGACTTCTCTGATTATGTTCACCTGTCCTTTGCCAATTTCTTTGACTCTCTCATTGATAACCGCTTTCACATGATGTTGATGAATCATGCATGAATCCTCTCCATGAGGATCATTGCAAGTGGTACACCAGTAGTCGAAATTAGTGGGTTCTCCATTATCTCCTATCTCATTCGCATACACCACATTTTTTTTATCTTGTCCTCTTACACTTGTTAAAGCACCTTCCTTTTGTATCTGTGGAAATCTTCTTGCTTGGATATTCCATTCCGCCTCTCTCTTTTTCATGGACGCCATTTCATTTGACAATGTCTTCATTGTATCAATTATGATCATGTATTGATCATTTGGGGGAGCTGATGCAAGGGGTGTGGCTGGTAATGCAAGGAATGTAGGAGGTGTAGCTATAGCTAGGAGGGCCTGCATTGATGGGAGTACAGGCAGTTTAGAGATTGATGCTTGGAAAAGCTCTGGTATAATTGGCAATAGACTCTTTGATGGATATATTTTTATAGCGATGAGATCAGCTTCGCCCTTTGCTGCCTCTAGATAGATCCCAAGAAAAGTGGTTACACGGGATTGCCTTCTTATCATACTGAGATCTGAATCAAAATCCCTTAAATAATAGCATATAGCTTGTTCTTCCATGGGCTTTAGGCCTTGCGGTACTCTATCACGAGTTCTGGTAAATTTGATGTTGAAATCTTGGATTTCTTCTTGTGGATGCCTCTCAATAACAATGAATTGATTGAGCAATGTGAAAGGATCCACATGTATATTAAATTCATCGACCATACGACCGGCCAGTACTTCCCAAGAAGTAATGGATCCAATGGGAAGCGCTCTGTACCAATAGAGCATCTTTCCTTTCAAAGATATAATCAACAATCTTACCATTACATCTTCTTGAGTGATGTTGTAAATAGATGCTAGCGATGATACATCTAAACAGTGCTCATCTATTGTTTTTCCTATTCCATCAAAGGTCGATAATGCTTTTAGTGCAGCTTATGGAATTTGGTGGTGTGTTCCCAAGTTCAAAGGGCCAGTTTGATTCCACACAAGATGCACTAGGGCAGGGGCGGCTACCATGATTGCTAAAGGAGTTACAACCGCTATGGGATTGCTTGCAGATGCTCCTATAGCGGGTGTTAAAGAGGTGCTAATGGTGTCGGGTGGATTTGATCATGTGGCTAGCATAGGGTGTGCTTTTAGGATTCTGAGATGTAGTTCAAAGAACTCGATAGGTTCTTTAGAGTTTCTAGCTCGAGATCTGGTTATCATATGGCTATATAACCAGAAGGTTTTTAGACAAGGTCTTTCTTTTATGGTCTAAAATGCAACAGAGTCGCCAGGTGGTTTTTTCTTGAGATTTTTAAACAAAAAGGCTCTTAAGATAAAACACCAAAACTTATACAATACTGTGGGATTGCTGGTCCCACCGGGTGTGCCAAAAACTGTTGGAAAAAAATCTGCCTTCGGTTAATAGTGTTGCACCTTAGACTTTTTCAACATTGAATAGACAAATCTTGCTTGAGATCATCTGTCTAGTCTCCAGAGAAGGCTGGTTCCTTTGAGTTTTTTAGAGAAAAGGGGAACAAGAGATAAGATAAATATAGCCTAAGCTAGAAATTTTCTCATGGTACATATTGGACAACAACAAACATTGATGATGTAGATTACTACTTTCAGAGTTTTCTTTATATCTTCTTTATAGAAAACATGAATTCCTGAGTGTGACTTTTAGATGTTCGTCTAAAAGCATGTAAATATCTTTTAATGTTCAACTCTAGAAACAAGATTTATACGTGCACAGTCCAGATTTTAGAATAGATACATTATAAAACTTAGAATGAATAAAAGTTAAAACACCAGATACATACACTTGCACACAAAAGTTTCGGAAGCCAGAAGAAGAAATCTTTTATTGCTTGTAATCCAATATATGTACATGAAGCTTGTAAACGTCCAAGAGCTGACCTCTTTTCATGGTCGACTCACTCCTATTTATACCCTTAAAAAGAGTATCTTCTACTATGTGCATTTAATTTCTTCAATCAATTACAAGTAATTGTCTACAGTTTCTAATAATATACAATGGATTTCTTGCAGATTGGATAGATTTCCTTCTGGCTAATTTTAGATGAGCCTATTATTCTGCAATCATCTAGCGGACTTTCCAGGTTATAATCAATAGAGCATTCTTTAGAAATCAACACCTGATGTCAGTGCATGTCCCTAGTTGCCAAAAATATACTCTATTCCTTTACAGTTGGCGTATTGTGAAATCGCGACATTATTTCCTTGCTTTGCTCTTTTGCCGCCTCCAACCGTGAAAATGAGACATGTCACGAAATCACGACATTCGTCTCTTATTTTGTTCTTCTACCGCTTCTAGCCACAAAAATGAGACATGTCATGAAATCGTGACATTCATCTCTTACTTTGCTCTTTTGCTGCCTCCCACCGCAAAAATGAGACATGTCACGAAATCGTGATGTCCGTCTCTTGCTTTGCTCTTTTGTCGCTTCCAGTCGTGAAAATGAGACATGTCACAAAATTGCAACATTTGTCTCTTACTTTGCTCTTTTGCTGCCTCCCACCACGAAAATGAGACATGTCACGAAATTGTGATGTCCATCTCTTGCTTTGCTCTTCTGCCCGCGAAAAGGCAACATGTCGCGATATCGCGACACTTCTGCCTCTTTGTTCTCCTTTGTTGGTCTTAGCTACAAAAATGCAACATGTCACAATATCTTGACGCTTTTGCCTCCTTGCTCCCTTTTGTTGCTCTTAGCCGTGAAAATGCAACATGTCGTGATATTGCGACACTTTCGCCTCCTTACTCCCTTTTTTTGCTCTTAGCCACGAAAATGCAACATGTCGTGATATCGCAACACTTTTTCCTCCTTGCTCTTTCTCTTCTCTTTTGGCCACGAAAATGCAACATGTCGTGATATCACGACACTTTTTCCTCCTTGCTCCTTTTTGTTGCTCTTAGCCACGAAAATGCAACATGTTGCGATATCGCGACACTTTTGCCCCCTTGCTCCCTTTTGTTGATCTTAGCCGCGAAAATACAACATTTCGCGATATCGTGACACTTTTTCCTCCTTGCTCTTTCTCTTTGCTTTGGATCATGAAAATGCAACATGTCGCGATATCATGACACTTTTTCCCCCTTACTCTTTCTCTTCGCTTTGAACTGCAAAAATGCAACATGTCGCGATATCGCGACACTTTTTCCTCCTTGCTCTTTCTCTTTGCTTTGGACCACGAAAATGCAATATGTTGCAATATCGTGACACTTTTTCCTCCTTGCGGTGTTTTGCTTTTTCTTTGATCTTTAGCATATGGGCCACTTTGGTCTTCTTGGAAAATATGCAAAAAGGTGCATCAGCTATTTTTCCGTAGTTAGTCACTTTTTGACTAACATTTCCTTGGGTCTATGCCCAAAATTTTTTTAAGGCATTACCACCATTGCAGATTTCTACCCCAGGGAAAACAGAGACTGGATTCCTTGGAATGATTTTAAAAGGATGTATTGCTTGTCCAACACTAACAAGGCTATGTATGATGTTGTTCTAGACCATACACCTTTCTCCTTATGGTAGAAATTAGGTGTTAGAAACCCTAGTGGAAATATTGGGCCTGGTCTAAGAGCACTTCCTTGCTTAGCTACATATCTAGGGAGGGATATGATTGGCTTACACTAACTGCCCCCATGGTGCCCAAAATCAATGTCAAATGAGATCTTCTCTCACCACCATCTAGGTGGAAAACTAGATTTCATTCAGCTTGGGTATCTTATCTGGAACCAAAGAAAGCTTTTTCACGTGGAGCTTATTATGTCAAGATTTACCCCTTGGTTGCAGACTTTCTTATATGGGGGTGTCTGAGCCCCGATGCCTTTTTTTATCAAGATCTAGAGTCTTGTAAGCATATTTTTTAGGCTTTTAGATGGGCCAATCTCACTTAGATTTGGTTGGGTTCTTTCTTTACTCCATTTATGTCCCTGCAACTTTCATGGCATCTTGTCCTTCTAGGTGATCCCATTTAGTTTTCTCTGTCGTTGAGGAAAGTGTGGTAAAAATTTAGAGTTAGCCTCCTATTTCACATTTGGAAATACATAAACAAAATTATTTTCAAGCAGGTTGATCCGTCTCATAATTTTTTGTTTACTGACAAGCTCAAAGTTTTTCATGATTTGTGGTTTCAGATTTGTGACCAGGCTAAAAAGGTGGCTATGGACCTAGACCATTTGCAGGATTTTCTAAAATATTGGAGTGATTCCCCTTGGCTATCAGTAGGGAGGCCCTTGATCATTTATCTCCTCACCTAGCCAGATCTTATTCACACTGATGCCCTGATCGTGCATGGTGTCAACCTCCTCAGAGCAGATCCCGTGACTATGGAGGGTCGCTGTAGTAGCTGGATCTAAACACCTCCCAACATTTTGTGCCTATGATCACATCGCAATCTATGCCTATTCCTAATGATGGTTGGGGGGATTTGGATAGTTACGGGTATATTTTTGGCTAGTCCCATCCTTCTCCAATTACTCATGCTTCAGGCTGGGGTGAGGAGCACTGTTATGGGTGGGGGGAACCACCCACTTCAAATGGATAAGCCTCTATCTATCTAGCTATGGAGCTGGACCATTTGGAGCATTTATGATTGTATTTTTTAAACTTTTTAAACTTCCTTAAGGCTTTTTTGGTTGTATAATGTTTCTAGTTTGATGTTGATGGTCGTGGTGCCTGTGTGGTGCAATTTGATTTTCTTTATCCGCTATTAGGATAATTTAGTGGCTTTTGGGGTATAATTTTTTCTGCACCCACATTTTTTTTTGTTGTAAAGGACTTTTATTTTTATAATTAAAATGGTCTTTCATCAAAAAAATAAAAAATTAATAATTATTTTACATGAATGCAAGACTAAGCCTCAAAATTGAGTTAGAATGCTTAAATCCTTTTAGCTCTCTAGACCATGGGGACAAGCGTTATCCTAGATGTTACCTCAAATTTTGAGATAAAATATACAACAAATAATATATATTTCATTATACAATATGATCTTGTGGTTTATATTGTTGCTCAATTATAAGTCAATATATCCATAGTTTCAAATATTTTTCTGAATCTTTTCAAACTCTTCTAATATCCTCAAATTTTGGGAACCTCTCCACCTCTCATGTCTACCAACTCTTTGGAATAGTGCAACTATGTAACTACTATATAGGATCCATGAACAACCATATAAAGGTACAAAATAGCAACATATATAAAATATAATATTCAGGTTATAGAAAAGAGAAATTGATTTTGAGAATGCCTATGCACACAAACATGAAATCAGTAACATAAAAAGTTATTAATATCTTGAAGCATCTCAATATGGAGCATAGGGAAACTTTAAGATTCATTTTTTAGTATCATAATCCCATTAGAATCTAAATAACTAAACTCTTAATATTCCAAAATAACTAAATTCAACTACTTTTAAGTCACTAAAATACTTCAAGCCTGGACAATCCATAACTAGTTAAAAATACTGAAAGAAAACACAATTATGAACTCCCAAAAATTGTTCAATGAAGAAAAATAATGACTTAACAAGACTTTGAGCTATAATAGTTGAGAACCTGAAGTGATATGAAGTTTTTATACTCCTAAGAGTCCATAATAACTAAAATTCAAATAAATTCAACAACTTTTGAGTTAATTAAAGACTCCAACCATGAAAAATTCATGATTTGTTAACACCACTAAAATAAAATAATTCATGAAGTTGCAATACCTTAACTATGACTCAACAAGACCTTAACCTAAAATGCTTGAGTAAATGAAGCTATATCAAGCAATCACAATCTTGATTATCCAAAATAACTAACATTCAACTACTTTTAAGTTAATTAGTGATATCAAGTCTTCAAGCTTCCACAATCCATAATTTGTTAAGAATGTTGATAAAAAAAAAATCAATGATTCAATAGCATATCTAGATGCAATGCTTGAGAACTTGAGGGTGAGTCAATTAGCCACACTCTAGATGTTCTAAAAAGAATTAAAATTAAACTAAATCCAGATTTTATTTTTACTTATTTATAGACTTCTAGCTTCGATAGTCCATAAATGGCTAACAACAACTTTAGTAAAACTTCCTATAATAGAAAATTTTGACTTACATAAATTACGACTTAAAGCTTCCATAATTCATATTATACTCACAATACTTATGCAACAAACTGTGTAAATGAGAAAATTTTGAACCAACATTTTGGATCACACTTGGTCAATTGGGTTTAGGTGATAAAAATGATAGATTAGTTCCTCAACCTCTAACATTTTTCAATAAAGCTTCCATTGGAACACCATTTCATATTGCATGTGGAGCATTTCATACTGTTATGCTAACATTTATTTATCAGGATGTAGTCCCTTACTCTGAAACAACTACAACTTCCTCATATTGTAATATATGCCCAAATGGACAAGGTACCATATGTTGGACTTTTGGACTCAGTGAGAATGGACAACTTGGACATGGAACTACTGATAATAAGTTTTTTTCAAAACCTATTGATGGATTTCTAAAACATACTTCACTAAAGTTGCTTGAGTGTGGTTTATTTCATACTTGTATTTTGTCCAAAATAGGTGATGTTTGGATTTGGGGAATGGAAAGGGTTCTTGTTCTTTTTCCTAACCTTGGACCACCAGGTGTAGGTGGTGGAGATGCACTTTACCCTCTAAAATTAGGATATGAGAGGTCAAATGGTCCATTATTTTTTAGTCCTATGGATGTAGGTTGTGGTGTTGCCCATACTTTTGTAGTTACAAATATTGGTTATAAACTTTGGGTATGGGGTCATGGAAAAAATGGTGTTTTAGGAAGAGGAAGTATACTTGATAGTTTGGTTCCTTGTCTAGTTAGCTGGCCACCCCCAAGTTTGCTGGACAATAAGTAGGATGATGAAAAAGAGATGATTGATAAGATAACAAAATTAGAAGATGACTCTGACCTGGATGAACTTTTAAGTTTGAATAAATTTAGGGTATTGTATATGAGCAACAAATTATCTTTAGAAAAGGAAGAAGTGTGGTTTCTAAGGGCTAATCTGGCTATAGTTGAAATCTATTTCAACATTCTACATTATTCTATTTTTGGTAATAGTGAGCCTAGTCACAGTATTATGTAGACAGTCCATGGGTGTAATGAGGTTGATATTCAGGAAGAATGGGAGAAATCCATGGATTTGGCTAGTGATATTGAGCTTATTCACATGGATACATTTTATAGGACTATGTGTTCTAAGGTGAAGGACAGTATAATGAGAAGGAAACGAAATGAGTGGACTCGTCAATGTTTGAATTCATTGAGATTAGGGTCATCCAATGAGAGGAGCATGCCATTCTCATTCCATTCTGAATTACAAGGTGCTTCTAATGAAATTAAATGATGTCTTCTTATAGCATATTGACATTAATCAAAACTAAAAAAATTCTTTCAAAAAAATATTGTAAACAATTAAAAAAAACCCTTTTAAAAACATATATACTTATTTTAAAGAAAATCCAAAAACCCATCAAAGTATTTAAATAAATATACTTGTAAATATAGAAATAACACGATGATTTATATTTAGCCAGTGTAAATATGGCCCTTCATCTCCACTTTGTTGATAAGCAACACACCCCCACTGAAAAATGAGATTCCATCCTTAGAAAATTATGAACTTCCATTTTTGCAGCAAGGACCCTCTTGATCTTTTCAGGTTTTAAATCCAAATTTGCTTGCCTCCTTTTTAAAGTTGTGCTTTTTCTTGCATTCTAGTTGTGTTATCCAAGAATTCACTTTTTACATGCTAGAATCATTCATGCACAAGCAAAATCTTGCACCGGTACCGAGAAAATCCAGAAAACAGTTGCATAATTCACTGAAAAATCAAACTTTCCATTTTTGGTAGTGTCGCGATATCGCGACACTTCCATTTTGGGAAATGTCGCGATATCGCGACAGGTAAGTAAAAATGCAGCTAAGTGCCAGAAAGGTCGCGATTTCATGACATGTCGCGAAATCGCGACAGTTTTTGGGAGAGAGAAGCAAGCTATACGGAGGGCGCGATTTTGCGACATGTCGCGAAATCGCGACATGTCGTATTTTCGCGGCAGGAGAGAGAAAATGGGCTGCAGGATGAAAAATCGGCTAAGTCGCAAACATGTTCCAAAATCGCGGTCAACGCGGTCAACGCATGCAGGTAGGGAACTGTCGCGATATCGCGACGTGTTCTAGAATCGCGGCTGAAAATCGGGATGGTTGTACGGAGGCCAGGAGGGTCGCGATTTCGCGACATGTCACGAAATCGCGACATGTCGCGTTTTTGCGGCCGACGAGGGAGGAAGTTGCCGATGCACTGGCAGGGTCGCGATTTCGCGACATGTCGCGAAATCGCGACATGTCGCAGAATCGCGGTAGGAGAGAGAAAGTCATAGTTGACCTGAAAGTGCATTCCGACGGGAAACAGAAGGCTTCCTGGGGTAGCGACACGTGTCAAAGCGTGAATGGGACAAACAGAAGCCGACATGCAAGCTTATTTTGCGGATTTAATCTGTTTTTAATGTTTTAAGCTTCCGATTTAATTAAAATGCTAATCTAATGCATCTTTTTGTCTTTCATGCAGGATTCCACCTTGCACTTACGGGACAACCGGGAAAGACCATAAAGGCAAAGATAAAGTGCGGATTTAGTCAAGGACCGCCATGCTAGAGGAAGAAGCCACCGGTAAATGCATTTAATGGAGATTTATTGCAGAATTGATAGCATGGAGACCATTTCAACTCGTAGATGGATATGCGGAGATCAAATTGATGGAGAAGTGGTGACTCATCCGGCTCACCAGCAGAATTAATGGAGGCATTTATTTGCAGCTACGGATGAATGCAAATTGCATTTGATTTTATCTTCTCCATTTATGGCAGCTGATTGCACAGATTTGCCGAAGGGTTAAGTTCTATCCGGACTTTGATTTTTAAATGGATTTTTATTGTAAATCCCCGGTCCTAGGGTTTAAGTGCGATAAGATTTAGGGTTTGAGCAAGATATTTTGGAAAAGATCAGGGTCTGTCCTGAGTCTATAAATACAAATTCTAAATGTAATCGCAGGAGGCGAAGACTTAGAAATAAAAGGCTTATAAGCAATTTCTTGCAAATTTTGTGAAATCCTTTGTTTCTGGACTTGGAGTTGATGTGCTTTAGCTTTTCTGTGATAGCATGGCCAGGAGCCTAATCTTTTGCAGAGTGTGATAAGTGTATTTTCTTTTGTTATCCGTTCCATTTAAAGTTTGTTAGATATATGCTGTAAATCTGCCATTGTCAAGATTAAATATGCTGTTAGGCTTCAGTTGTTCTATTGTCTGCTAGGGGAAATTACAGATTTCAGGTGTAAGTTTGTTCTAATTGCTCTGTCTTCACTGTGCGAGCTAGGCTGTCGGTGAAAGATACCAGCTTTAATCACTGCCCTTGGATTTATGATTTTCTCGCTAGATCTGTTTCACTCGCCTTGTGCTCTTAGTTGAAAGTGATCTTAGACCGACCGGACACTTTCTTCTGGGATTTGTTCTGTTGTGAAGTTGATAGCATAGATAAGATTGACAGTTTGGGTTTACAATTGATGTTTGATAAACTTCTCTTTTCTGCCCTACCCTACCCTCTCTTTGCTTACCGTTAATGATCCATTTTTATTTTCTTTATTTGCCTTTTATTTAAATCTACTGACCCATGAGAGCTAGATCAAAGAATTCAAGTCAAATCTGATTGTCAACAACTTTTGCAACTACTGAACAAGTTCAGGAACCCCCTGTAAGGTAACAGAGCAGTCCATATTGAAATCTATTCCGTAAGTGGAAAAGAGTGAATTGCCATTCGACCCAACTCTGTAACTCGCACCTTGGATAACCAGCTAGATCCTAAAGATGAGTGGGATCCGTCCCGTGGGTGTCTCCGGAGCTTTCCTTGCCTTCATCCTTTTTCCCGGGTGTGCATGAAAGCCGGACCAACACCTAATTGGCGCTAGAAGGAGGGCCGAACATCTGTTCTTAGTGCACTTGAGTTGAGAAATCCGACTGTATGTGGAACTGTAAAGTCGTATTTTATCCAAAGTCTCGGTAGCCAATTTTCCCCTCCTCCTCACCCAACATCTAATTGGCGCTAGAAGGAGGGCATGAACTCGGCTCAAGTATTGTAAGGGCATAACGAAACATTTGAAGGACCCACAGTGAACTCCGACATGCTTTATGAAAGTTGTCGATGACAGTTTTTAAAATTGCCGGAGAAGGCCTTAAGTTCGAGTGGTTTGTTAAGAACAGCTTCTATCATCACTTGCGCTTATCCAATTACAAATCAGAACATCACTGTCAGCCAAGTAATAATGGCAAATTGGTTGGGCTCCACCGCTTTGAACATTCCGGGTATAGCCCATGACTTGCCCAGAAGTCCAGAAAGATACCTCCCTAGGTATAAACATGATGGGACAAGAACTGCAGAAGAACATCTGCTAGCTTTAAAAAATGCTCTAAGATTGTTGAATATACAGCATGAAGATGTTGCCTGCAGATTGTTCCCGTTCACTCTCCAGGAGGGAGCTTATGACCGGTTTTTAAACCTCACCAAAGAATTCCATTACTAGCTGGGATGATCTAGAGAAAGCTTTTATATCACAGCTTCGGTGAAGTGATAGATCCCAACGATTTTATATCAGCAATTTTCCAAGGATCAAGAAAGAGTCGGGAGAAACTCGCAGTGTCTTTCAATATGAGGTTCCAAAGAGCTTACGGTAGAATTATCGGCCATTACATCCCAAATGCAAATCTGGCCTTAGAAATCTACAAGAATGCATTGGATTCGGTGACCTCTATTTTCCTCAAGAGAGATATTAATATCACAACCTTGGCAGGGGCTTATAAAGAAGCCTTAATTCTTGAAAGACAGCTTAGGGCCTCAAATTTTGAGCAGCCCTTTGATATCCTATGTTACACGTAACATGCCTGCTCCGGACCCCATTCCACATCATGAGTTAGTGCCAACATGTCATGCTCTACCCAAGGAGACTACGTTAACTCGTCACATCCACTCAAGCATGTGCAAAATACAGAGAAAAGTTCCGACAAGTTCAAAGTGCAGTGCTTGAACCGAACAGCTTGTGATCCGGCACCACCCAAATCTAAGTTTTTCCCCGGTGAGTTAAATTTTCCTAGAGATCAAAGAAATATTGATCTTTCTAGTTCACCCAAAAATAGTACAACCAGGGTTTCGGATTCTCGTCACTTTTCTCGAAGAGACGAAAGTCTTGTACAGACTTCTGTGGATGAAATGCAAGATTTTCAACAGTTCAAAATGGACAGTTATGACTTGAAATGTGAGAGTCCAGAACTTAATAATGATCCTTCCTCATCAGAGGATGATGAAAGTGAGATTCAATCTCACTATGCAGAAGTAACTGAGGAGGATAGCATCATTGAGGATATGAGGGAACTTAAAGCTGACATCACCCTCTATGAACTGCCTCAGATTGTTGGACAAAACATTAACTTGATTGAGGCTTACTCTGGACCACCCGTTGAATTTCAAGAAAAGGAGGAAAAGATGGTAAATATGAATGTGGTCAGCCAACTTGGAATTGATGAACTGTCTCAACATAAGCCTGCAACTTCTGAACATAATATCAAAGATAAGGCTATAAACTGTGTTGATGCAGATATTGGAGTTTATGATTTGGCAACTGAAAAGGTGAGAACAATTATAGCCCTAATCAATAACAACAATGATGTTTGGACATTGCACATTGATGAGGTTAAGTCTAAGCAAGGCTCAGTGAAAAGGAAAATTGTAAGCATTCTGCTAGAGGGATAAAAATTGAAGTCCTGGATATTGAAGTAGTGCAACAACCACAAAATGTTCAAGTTGTTAAGAACCAGGGCATACAGATAAAACATGATTTCTTTCAATTGTCACATCAATTTGAAAATGTGGTGGTCTGGGTCTGTCAAGGTTTTAAAGTATTTGATCCTGGGGGTTTTTTACATTCAAATCCTTTTGAAAGAACTCGCAAACCCTTTAATTAGAAGCATAAACATGTTATCATATGATTTGTTATTATATGATTTGTTTAATTTGAAGGAGTTGCAGATTTGTTTTTCAAATGGGACAGGGAAGACAAGAAACCCAAGTCTTTCCCGGATAGCAAATTTTTGAAGCACGATGCTGAGTGCATTTCGTCAACAGGACGAAAGGTAATTTTTTTTAAATTACTTGCATGGTCAAAATTTTTTAAAGCACCATTTCTCTCGTTTCCCAACTCGCCGCATTTTTTGAGTATGAAGGGAAGTTGTAACATATGTATGCATTGTAAATAAGCTTTGAAGTTTTTCAGTTTTATTTCTTTGTCACTGCAGTTTTTATTTCAATGTCTCGTGCGCTTTAATCTGTTTCAGTTTAATTTTAATGCTCTGCAGTTTTAATTTATTTGTTTTTCAGTTTATTTCTTTGTCAGTGCAGTTTTATTTTTAAATGTCTGTACAGTTGCAGTTTTTCAGTTTTCTTTAGTTGTTTTTCAGTTTTAGCTTGTGCAGTTTATTTCTTTTGTCAGTGCTTTTTATTTCCTTTCTTTGTCTTTTTATTTTAGCTTGCTTTTATTTTAGTCTGTACAGTCTTTTCTTTATTGCATTTCTTTTTCTTTGCTGTCTGTACAGTTGCAGTTGCAGTTTATTTTATTTCAGTTGCAGTTTAGTTTATTTCAGTGCTGTTGCAGTTTAGCTTTGCTGCAGTTCAGCAATTTTTATTTGCTTCAGTTCTTTTAGTTTATTTCTTTTATTGCCTGTACAGTTTTTATTTTCTTCCCTGCTTTTCCTTTTCTTTGTTGTCTGTACGCTCTTTTGTTTTAGTTTTATTTTGTTGCTTGTGCAGTTTTGTTTGTTGTCTGTGCAGTTTTAATTTATTTGCTTCAGTTCTTAGTTTATTTGTTTTAGCTTAATTTTGCTGCCTGTACAGCTGTGCTTTGCATCCTTTGTAAATAGCCTTGCAGTTTGTTTTATTCCTTTGTCTGTACAGCTGTGCAGTTTTCAGTGTTTAGTTTATTTTATTTGCAGTCTATGCAGTTTTATTTTGTTTTGCTTTAAAGCCTGTGCCTGTCCTTGGAAGCCTGTACAAAGTCCTTTGGCTTCTAAAATTTTCTGTCCTTTGCCTCTCGCCTCGAGCAATCAATGAAAAGTCACCTCGCTGAAAATTGTTTTATTCCTAGTCGATAAATCCTCAATCCAAGGTTCCTCCCCATTCTCGCTCATTATTCTAATTGAGATAGTCTCGCTTGCTCTGAACTCGTGGAACTATTTTGTTATCCAGGATGAAGGTAGAGAGATGATTGGATCTTGTGTCTTACTTGCCACAGCTTGTTTTAATGATAGAAAAACTATTATGCTGTTTAGTTGGAGGAACTCCCGGGGAATCCAAGAAAAGCGGTTATAAGAGGGGACTATGGTTCATGCAATTATTTGGGTATCCACAGAGGCTATCAATGCCTAGACTGAAATAGTTCCAGATTGATCAAATATTAAAAGAAAATTGTAATTTCTCTAAGGTCTTCCAGATAGTGATATATTTCAAAAAGAAGAGAGATAAAAAAAAAAAGATAAGAAAAAAAAAGAAAAAAAAAAAAAAAAAAAGTTACAATTAAAAGAGGCAGCCAATATTAGATTCTGCCCTACAGTTGTAAATTGGGTCGTGTAAATCTAAAGGGTAACTCTGTCTAGGTCGTAAAAGGCTAAACTAGTAAACAGAGCTCTACTCGGTTTCCCCTTTTACAATCTAGAAAAGTTGATTAATCCAAGTTTATCATTCAATTTAGTCATCCTTGAAGAAAGTTTTATACCCTTTGAAATTGCACATCAGAAATCTTCCTTGAAGTAATCCAACCTAGTATGTCCTTGGAAAATTTTAACAATTGGCGCTTAGTAGTCAATTTATTGTGAAGAATGCCTCGTGGCAAGGCATGATGCATGGTCTTTTTGTTTTGAAACCAGAGTCTTGGGTTCTAAAATAGTGCTACTATTTTACCCGCAGATATCGCCATTTGTTGATAAGCAACACACCCCCACTGAAAAATGAGATTCCATCCTTAGAAAATTATGAACTTCCATTTTTGCAGCAAGGACCCTCTTGATCTTTTCAGGTTTTAAATCCAAATTTGCTTGCCTCCTTTTTAAAGTTGTGCTTTTTCTTGCATTCTAGCTGTGTTATCCAAGAATTCACTTTTTACATGCTAGAATCATTCATGCACAAGCAAAATCTTGCACCGGTACCGAGAAAATCCATAAAACAGTTGCATAATTCACTGAAAAATCAAACTTTCCATTTTTGGTAGTGTCGCGATATCGCGACACTTCCATTTTGGGAAATGTCGCGATATCGCGACAGGTAAGTAAAAATGCAGCTAAGTGCCAGAAAGGTCGCGATTTCGTGACATGTCGCGAAATCGCGACAGTTTTTGGGAGAGAGAAGCAAGCTATACGGAGGGCGCGATTTTGCGACATGTCACGAAATCGCGACATGTCGTATTTTCACGGCAGGAGAGAGAAAATGGGCTGCAGGATGAAAAATCGGCTAAGTCGCAAACATGTTCCAAAATCGCGGTCAACGCGGTCAACGCATGCAGGTAGGGAACTGTCGCGATATCGCGACGTGTTCTAGAATCGCGGCTGAAAATCGGGATGGCTGTACGGAGGCCAGGAGGGTCGCGATTTCGCGACATGTCGCGAAATCGCGACATGTCACGTTTTCGCGGCCGACGAGGGAGGAAGTTGCCGATGCGCTGGCAGGGTCGCGATTTCGTGACATGTCACGAAATCGCGACATGTCGCAGAATCGCGGTAGGAGAGAGAAAGTCATAGTTGACCTGAAAGTGCATTCCGGCGGGAAACATAAGGCTTCCTGGGGTAGCGACACGTGTCAAAGCGTGAATGGGACAAACCGAAGCCGACATGCAAGCTTATTTTGCGGATTTAATCTGTTTTTAATGTTTTAAGCTTCCGATTTAATTAAAATGCTAATCTAATGCATCTTTTTGTCTTTCATGCAGGATTCCACCTGGCACTTACGGGACAACCGGGAAAGACCATAAAGGCAAAGATAAAGTGCGGATTTAGTCAAGGACCGCCATGCTAGAGGAGAAGAAGCCGGTAAATGCATTTAATGGAGATTTATTGCAGAATTGATAGCATGGAGACCATTTCAACTCAGAGATGGATTTACGGAGATCAAATTGATGGAGAAGTGGTGACTCATCCGGCTCACCAGCAGAATTAATGGAGGCATTTATTTGCAGCTGCGGATGAATGCAAATTGCATTTGATTTTATCTTCTCCATTTATGGCAGCTGACTGCACAGATTTGCCGAAGGGTTAAGTTCTATCCGGACTTTGATTTTTAAATGGATTTTTATTGTAAAACCCGGGTCCTAGGGTTTAAGTGCGATAAGATTTAGGGTTTGAGCAAGATATTTTGGAAAAGATCAGGGTCTGTCCTGAGTCTATAAATACAAATTCTAAATGTAATCGCAGGAGGCGGAGACTTAGAAATAAAAGGCTTATAAGCAATTTCTTGCAAATTTTGTGAAATCCTTTGTTTCTGGACTTGGAGTTGATGTGCTTTAGCTTTTCTGTGATAGCATGGCCAGGAGCCTAATCTTTTGCAGAGTGTGATAAGTGTATTTTCTTTTGTTATCCGTTCCATTTAAAGTTTGTTAGATATATGCTCGTAGAATCTGCCATTGTCAAGATTAAATATGTCGTTAGGCTTCAGCTTGTTCTATTGTCTCGCTAGGGGAAATTACAGATTTGAGGTGTAAGTTTGTTCTAATTGCTCTGTCTTCACCGTGCGAGCTAGGTCGCCGGTGAAAGATACCACTTTTAATCAGCCTGCCCTTGGATTTATGATTTTCTCGCTAGATCTGCTTTCACTCTGCCTTGTGCTCTTAGTTGAAAGTGATCTTAGACTGACTGGACACTTTCTTCTGGGATTTGTTCTGTTGTGAAGTTGATAGCATAGATAAGATTGACAGTTTGGGTTTACAATTGATGTTTGATAAACTTCTCTTTTCTGCCCTACCCTACCCTCTCTTTGCTTACCGTTAATGATCCATTTTTATTTTCTTTATTTGCCTTTTATTTAAATCTACTGACCCATGAGAGCTAGATCAAAGAATTCAAGTCAAATCTGATTGTCAACAACTTTTGCAACTATCGAACAAGTTCAGGAACCCCCGTAAGGTAACGAGAGCAGTCCATATTGAAATCTATTCCGTAAGTGGAAAAGAGTGAATTGCCATTCGACCCAACTCGTAACTCGCACCTTGGATAACCAGCTAGATCCTAAAGATGAGTGGGATCCGTCCCGTGGGTGTCTCCGGAGCTTTCCTTGCTTCATCCTTTTTCCCGGGGTGTGCATGAAAGCCGGACCAACACACTTCTACACCATAGGAATGCTTCAGTTTCTCTGTGATCGTCTATCAAAATTATAGCTCGATTGGTGTCCACAAACAACCCCACCAAATACTTCCCTGCTCGATTTCTAAAATTATGTAGCCATTTATTTGGGACAACAAGCATTTCAAGCATACCCATGAAGCCTGAAGCACCAAAATAATCATCACCACTATTACTATTTAGTTCTCCAGCATGGCCAAACTAGCTATGACCAAGATACAACACAATATGTAAAATGGGATACAACTTGATTCCAATGATGATCGAGAGCGTCAATGCCGACAGAGGATGCATATGCTGCTATGGAATTCTGAGAACTATTGTGGCCATGAACTTCTCCATATAAGGGGTAAGTCATGTCCACATATTTGTAGCAATAGTTGACCTTGTGGTAGTTGCAGTCAAATCTAAGAGCAAATATGAAGATTGGTTTGTTCGATTGAGGAGTAGCCTTTGGCGATGATCTTCATTAAGGATATTTATAAAACCACCCTGAAAAATATTCCTTAATATATATATATATATATATATATATATATATATTTAAAGGAATATTTTTTAGGGTGGTTTTAAACCACCCTCTTAGGATCTATTAGGGTGATTTTTTACCATCATAAAAAATAGTCTTTTAGTCATGCTTAAAAGTCTTTAAGGGTGGTTTTAAACTACCCTCTTAGGGTCTATTAGGGTAGTTTTTTACCGTCATAAAAAATCGTCTTTTAGCTACCCTTAAAAGCCTTTTTTTGTGTAGTGTTTTAAGGGTAGTTTTAAACCATCCTCTTAGGGTCTATTAGGGTGGTTTTTACTGCCATAAACAACCATCTTGTTCTAGCCACCCTTAAATTCCTTTTTTTGGTGTATTGTATATATGGTAGAATCAAAAAAGCTCACTATCATCTGCATTAGTTTGGGTAAACGGTCTATGGCACCTCATGCATCATCACTTCACCAGAAATTCAAGAATGTCCTTACTAATTTGGGATGACAAAGAGAAAACCAACAAGTAGAGGAAGAAGAGGGATCCTTGTGATCACTCTATGCTGATGGAAGTCAAATACATATACTTTCCCACATTCATCAAAAAAGGGACTACCAAGGTGAAAGCCTCTCTAACTCAACAAAAGAGCTAGTTAAATTATTAGTAGATTAGCACACATGAAAAATCCCAGGAAAAGGACCCTTGGCCATAAAGAAAAAGTTGGTATAGACAAAATTGAAAAGTAATTACAAAGCATAATGAAGACAAAAACTTAAAGGTATAAGCAACAAAAGAATAATCAAGAGTTTTGATGAGACTTGTAGTGAAAAAGAAGAAATTTAAATGGGAAAGTCTGATGGAGTAGCTTATTGAAACTCATAAATACTCGAGGATAAAGGACAAGCAAAATTCCCAATCGTGCACACAAGAAAACCTCAAAAAAATATAGATAAAAGGCTTAGGGAAAAGTTTTGAAACAACGAGCAGTTTTGGAAGCAAACGAATGCACAGATTCCAAGGGGAAGGTAGGTGAGTGCATGGATTCCCAAGAAGAGTAAATGAAGAAAGACAGTGCACCATTATTAATAAAGATAGGCTATCTACCGCTGAAAGGGAGAGCTAGGGTTTTGACGGCCAAGATGACGGCGGGCGGGAAAGCTTCTGCGGGAGAGCATGGGAACGCCATGCGAGTCGAACCAAGGGCACGGCGGGGGCGAAGGGAGGGCGATCGAGAGATCGGGGCGCTAAGGAGTCCTCTCCAACCGAAGAGGATGTAGGTCATGACAAGGATCCACCGGACAAATGGGGAGGTGGACCTCGGAAGTCGTACGCTCGAGCGGCGGCTTCGAAACCCTTAGCGGTCTGCTCTCCAAGGAGTTGTTTCCTGTCGGGGACGAGTTGGACATCCCGGCAGAAATTCTTTCAAGCTTTGTGGAATTCGAAAAATTTACCCTCATCGGTAAGTTTATTGGCGGCCGTCCCGACATGGAGACCATTCGCAAGTGGGCGGCGGGTAAATGGCGAACCTCTGGTCACATGGAGTTGGCGGCCTTATCCCGGGGTTTTTCGCGATTAGACTGAATAACAAGGAGGACTACTTGTAAAATCTGGTTGGTGGTCCCTGGTTCCTAGGTCGCGAAGTCTCTTTCTAAGGAAGTGGGGTATGGACTTCAACCCCGAGACCCAAAATATCAACATTGCTCCAATATGGGTTAGACTCCCGGAGTCTCCCCCTCTTAGTTGGCATGAAAATGTAATCAGAGGAATTGCACGCTCCATTGGTGAGTTGGTTACCATTGACCCTCCCACCAAAGCTCGAACCAGATTTGTTCAAGCTCGGTTCTGCATTCTGGCAGATTTGGAGGCTGACCTTCCATCATCCATCACTCTCCGGTCTGGAGATATCATTCTTCACAAGCAAGCCATTGTGTATGAGAACAGACCGGCTTTACGCCCCTGTGCGGTTCTCAAGGGCACCTCCAGTCCAAGCTGTCCTCTTCAAAATCCAAGGGATGAAGAAACGGGATTCCGAGCAACCCCTTGGAACACGGTGAAGGTCAGACAAAGCACCCTGCTGCAAAAGGGCATGATTCTCCAGGCCCGTCTAGGGACCATCCCGAATCCTCCCACCCGGTGGAAGCAGTCTCCCCCCAAACGGTCTCTGAGCCGTGTGGTGCAAGCCCTCACCTTGGACCACAAGAGGAGAAGGACCAGTCCCTTCCACCAATCACCGCACAGGCAGATTCACCCAAAATCCTGGACCATAACCACCCCGAGTCCCAAAATGTCTTTGGAAGATTACCTACTAGGAAGAAGGGGTGAGCAATGCAGTAATATCGGCCCTCGTAATACGAGAAGCCGAAAGCAAGGTGTTGATTTTGGTAGCGAAAGGAAGCAAGGTCGTCCCCCCAACAAAGACAGGCGGGACAAGGAGACGGCGGCAGATGTTGCAAATGGTACTCAACGGCTGCTTTTTCAGGATGATTCGATTCCCAGGATGGGTGACTCGTCTGTCCCAAAACCTCCCCTCCGGCAAGGAAAGGGAGGTAAGAAGAATATCAAAGCTGTTGAGATGAAAGTCCTCTCATGGAATGTGAGAGGGCTTAATGCGATTGCCAAACGGAGATTGGTGGGTGATCTCGAAAAAAGGACGAATCCGTCCATCCTAATTTTGCAAGAGACTAAGACCGATGCTATCTCTTACGCGGAGCTGCTAAGGTCATTTGGGCTAAGGCAAAATTCCTCTCCGATCTGCGGTGGGAACGGCGGGCGGTCTCATGATTCTTTGGGATCCGAGAGATTTTTGAGGGCAGCCTTCTCTCAACTTCCAGCGGGATTATCAATGTTTTGTTTCATTCCAAAGCCATTAACTTTTCTTGGATCTGTCTAATGTGTATGCCCCAAACTCTATCTCGGAGAGAGCGAGAAATGTGGAAGGCTATTTCCCGGATGAGGGAAACGTTACGTAATTTCCCTTGGGTTCTAGGGGGAGATTTCAAGCTGTCCTCTTCACCCATCCGAAAAGAAAGGAGGATCGGACCACTCTAGCCACGGTCCGGAAGACTTTCGAGATTTTGTTTCTACCAATAACTTGCTTGACATTGACCTCAAGGGGGCATCCTTCACTTGGAGCAACGGGAGGATTGGGAGCAATCTTATTCAAGTCAAGCTTGACTGATTCTTCATATCCCAAGAGGCTATTCCCATACTCGGTGCGGCAACTCTCTCGGCCTTACCGAGGATTGGGTCTGATCACAATCCTATTGTCCTGGAGACGGTTGATGGGCCTATTTTTAAAACCCCCTTCAGATTTGAGTCCATGTGGATTTCTCACAAGGACTTTAGAGGGTTGGTTACAGCCTGGTGGCGAGCGAAGGTAGCGAGGTTCCGCTTCCAAGAGAGTGGCCTTAAAACTCAAGTTAATCAAAAGGAATTTGAAAACATGGAACAAGGAGGTGTTCGGCAACATTTTTGAGTCCAAAAGGTCCATTTCTGCGAACCTAAAATTGGTGGAGGAGAGAATGGAGCTCGAAGGTTACACCGATTGCCTCGGGGAGGAGGAAAGGAGGCTCTTGGTGGATTATCATTCTATTCTTGCAAGGGAAGAAACTTTACGGCGCCGAGAAATCTAGGGACCTACGGATTTGAGAAATGGAGACTCCAATACGAAGTTTTTCACGCGTCAACTTTGCGGCACGAGAGGGGCTAACAAAATCGGGGAAGTGGTGTGCAAGGATGGACGCGTTACCAAGGATATTGAGGAAATCCGAAGTGAAGCGGTTGACTTCTTCCGGGGATCCGCTCGGTGTTCCTCCCGACGGTGATCTCCGAGGGTTCGAGAAATCTCTGTTGGATAACTTCCCGAGTCAAAGTTCCTCCCGAGGTAAGCTCTAAGCTTACGGAGCCTTTTTCTATGTACGAGATTAAAGAAGCTTTGTTCTCCATGCAACCTGAGACAAGGCCCACGGGCACGACGGTTTTCCCCCCATTTTTTTCAAGTTATGTGGGATGTTGTGGGTTCGGATGTGTGCGAAGCAATTCGGGAGATTCAAGCCTCCAGATCCATCCATCCAAAACTAAATTCTACCTTTCTTGCTCTCATCCCTAAGTCTTCCGCTTGCAAAAGTTTCTCTGATTATCGTCCCATTAGCCTGTGCAATGTTTTTTATAAAATCTTAACCAAGTCCATAGCCAACCGTCTGAGGTCCCTTCTTCCCTCCTTGGTTGGTCCTTCTCAAGGAAGCACCGTGAAAGGCAGAAACATTCTCGATGGTGTCATCACCATCCATGAAACCCTCCATTACGCTCACCGCTCCAAAAATCCTTGCTCTTTTCCTCAAGTTGGACATGAATAAAGCTTTTGACGAGTTGACGGGGAGGTTCCTCTGTCTTTGTCCTCTTCAAGTTCGGTTTTCACCCTCAATGGATTGACCTTGTCGGTAGTTGCATATCCACTCCCTCCTTTTCTGTTCTAATCAACGGATCCCCTGCTTGGGTATTTCCAAAGTGCCGGAGGCCTCGGACAAGGTGACCCTCTGTCTCCTATTCTATTCATCCTTACGGTGAGGTTACGAGTTGGTCTTTGAAAGAGGCTCTTCGTCGAGAATAAGATCTCCGGCATTTTTCCCACCTCCAGAGTCGATTCTGTCTCTCATCAGCAATTTGTGGATGACACCCTCATCTCCATTGGGCGTCCGTCACTCAAGCCAAATCCATCAAGCGAATCCTCTCCCGTTATGAAAAGGCTGCCGGACAGAAAGTCAATTACATCAAAAGCAAAATTTATTTTATTAACACTCCTATGCGAAGGCAACTCCGCATAGCCAGAATTTTGGAATGCACTATTGATTCCCCGCCTGCGTCTTATACGGGTTTGCCTACGGCTTGTAATGGCCGGGCCAATGGAAGCTTGTGGGACATGATCCTGGAACGTCTTCACAAAAAGTTGAGCACTTGGAAAGGCAAATTTCTATCGCAAGCTGGGAAAGCCACCCTTACCAAAGCTTGTCTCCAAGGAATCCCAACTTACTTCATGTACGTGTTCATCTTTGCTGTTTCTGTCCATTCCAAGATTGAAAAGATTCGGAGGACCTTTACGTGAGTGCGGCAATGAAGAAAAATCGAGAATTCCTCTTGTGGCACGGGATAAGGTTTGCTTGCGAAAGGACCAAGGTGGCATGGGAATGAGGAGATCAAGACTCATGAACATTGCTTTGATCGCTAAGCACGCTTGGAAGATCCGACTAATGACCCAGCGAGTGGGTCAAGCTGGTTAAGAGGAAGTATCTTGGATCGAGTTCTCTTTTTGATGTCGGGATTCCTCCTGAAGCGTCTGCCTTTTGGAAATATGTGCTTCAAGCCCGCTCTCTGATCGACTCTGGTGCTCGTTGGATTTTGGGTGATGGCAACTCCATTCTCTTCTGGAAGGACAGGTGGGTTACTGATGGAGCTCTCGAGTTGAGAGCGGACCTTGCTGGCCTGAAAGCCCAGGTGGATCCAAATTCCCAACTCAAGGTTGCGAACTTCATTGATCGGAGCTCTCTTCCCCCTTGGTGGAATTTGCCAGTCCTGGACGGCTTTAACAATGAAATGACTTTTTTGTCTAATATTCTTCGGTCTGTTTTAATTCCATACGTTAGAAGAGATGACGAGAATCATACGGCGTGGCACAGAGGATGGTCTGTTCTCTGTCAAGACTGCCTATGACCTTCTTACTTGCGAGATTGCCATGGATCACCGGTGGAAAGTGATTTGGAGGAAGGGTATTATTCCTAAAGTTAATTACTTTGCATGGATTGCCTTTCATAATAAAGCCTTAACCATCGACAACCTCCATAAGAGGGGTTTTGCTATTCCCAACGGGTGCTTCTTGTGCTTTGTCTGATTGTGAGACGACAGACCACTTATTTTTGCACTTGTCCTTTTTCCCATTACGTCCTCGACAGCATCCTGTCTTCCTTTCAAATCCTTTGGTGCACTCCCCGCTCCCTCAAAGATGCCTTCCACCAATGGCCCAATCCTTTCAAGAATCCTAAACTTCGCTTCCTTCTTGAGGCCTCTTTCCACCACTCCATTTGGCAGATTTGGCTAGAGAGAAATTCCGAGTCTTCGGCAAGGTCCCTAGAGTACCTCCCTGTGTCGCTCAGAGAGCCTTATCCTTCGCCATTGAGAATTCTAAAGTTGTTCCTAGTTCCCGTCCCCGCCTTCCTGGCGAAGCAGCGATCTTCCAAAGTTTGGGCCTTTTCCCTATTCTTGATGGTGTTTCTAAGTCTCAGCGTGGGGATGTTATTTGGACCAAGCCCCCTGTGGGCTGGATTAAATTAAACTTTGACGGTGCGGCCAAAGGCAATCCTAGCCCTGCTGGTTACGGTGGTGTGGTTAGAGATCATAACGGGAATCTCGTCCTTGGCTTATTGTGAAGATTTGGGTGCCCAGACTAATCACTATGTTGAAGCCAGAAGTGTTTTGAAAGGTATCCAGATCCTCTCCGAGGATCCTCGGCCTTTGATAGTCGAAGGTGATTCGCTCAATATAGTCAACTATATGCTAGGCTCTAAAGACCCGTCTTGGAGGGTCTACAACATCATTCTTGAGGCTAGGATGCTCCTCTCTCAACGTGACAGGTGGAAGGCATGCCATATTTTCAGGGAAGGAAATCGCGTGGCAGACCACATGGCCAACAAAGGGCTTGTGACCACGTGTCTGTTGTGTGGCGCTCATGCTTCCCGTCCGAGGTGGTGAGTTTGGCCAATGCGGATATCCTCTCATGATGTTCTCCTCGCTTGAGAAGGTCATTCGTTTGGTTTGGTTGTTTCTGCTTTCGATGGTCAAATTTCTCCGGCTAGTATTTTTGTTTTCCTTGGTAAAATGTGGTTTGTTTCCGGGATATTCAGACATAAGGGCCCTACTTATAGCCTTCGGGCTATTAGGAGTTTTTGGTTTCTGTCATCAAGTTTATTCCTCCAGCCACAAGGCATGATGCACATTCCAGCCAGGCTGATTTTGTACATAAGGTTTTGGGATCCTCTATAAAAACCCACTGTTAATCTATTAAAATAATTACCAAAAAAAAAGATAGGCTATCTACCAAGAACACCTCATCCCTACAAATCAAGTAAAGGTAGATAAGCCATTAAAGTAGAGGAATGGGGACCTATAATCATGATAGTTATAGAGTAACAAAAATGATGGTCGAAAGCAACCTCATTCAATATTCAAAATCTCTAGGAAAAGGGTAGCCAGAAGGTCAAATTATTGTACAAATTTTGGAGTGAATTTTCTCTAATGTAAATCTAAAATAACTATAGTTTAGGCTATCAAAGGATTGACAAGTTTGCAATTGTATCCATTTGTAAGCTTTCCCTTTATTTTTTTATAAAAATAGTTGACTCCTGAGTGACTTGTGGGCAATATCAAACCCCCATTTCTGGCACAATATTTGTAAGATATTTCTAGCATATATATATATATATATATATATAGAGAGAGAGAGAGATAGATATAGATATACATGGGAGCTTGTGGTAATTTTTTTGTATAGCCATCTATAGCCTCTTGTTGACTTTTTTATGTGTATGTATTTGTTTGTAATATTTTATTTGTTCTTTGATTTTTATTAAGTATACATGTGTGAGGGGTCTGCATCTATTTTCAAACTAGTCACTTGTTTGGTTATCATGCAGGATCCGCCTGCTCATACTCGCATACAACTAGTATATCTCATACGTGCTTCACTATTTCAAGAAGAGGAAGTGTTCACTGTTGGCACATAACGTTTAGATCTACTTTTGTAGGAATATCTTAGCAGATCTCTTGGTGCATCATCCCTCTTTTATTTTGTTGAGTAGATTTATTTTCATCTCTCGCATCCCTTTTTTATTTGTTGAGCACAAGTGTGTCTTTAAGATCACATCCTAACAAGGATTCGACCTTGTAAAAAACTCTTGGAGGTCATCAATTGTGTCGAACCCCACGCTTTCGATCATGGCCCAGCTATGTTGCCCCCTACGAGGTACAATTGCCCCATTAGGGATAATTGAAGATGACAACATATAGATCTATCAACATTGAAAGAGTTTGTGAAATATTGGATTAAATTTTAAGTTAAAGCATAATGTATTTAGTGGAGGATTGATCTTTGTTATTATTTGTTGGAAATTATGGCTTAAAAGAAATATTAAAACTTCAAAATTAGATATAAAATTCATCTTTAAGTTTGGAATGGAATTATTGCCTATATTATAGAATATTTACATGTATGGGGCTCATCATGGGAAGTGTCAAGTGGAAAAAGAGGTGCTAGCCAAATGGTTATAGGAATTAAATATACATGGAAGCGTCATCTACAATAATGATATTAAAACTAAGGATTTGCTTTGATCTATGGTAAAATAAAAATGTCCAAAAATTGGATTTATAAAAATTAATTTTGATGGTGCTTCCAAAGAAAATCTGAGAAAAGTTAGGGAAGTTGGTGTTTTTAAAAATAATAAATATAAATTCTCCTCACTTAGAATCATTTGGAACTTTAACTAACACTTATGCAAATGCTAGGGCACCTCTTACAAGGATTAAAATTAAAATTGAAAAAGGATGGAAATATATTTCAATTGAGGGAGATTCACATATTATCATTAATGTCCCAAACTATCAAATTTTAGATATCTTAATTAACCAGTATCCTAGTTATTGATGTGTAAATAATTATTTTTTAATGAATTTATGTAATTTATATATAATTCATAATAGAGAATATAAAACATAAAAAGACTAAAGCAAGTTTTTAAGTTATCAAATGACATAAGATCAAACTAGTAAAATACCTCTACTTTCAAGGAGGAGACTCAAGTGCAAATATAATACAAATGGAGTCATTTCAATCCCTTGAAACCAATTTTAAAAAACACAACCTTAAGTGAGGAGGAGACAGGTTCAAATCTAATACAAATGGGATAAAAAGACACAATCTTAAATGAGGAGGAAACATAGGTTCAAATGTAATACAAATAAGGCTATATCAATCCTATAACCAGTTGAAAAAACCACAATATTAAGTGAAGAGTTTACTTTTTGAAATCTTTATACACACAAAATTAAGACATTAATTTTATATATGCTGAATTAAAGCATTGAAGTTCATTAAAAATAATTGAACTTAATAAAAAAATTACAAATCAAAATCCTATAAATTTAAAACCACACTAGAGGACAAAACCAAATTTTTAACCAGCAAACAACACTTAAAATAACCACATTTATTTTAAAAGCTCAAGGTACATATACAATTTAAACATGTGATTGAAAGCCAACACAATGCTTGAACTCAAACTTTATACACATAAAAATAAAGACATTAAATTTTATATACACACAATTAACACATTAAATTTTATAATATGTATATATATATATATATAGTAAACTATGTGTGGCTTCTATTGGAGGCCACTCCCATTATGAAAACAAAACATTTCATTGCTCTCATTACATTTCTAATAAGTTAATTAAAGTATATGCAACTTCTATCAGAGATATTCTTCATTTGCCTTTCTATCAAAGATATTCTTCATCTTCCTCAAACTACTAAGTTTTGAAAATTAACTCCTTTTATATCAAATGCCTTAAAAATTTTAAATTCTATCAAGATGAAATTCAACACCGCAAATGGCTAAAATATTTGTTGTCCAACTTCTATATTTAAAAATATCTTGTCTATAACAACCTTACAATTTCTTAATACATTTTTTAAGGTTCATATTCATTCCCCTAATAATATTGTTTTTATTTTTATTTTATTTATTGTATTTGTGGGTTTAGCCCTTCTTGTTAACACTTGTGATATTTGCTTTTTTTTCCATATCAATATTCATGTGCTTCTTTTTCTCTTTGTTTTTGCTTCTTGGGTCTTCCTCTCTTTTTTTCATTCCCAACAATATTTTTGTCTTCATCAATCTCTTCAATCTTCTCACACTACTCATAGTAAGACTTATGATCTTAATTTTGCTTTATTTTGAAGGATCTAAAGTGCAAGGAATAACCTCAAAAAGCACAATCTTCTTTATGTTGCCCTGGAAACCCTACAGTGCAAGGATGCTCTTATGTAGCAATTACCTTATTATGCTACCCTAAAAACCCTAAATTGTTATGGGTTTCCTCCAACCTTATTTCTTTATTATTCTGATCTTGAAACCTTAAAGTGCAAGGGATAACATATTCACCACTTTCACTTTTATTACTTGAAGAGGATCCTATACTACTTGAGGAAAATGAAGATGATTTACCTGCAATAAACTTGACCTCTTTTGATGTCTTTTTTTTAGGATTTATTTCCACATCTTTTGCACCTTTAATTCCTTCTTAACTTGTCAAATGATATTGTAGATAGGCTTTTTTTACCTCTTTTTTTTGGAGTGGAATATCCTTGATCTGATCTAGATTCTATTATACTATGATTTTCTTGCTTCATATTGAATTTTATCTCATGGCTAGAATTTTTTGTCTCTTTCTTCATAGTTTCACTTTGTAAACTCTTGCCATGTGTCCAATATCATAACAATTGTGGCAACAAAATACAATATTTTCATACTCTACTTATTGATCTCATTTTTTTGATTCATATTTAATCTTAATGGATTGTGGTAAAGGTTTTGAAATATCCATAGCAACACATATTCGAGTATATATAGCATGTTTTCGCTACTTAGTAGTTGGTCATTCCTTGATGAATTCCCCTAGGGTATTTTCAATATTCTTCAAAACATTCTTATTTATAAGTTGATATGGAAGTCCATAAAGCCTAACTCACACTGAAAGCTTCTTAATAGTTTTTGTCTTAATGAAAAATTTGCATTCCATGGTCTCAAATAAAGTGTTTCTCTTCCCCTAAACCATGGGCCACCAACCATTATTTTATACCTAATTTATGTATTGGAAAAGATGATGAGGAAAAAACCTTTGGGAATAAAAGTCACAAAATAATTTGATTTCAATCCCCACTTCCACTTGATCCAATTTTGAATCTTCAAAAACCTTGACCATGATCTATGGAACTTACATATTAACCCTCTACTTTTAAGAACCATTGTATCGTGCTCAATCATCTAATCCTTGATACTTACTTCTGATGTAACATTTGTTACGTGGATCTAACTTGCCATGTATTCACTCTTCTGCTTATCTCCAACTTGGGCCTCCATACTTCCAACTAGGGTATCCTGATTTCTAGCTAGGGCATCCTGAATTCTCATTAGGGCTTTCAAATATGACTTTCCTTTCATAATAGCTAATGGGCTCCCTCTCGTTCGCACTCCCTCTCATTCGTACTCCCTCCCGACTCACACTCCCTCCTACCTCACACTTGCTCCCAAATCGCACTCCCTTCTCTCTCACAATTACCCATGTCTCTTCTTTTTCTTGATATTCCTTCACTTCAAAAATTTTTTGGATGTAATGTTCCACGCATTTGTGGTAAGGGTTTGAAGCATTGATGCACGATACACTTCGGATGAACTTGCCTCTCTTTTGCCATGACTGAATCCTAGCTCGCACTCCCTCTTAGTTTGTACTCCTCAATTCGTACTCACTCCTGGCTTGCACTCTCTTGCTTTGCTCTCACTCTTGGATGGCACTCCCTCCTAGATCACAATTGCCCTTGTCTCTTCTTTTTTTCGATGTTCCTTTTCTTCAACAATTTTTTGGAAATAATGTTCCACGCATTCGTGGTAAGGGTTTGAAGCATTGATACACTTCGGATGAACCCATCGCTCTTCTACCATGACTGAATCTTGGATCGCACCCCTTATTGATTCACACTCTCTCTAGGATCGCATTCGCTCCTAGTTTTCACCATCTCCTAGATTTTCTTCAATTGAATCCTTTAAATTCTCCTAAGATCTGAATCAAGAAGTGGCACTTGTTCCTTGATTCTCGCTTCCAAATCGCACTCGCTTTTAGCTACACTCACTTACACTCGCTTTTGACTAGAACTCACACTCCTCGCCTTACATTTATATTATATATATATATATATATATATATATATATATATATATATATATATATATATATATATATATATTTTTTATTTATTTATTTTACATGGTGGAATCGGTAGCCGCCACAAATCCGGGCACGTTGTCCGAATTTTTTATGGCCACCACAATATTATGCGTTGTCCGCCCTAAAAGCCGCCACAAATCTGCCACACAGATCTTCGCGTAGTTCGGCCCTATAACCACCATGTCACGATCATTTTAAACCTTTTACGCCTCTGAAAGCACCAAAGGGACAATCGTTCAATTCGAAAAGACCTGATATTTGAACCTTGGATCTCCGCCCCCTGATGAGGTTTGGGGGAACCAATTGGTCTACACCTCAGATCTTTCAAATTTTATATAATATTAAAAATAAAAAACTTATGAGTTTAAATCCAAATAAAGTTTTTTTTTTTTTTTTATAAGAAATAGGTAACACCTTTGCCCAACACAAAGCAGGACTACATATAAAACTCAGACATGTCACTATAAATCCTAGCTCGTTGGATAAGACAAAGTCAATGGAACACCTAACCTCCAAAGGAATTGAACCAAGACATTTAATCAACAAACACTCAACCGCTACCAACCTAACCAAAGCAGCCAACTAGTAAACACTCAACCATTACCAACCGACTTATCTCCTTTAAAATATATTACATTGTGGTTTGAACTTAGATCTTTATAAAAAAGTCTAAAACCCTAACTACTATGTTGTCTTAAACAATAAAATTTTAAGATAAAACTAAAAACCAAACTAAATTCTCTAACCAGCAAACTATAAATTTTAGTGAAAATCATCGCATCCCTTCTAAAATTATAAGAGTTTGAGCTACTTTTTGTAATTTAAACATTGTGTATGGTATAATTGAAAGCTAATACAATGCTTGAACTCAAATTCTTCCATTTAGATAATGAGACTTTCTTCGCCAAGAGAAAGAATTCTGAATAAACTTTTATGTTTTATTATTTCAATAGGAAGAATTCTGAATAAACTTTTATGTTTTATTATTTGGATGAAAATGTTTATAACATCCAAGTTTTTATATTGAACATCGTTTATAAATATGTATAAATATCAGCGTTCGTTTCGAGCAAACACAAGAGAAATCGACCTCACAACCACATGAATGATAATAACTAGGCAACTACCATTACACCAAATATCACTTGCTACTCCATCTCGTGTTATAATGTTTTGATTTATTTTCAAGTTGTGTAATAGTTTTTGTTTTATTAATGTCCATGAACAATATTTTGTCTTTTCACAACTGTTTATAAAGGAAGATAGACTTTTTCATTTTGTGATGACTAATCAAGCTTTAATTCCATATTAATCCAAAGAAAATGGACAATAAGACAAGCAAATCATTATCCTCCTAGCATGACATAATGCAAAGACCTAAACATTTATTTAATTATAAATCTTCACCAAGCGACGCTTACTCTACTCTTTTCCATGTTATTATTCCAGTATTAGTAGTATATATCAGACTCAAGCCTTCAATACCATCAATGTTTTTGGTAAATTGGAAAGGAGTACTACATGCACTTGAAAGGTTTCTTATGGCCAACGAAGTATTTATGATGTATATATTTAAATAAATATTAAGATTAAGGATAATAATTGTATTTTTATTTTTATGATAAAAATATCATATATGATAATTAATATTAAGATATATTATACAATGTTTTTTTAGTATTTTTATTTAATTAGTTCTTTGTAAAGTCGAGAGCTAAGCTTATTAATAAAGAATTATCACAATTACACATGTTGCAGTTTGATCCTTATACCTTTCTAAGAAGAGCCAAACATCGAAATGTGCGATGTCCCCTCTGGAACTATAATAAATATAGTAAACTATGAAATTTGTTGTTGCATTCTTTTTATCTCTCATACTTATATTTAATTAAAACATGAATAAAATCTACATTTAGTAGGGAAGATAAGAAAACCAAAGAGTTAAGTAGTAATAAAAAACTCCAAATTATGTCCCCAAGGGCTAGGCGGATTGGTAGTTGCTTGTCTGGCTAGAAATTTACCAAGAAGACACCCAGGTTCAAACCTTAGAGGTAGCCTGTTTGCAAAGGTAGTAGTCTGATATGAATTCTTTAAGTGCACGCCAGATCGATGACGATGATATGAATCCTGAGCAATCGATGGTCCTCCTCATGTCAAGTCAACAACAATGAGGTGGAATAGGTTTGGTGGGAGCAACCCCTATGGTTTGAACCATACTCATAGTTACTAAAAATAGTGTGCTTGTAACCAACTCTCCTATGAATAAAAAAGAAATGGCATTGCAATCAATGTAGTTAAAAATAGGTCAGGCATTGCAAACTAATAATATATTATAATAAATATATAATAAATAATATTAATTTGAAAGGCAAGAGGATTCATGTTATTATAGGATGACAAGAAGATTTCTTAAAAGAGTGCTTGAAATCTTGGTTTGAAAACAAGTCATATAAAGGTTGTATAGTTCTCACGTTGTTTATGTCATGGGGAGTATGAACGCAGGAATATTTCAAGATCAAGAGAAGCCTACTTGACAAATCTCCTCCCAAATCATTAGAAGTTTTAATAACTATAAAGTTATGGTAACAACAAAGATAATTAGACAAGTCATCCCTCCAAAAATCAATAAATTAAGGGTTTGGTTCTTTTTTAATGGGGCTAAACAGGGATCATAGAGTTTGTGGAGCAAGAGGATTACTATATATTTTAGACTCTCATTATTTGAAATTGAAATTCAAGGTTGAACTAGCATAAGGTTCCAATAATTATGTTGAAATTATGGCATTCAAATTATGGTTCAATTGGCAAATCAAAAGGAATACAAAATAAATCTAAATTTATAGAGACTCACATGTGAGAATAAACTAGATACTTGGTGTTTTTATGATGGAAAACATGGTTCTACAACCTATCTTCTCTCAAATAAAATAAGTTGTGGATTGAAGTAAAGCTTTTCCGTTTTGACATATTTTTAGAGTACTAAATAGGGAAGGAGATGAACTCTTAAAAGAGGGGCTTCAGGTGAAACCAGATACATGCTTAGTACGTAAATTCAATGAATGTAATGCACTAGAGCTACGTTGTATATAAAGGATGATTAATCCACTTTAAGTAAAGCAAGGACAATTAAAATAACTTTTTTAAAAAACTCAAAAGCTAGTGATTTAAAATATATTGGTTGATAATTTAGAAAGTGTTTAAAGATAGAAGCTAGCTTGATAGAGATAGCTAGCTATGATGTATAAGTGACTTGATTTTTAGGTCATTATTGAAGGGAATGTATGAGAGAGACACTAAAGAATGAAATTTCATATTTACTTAATATAAAATTATAATTTTTTTATAGCTATTTATCTTTAGCATAATAAAATAAGATATGAAGTTTCTAGGAATAGTGTAACTGTCGAGGCTTTGGCTATTCTTCGAGAGATCTAAAGTTCAAACCGCAACATGTGTGTGGTTGTGTGTTAAATTCCCTACTAATAAGTTCAACTCTCTCTTTTATGAGAGGTTATGGTGGGATGAAGATACCCCACCCTAACATAGATCATAAAAGTTTCTGAGACTAACTAAATCTTAATTTTATTTATATATATAGTATTAAGACAATTTTTATAATTAAACATTTAATAATACATGATCTAAAAATTTCTCACACTAACCAAATCTTAATTTTATACATATATGATATTCAAACAATTATTATAATTAAACATTTAATTATTACATTTTATAAGCTAAACAAAACCCTTCTGGTCCCCACCTTTTACATCAACACTAATAAAAGTTATATCATCCACTTTCATTCAATTTAACAATAATTAATTAATATTCTATTAAAGGGTTTTAAATTTATTAAATTATTTATTATATTATAACTAATAATATATGTATAGTTTTTAGTATAGTATAAAAGGTTGTATGTAGGTTCTCATCCTATATCATAATAAGATTTTTGATTGAGTCTTTAAACTCGTTATAATATCTTTTATATTAAATTCCGTTACTTTATGTTATATAATTCTTTTGATGCTTTTTTTTTTTAATTTATATGGTGGAGTCGGTAGCCGCCACGAATCTAGGGTTGTCTATTTTTTATGGCTGTCACAATATTTTGGGTTGTCCATCCTCGAAAGCTACCACACAGTGCCACCATATTCTGGGTTGTCCGCCCCCAAGCTGCCACACAGTTCTTTGTGCAGTCTGCCCTTATAACAACTATGCCATAATCATTTTATGGCATAGTTCTTTGTCCGCTCCCGAAGCTGCCACACAATTCTAGGTTGTCCGTCCTCGGAAGCTGCCACACAGTGCCACCGTATTCTGGGATGTCCGCTTTTGAAGTTACCACACAGTTCTTTGTGAAGTTTGCCCTTATAACAACTATGCCATATTCATTTTAAACCTTTTACGCCCCTAAAAACACCAGGAAAGGGATAAGCGTTCACTCCGACGAAAACCCATATATCTCGACAATTGTACCAAAAACTCATTTATTTAAATAATATTAATTTGAAAGACAAAGAAAATTCATGTTATTATAACAATTTATCATGATAAATCATTTACATATAGTTATTATGTAAATTACGAAATATTCAAACAATATTCCGGATAAGGCTTACCAACTATGCATATAAAGTAGAAAGAGAGGTACACCATGAAAGGATTTTAACAATACATTCAAGGATTTGGTAAGCGTTGGTTATCTATTTAATGACAAATCCAATGTCAAACCTCAAGTGGATAAGCCACTTGACATGTGCTCCAGTAGAAAAGTCCATGTTGGTACTTGTTAGCTACCAACCATCTACATGTGTTAATCCCCTCTTCAGGGTTGTGATTGGTAGAGTGGTTTCAGGGAGTATCCCTAGAATCTAGTATGTTAAATCCATGTTCTTTTGACTTTCCAATGCTATAAGGTCTTGTCAATGCCAAAAAAAATAAAAAGGACTCTATGATGCATACTACATGCCATTGATAGGCTTAGATCACTCCAATTAGAATGCACCTCTCTATTTAGTAGCATCATAGATTATTTATACCTATTCTATGATTTGAATTTACAATTTTGTAAGAACCAAAAATATATTAATTGAATGTATTTCCAAGGAGAATTGATAATTTTCTTATTTTTTAATATCAAATTTAAGTTCAAATTTTTGGACTTCCCTACTTCATCTTGTTAGTAGCGACTTATGCGAAGGGAGACCATCGATGACTTGAAATTGGAATCGTCCTGTTATTATCGGACTAGCGTGTACTCATCTCATAGAAGGAGTCATGATATTCTACTACTTTTACTCAAAAAAAACTTACTTTGAAAATTTGAAACTAAATTTCTTCTTAACAAAAACCAATACCATAAATTTTAATATACTTACCCTTTAACATCCATTGGCGACCAATCTCTCCAAAATGGTGGGGGCAATGTGTGTCAAAATATTCTTGTGGACACCGGTGTTGGTGGTCAACAATAATTTTAATGAAAATAGATGTTCAACCACCCTCATTTAAGGATAATAAAAAATAATACCTATAGTAGTACACCCTAATCTTCCTCATCGAACAAAACTGAAAACAAAACAATATACAAATGAAACAGATAAGGATTAAGAATTTCAAAATACCATTAAAAAAATATGGAAGAACCTGAAAATGCAGAAAAAAAAAACCACCACCTATCAGTGAATCCAAGCTCCACCGTATGAGCACTTCCCAACAATTGCCATCTTTAACGTTTATGAATTCCGATCAAGATCGTCGTCTGACATCCCGATTTCCCGTCACATCTCCTCCCCCTCCTCCATGGAGCCTGCACCGACCCACATCATCATCACCACGTCATCGTCATTATGATTCGTACGGCCCACATTCATGCATCCATGCACGAATTCGTCTGCTTGGCACGTTGGAGCCACTCCAAAAGTAAAAATTAAATTTTACCAGACGAGCTCGAAGTAAACGCGCGGGTAAAAGCTGCCTGTCACGTGCGGTCTCAAGTCCGTATTGGCCGGTTGGTCCGGTTCGGCTCTCCCGGGGCGTAATTATTATTAGCCCTTTTACGGTCGCGTGGATGAGCCGGCGCAGCGTGAGCAGCGCAGGCCGGAGGGCTTAACGATTCTGGCGGATCTTGTGACGGCGACGGGACAAGTCCGGGTGTCGGGAAACAGGGAGCGATGGCGACGTGAGCAAGGCCTACGTGGGGGTGTGGGCCCGACCTGTCAAATTGAAAAGTACAGAAGCTATCAAAATGTGGATTCGGAAGAACAGGGGTAGCCGGAAAGTTTCGTCTGTGGTGTGTCCTTTGCCGTTAAACTCGCCGAACGGACTGCTCCTGCAGGACGGTGATTGACCCGTCGTGATCCGTACCGGGAACCCACTTTCGTCTTTTTCTCTTTTGTTATTTGTATGTGGGGCCCTGTTTAAATATTATTCTATTTTATTTTTTATTTGGTCAATGTTAAGACTACGGTCGCATGAAAATTTTTAAATCTAAGGGGCCCAACCGGATCCTCGCACCCCCTCGTGGAGGGTGACCTTGTTTTAGAGGGTCGGACAACGACATGATCAATATGATGACTTGATATTTTCAGTAATTATTTTACTCCTGTCATTTGTTTTGGCGACCGGGTCTTTAGGCGTCATGATGGGTAAAACAAGCCTAACAGTGTGTTGGTCTTGGAAAATCCCATCCTACATTATTAGAAGCTTTTAATGTGGTTATCTTATTCTTATTAATATTTTTTATACATAGGGTATCCTTATAACCATAGTATTTTTACTATAGGTTGTTCAAAACTTGGGTTTATTTTTATAATCTCTTATCCTCGTTGAGGATTAGTTCCGTTGCTATGGAATTGACAATGACATGCACTATCTTTACCTCCGCAAGATTTATTTTCAAAGTTTAAACTTATATTATATTATTATTTTTAAGATGTTGAATTAGGTACTCAAAATTCAATTGATAGTGTTGGTGCGGGGACATGACTTTAACGATGTAGAACTCCCTGATCATAGTCTCTCAGATCAAAGCAGCCCAACAAAAAAGTTTTTTGCTTAAAAAAATAATCTAAATAAATTTTTTATCCAAATATATAATTGATATGACATATTATAAATTTTAATGGAAAAACCTAAATTCAAACTAGAGAATAGATATAAAGAACCTCCTCAATTATTTTGTTTTTTAAATTAAAAAAATGGTTAATTGAAGGTGCCCATGCATAGCCAGTAGCCGATCGACTCCTCTCCATCTTGTACCTGACTGATGACGGAGATCTGTTTGCTGTTTGTCCGACGGTCCCTTTTATGCCACGTGTTGAACCAGATTGACGAAGACGGTGCGAACCCTTTGCATCCGGTGATCCCCATCTCACGTCGGGTTACCATTAACGAGACGGTGGGTGTGTTGGAAGCCTTCGCTAATAGTTTGAACCCTGCCAACTACGCTGACAGTTACTAAAAATTGTGATTGTAACCAATTCATCTATGTAACCAAAAAAAGGTGCGAAATTCTCAAAAGGTGTAGTTTGGAGTTTTGACCGAGGAGGGCGGTTGTTAGTCATATAGAGCTGACATTGGTATGGTCTTGGAGGAAATTTTTCTATGGTGTTAACTAACATAGAGAAGTTCGTTGGGGAAAAATCCTACTGGTGACCTAATGGATCTGTGCATTGACAAGATGAATGCTCACGTGCCAAAATTAGATGCATTAGACGTTGTCAACAAACCATATGAAGAAATTTTTTGTGACTGCCAAAATTAGATACATTATTAGACGTTGTCAACAACCCATATGAAAGAAATTTTTTAAAACGGTTGAGAAATTAAAATATTGCTTTTCTTACCATAAATATCCCCTCCATCCGAGGATAAATTTTAAACATAGGTATGGATTTGTCAAAACTACCTATTATATCCATATCAATTTGTTTGAAGTTGAGATGATCTCAAACACTTTATATAGTAAATACTTTAATATATTAAATACTTTAATATATGAGAAGTTGGAATGTATTCAACTTTGATTTTATATATTCTATTGAAAAAACCATGATAGCTATGTTTTGTATATATATCTATAAAATAAGATGAAATATAGGGAGGAATAGTTATTGCTTGATGTTATTGACTAAAGTAATACTTTTTAGTTGGTATTGAGTAGTAGTTGTAAGCTAGAGGTAGATATGTAATATGGTGAATGATTATAATGGAAAGATATATGCAACCTCGAAAATATTTTATAATTGGTTATGAATTATCTTGTTATGTAAATAATATTTCTTATTTTTAATATTAATATATAATTGTTTTTTATGGATAAGATAAATACTTATAAAATAAGGTGAAATATAGAGTAATAGTTATTGTTTTTTTAATTGATTAAAGTAATATTTTTTTAGTTGATATGTTTTATTTGTAAAGGATTGAATAGTAGTTGCAATTTAGAGATGGATTTGCACTATGATGAATAATTATAATGGAAAGAGGTATGGGACTTTTCTAATATAATGAATAGGAATTATTCTATGATTGACTATAAATTGTCACGTGAATAATATTTTTTACTTTTAATATTAATGTATAATTGGTTACCTATGGATATGTAGATTCGAAAACCTCACTTGTGTGCGGGAGGATTTGATAGAACCCCTACTTCCCTGCTTAAGGATCTCCTTCCAAAGGAGGCCTCTGAGATGTGGAAATCTTCAATACGAGTAGGTTCTACTTCATGTATTTATCAAGGTGTCTAAGTATGTTGTTGATATTATGCTTGATGGTGTTTAATGGGTTTATTCAACAAACACCTAGAGTTTTGGATTGTTAATATGGCTTTTTATCAAGCCTTAATCAGATAAAATTTGCTCAAACCTAAGGTAAATATCATCTAAAATGAATGCTAAGTATAAACACGCAAAATACAAGAATACAAGAGCTAGCCTAGTATGCTTTTGAGTTTAAATTATAAACTATTCTAAAAGAGGGTTTTATTTTCCAAGGCAAACAAGAGATAATGCATCAAACAAGTTAACCTAAAATGCAACTATATGACTTTTGATTTCTTGCCTAATTACTTTTGAAGGAAATGATTTTAGATCTATGCTAGGATTCCTTGATTTTGGCCAAAAATAAATGTTGTTAAAAGAAGGATTTGAACTATTTTAAGGGTTCCTTGATTGACCAAAATAGATATGATTTTAGACAAGCAAACTATGAAAACAGAGAATTACAGACTAAAAATAGTGAAATTACAGTAAGTAGGTAGGTGCCAAGTGGTAGGGTTACCTTTTTTGGAGCCTGATTAAATTTGTCATTGATTGGTAATTTTGAAAACTTGTAAAAATAAAGAGGAAAATTAGGGTTTTCTATTTTGAGAGGTCTATCTGATTATAGAGAGGTGATAAGCTATCTTCCCAGTTGATTAGACCCCTTGTTAATGTAAAATTGAGTATGAACTAACCTCCTTTCGAAATGGATGTAGGGCCTGTCAAATTTACCAATGAGTGTCAAATTTGCCAATGACGAATTTGATAGTGACTGGAGAATTTGCTTTGTGTATCCCAAAGAGTCAAATTCGCCAATGGCTATAAGGAGTGATAAATTTGTCTTGAAACATGGATGATTGAGTTTTGGATCAAATTTTAGGATTGTTTTGGTCAAATTTAAGATGCAGTGTAGGGGTAAGATAGAGGAATAGATTTATAAAGTCTATTGCCTACAAATTACCAGAATTTAAACTATATAATTGCAAAATCTATCATAGTTTATGAAGCAAATTAGATGTGCTTGAGAGAAATGGATAGTACCTAAGAAGTGACTAAAATTGAAATTTATAAAAGCTTGGATGGTCTAGAAGTGCCTTAAGAATGCCTGCAAAGGGGGAAGGAATGGATTACAAAGCATATTTAAACTTATGCTATAGCAAAAAGAGTGTAATACAATGAAAGATAAATGCTAATGAAGATATATGAATTTGTTAGAGTATATTACATTAGTTGGTAGATGTCAATGTACCACCTTGGGTACATTATTAGATTAGGAGTTTATCTTATGTTAAGTAGTTACCTGAGGAAGAAGTAACAAATGCACAAGTGTTAGAATGTGCAATCATATAAATGTGCATGTAGTCCACATGTACATTAGTCATAAAATAGGTAGAGTAAATCCCAAGGAACTTATCTTCCTATATGTATTTACCTTGAGCTATAGAGAAGAAAGAGAGGTGTGTGACAGAGAGATAAAGTCACTATAGAGTGGTGAGTATGTACAATGTAGATCTTCATTGTAAAATTTTGGAGTGTTCAAAGTCCTCCATTATATTGCATTGTACTATTTTTGTGAGCTTTCATTAATGATATTTTACTAAGTTATTACAGAAGTCTATTCTCTTATTTTCTTGCATATATAAGTACCATTATCATATAATTATCATATCCTGCATATTTTACATCTTGTGGTTGCATATCCATTAATATACATCACCAAAATCTAACAATGGTATCATAGCACATGGTAGATCAATAGGAAATAGGGAGAGCCACAAAGAGAGATTGAGAGGAGTTCAAAAATCTCAGTTCCAAAAATTTCAAACTTGTGGCTAGAGTCTTTTCATATATTTGCAAAAGAACTTGTGAAGACTAGGACTCAGCGTTAATTCCACTAGATTGACAAATCAACTAGTGAAGTTCATTATCTGTAGAATTATAGATTCTTCCATTCCATTTTCTAACATATTGTTGCAAAAAAAAGGAGATTTAGAGAAATTTGGAAAGCTTTGTACATAGCACTAGGAAGAATATATTCATTAGAATAATTTCAACACTTGTAGTAATAAGTAGAAGATTGAATATTTTAGAGATCTAAGAAAATATCCCATTACAAGATATGTAGACCTACATATTACAAAAGAGAGGAAAATGATATATCAGCCTTATTGAAAACTCAAGGAAGAAGAGACTCTAGAGACGAGTCCAGGAGATCTCCATTGAAGATTGAAGCAAACTGATTGTAGAAGGAGAAAACAACTCAAGATGTTGAAAAAGACCTACAAGAGATACCATTGAATAACTTCCAATTCAAGAAGATAGAATATTGAAGAAGGAAAAAATAAAAAGTCCCATTCTAGATTCTAGCAACATCAAATTTTAGAGATCTAGGAAGGAGATCTCATTGCCAACACTTCCATAGTAGAAGGTTGAAGGAAAGGTCTCATTGGGAATACCAAATAAGTTGTGTGTTAGGATCCTAGATCCTAACTTATGGTTTATCAATGGTATTAATGGAAGATATTTGAAATGCAAGAAAATGAATCACAATTTTACAAAGAATCACTGTTTCACTAGTAAGGGAGTCCCTCCAATGTATCAAATAAACAATTATATATTCTTATTCTTGGATGCCTTATGATAATATCAAACCCTAATATTTATATCTATCCTAGGGCTACATGGATGAAGGGATGTGACTATTCATGTTAGTAATTAATAATATAATAATAAATGAATTAATAATATTAACTATTAATGTTAGGATGGAGGATCCTAACATGCCACTTCTCTCGGAAGAAGCTTTGTCCTCAAAGCTAAGACTAAGGAAATTGTTGTTGAAATTGATGAGGAGCTTTCCAAGTAGTATTTGCACAAGTTTAATGTCACTTTTTTTGAGGTAGGGATATCTTGAGGGTCGAAGCATTAGTGGGGGGTTTCCAGGAAGAATAGTAGAATTGTGATGATGGTGGGCTTCCACTTTAGTTGGTTCTTCCTATGTAGAATGAAGGAAAAATAAATGTGCACTCACTCTTTTGCGTCCTTTATGAATTTGTTTGCCTATATGGTGAGAACTCATTATTGGTGAGGAACTTGTGTATAGTTTTTGTAGAGTGTATGTTTGGATTTCATTAGTCACTTCGTGTATGTCTACCTCATCCTTTCCTAGTGCATCGATCACTTCTTATACATCGACCTCATTGTTTTCATTGTTGTGAGTAGGTGCATCGATCACTTCAAACACAACTACCCCATATTATTGCTCTATGGAGTGATAGGGATCAACTACATTTAGCAATTGTACATCTACCTCATCTTTGCTTGTTATGGATTGACAAGGATCAACTTCCTACAATAAATATAATGTTAGTGTAGTGCATTTATGGTAGGGTTAAAATTGTTCATCACAATTATCATAGAGGTCTTTCACTCGTCGTTCCTTCATCTCTTCAAAGACGAGACTTTTAATTGGTAAAGTTTGGTTAGGTTTGGGGGTGGTATAAGTGGTTTGTGATTTTCCCATAGGTGGTTTTCCTAATCGACGTTGAACCTTGAGTTTATCTTTGGCTAACAAAGCTAATCCAAAGGTTTGCATCATGGTATAGGGATTGAACCTCATCACCTCCATTCTAATTTCCTCTTTCAATCCTTTGATGAAACAATTTATGAGAAATGATTCATCCCATCATGTGTTGTGTTTGGTGATATCCCTAAACTGGGTTTGATACTCATGCACAAAAGTTATTTGATGAAGGGTGGTGATATGAATTGACAAAAGCATGTTGGGGTCATGAGATCGTCCTTCATCTGCCATGTTGATAGTTTAAGATTGTTGCAATATTTTTTTGATGAAAGGCCATTTTAATTATAAAAATAAAAGTCCTTTACAACCAAAAAAAGAGTGTGGGTGGAGAAAAAATCACACCCTGGATGACACTAACTTATCCTAATAGCGGATAAAGAAAAACAAACTGCACAAAACGGGCACCACGACCATCAACACCAAACTAGAAACAGTCTACAACCAGAAAGGCCTTAAGGAAGGGAGCCTTTGGCAGACAGAGCCTTATCCATTGAAGTGGGTGGTTCCCCCACCCATCAAAGCGCTCCTCACCCCAGCCTGAAGCATGAGTAATGGGAGAAGAAGGACGAGACCAGCCAGAAAGATGTCCGTGGCTGCCCGAGGCCCCCCATCCATCATTAGGCATAGGCGCAGATTGTTGTGTGAACACAAGCACAAAATGCTGAGAGATATATGGATCCAACTGTTGCAGCATGCCCCCATAGTCACGAGATCTACTCCGAGGAGGCTGACATCATGCACGATCTGGGCATCGACGCGAACGAGATCGAGTTGGGTGAGGAGGCGAACGATCAAGGGCCTCCCTACTGACGGCACATGGGGCGTCACCCCAATATTTTAGCAAAGCCTACAAATGGTCCAGCTCCATAGCCACCTTTTTAGCCTGGTCACAGATCTGAAACCACACATCATGAAAAACTTCGAGCTTGTCAGCAAACGAAAAATCCTGAGACGGATCAACCTGCTTGAAAATAATTTTGTTTCTAGATTTCCAAATGTGAAACAAAAGGCTGACTCTGAAGATTTGCCACACCTCCCTCAACGGGAGAGAAAACTGAATGGGATCACCCAGAAGGACATGATGCCATGAAAGTTGCAGGGGCATAAATGGAGCAAAGAAAGAACCCACCCAACTCCAAGCGAGACTGGCACGTCTACAGGCCCAAAAAATATGCATACAAGACTCTGGTTCTTGAAAAAATGGGCATCGAGGCTCAGGCACCCCCATATAAGAAAGTTTGCTGCCAAGGGGTAAACCCTGACACAATAAGCTCCAGGAAAAAAAGCTTTCTTTGGCTCCAGATAAGATGCCCAAGCTGAGTGAAATCTGGTTTTCCACCTAGAGGGTGTTGAGATAAGGTCCCATTTGACATTGAGCTTGGGCACCATGGGGGCAGTTGGCGTAAGCCACTCATAACCCTGCCTGGCTTTGTAGCTGAGCAAGGAAGTGCTCTTATACCAGGCCCAATATTTCCACCAGGGTTTCTGGGATCTGACACCTAATTTTTGCCATAAGGAGAAGGGTGTATGGTCAAGAACAACATCATACGTAGCCTTGTCAGCTGGTCAAACGAAACATTCTTTTAAAATCATTCCAAGGAATCCAATATCTATTTTCCTTGGAGTAGAAATCTGCAATGGCGGCAATGCCCCGCTTAAAAATTTTTTGGGCATGGACCCAGGGAACTTGAGCCAACGACTTACCCTGAAGCTTGAAGACAGGGGACCACCAAACATTGAGAAGATTGATGGAGAGGCCTTTATGTGAATGGACCCCCTTCCAAACAATCCAAGGGTTTAATTGTTGCCAAGCCTTCCATATGCTTTTGATGACAAAGGAGCCAGGGATTTTAATGAAAACTGGGGCCAACACTAGAGAGGGCAAATCCATTCCTGCCCAGGCTCGACGGTTGAGGGGAAGCCCAACCGAGATGCAATGTCTGAGAAGGACTTTCCATGCTTCAGGTCCTTTGAGAGCCCACACAATCCATTTAGCACATAGGGCTAACCCTTGACGCTTACAGTCCAACAAACCCATACCCCCTTCTTGTCGTGGGAGACAACAAATATCCCAAGCCACTCTGTGAAAGCCCTTCCGCTCAGACCCACTAGACCACAAAAAATCCCGCAGTAATTTTTCAAGCCATTTGTAACAAGCCTGGGAAGGGACCCAACAAGATGAATAATAAACATGCGTGGAAGCCAACACTTTCGAGCAAATTTGGAATTTTCCAGCAAGAGACAACTTCTTAGCATTCCAATATTCCAGCTTGCTTTCCACTTTGTTGATGACATAAGACCATAATTGGGATGGAGAGCCTTGAAAGGCAAAAGGAATGCCCAGGAATTTGAAGATTTCTCTAGGCTGAATCCAACTCCACTGCACATGTTGAAGCCATTGGGGAAGAGGTTGCAGGGATTGTCTATAACAAGAGGTTTTCCTCCATTGAATATTAGACCCGGAGGCTTTGCAAAAAATATCAAGACAAGACAGAGCTTCAGAAAGGGATTGCTCATCCTCGTTCAGAGTGAGGAAGGAATCATCAACAAAGTGGTCGTTAATGAGTTGACCAGCATTCCCAGGAAGGGAAATACCCCGAAGCAGCCCAAGAGAGGTACGGTTGGCCAAAATATAACCAAAGGCTTCTGCTGCTAAAATAAATAGTGAGGGGGCCAAAGGACATCCCTGCCTTACTGACCTATGCAAACCAATAGCATCAGTTTGAAACTTGTTGAGAGAAAGCACAACTGACGCATCCTGAAAAAGCATTTTAATAGAAGAAATAAACTGAGGACCAAAGCCAAGAGCTTCCAACATGGAAAGAATGAAAACCCACTCAATTCGATCATAAGCCTTTTCAAAGTCAAGCTTGAGGAAGAGGGCCTATTGACTAGACCTACGAGCCCACTCCATCCCTTCCCAAATGGTGAGAACGTTGTCCAAAATATAATGATTCTGAATAAAGCCAGTTTGCTCAACCCTCACAATAGAGGGAAGCAAGGGCCTAATCCGCAAAGCAAGCGCTTTGGAAATGATCTTGTAGTTGACATTAAGCAAAGTTATTGGCCTCCAATTTGTGATGATTTCTGGATCCCCTAACTTTGGGATAAACTTGATATTGCCCTTATTGATAATAGCACCTAAGGAGCCAGTCTGCAGGGCTTCCAAATACACTTTATGCAAGTCAGGACCAACAAACTCCCAACAAGTTTTGTAAAATTTGTAGGGGAAGCCATCAAGCCCTAGGGCCTTAGCATCTGCCATTTGAAATAGGGCATCCACAAGATCCTGCACTGATAAGGGGTATTCACAATCATTTCGTTGCACTAGGGAAAGGCAAGTTGGGATAACCTCTTTGCAACATTGGAGGGCTAGTTCTCTTTCAGGGGTGTATGACTGAGCAGCAAAAACATGAGTATAATGTTGGGTAAATTCAGCTACTATCTCAGGAAAAGAGGTGGTGCAAACCCCATTAACCAATAAAGCTTTGAATTGAGTGGAGTGTCGAGGAGGCCGGAGCCTCTAAAAAAATTCTTTAGAAACATGGTCACCCACTTTGAGCCAATGCAACCTGGCTTTAATATGAGCCCCTCTGGCCTCATACACTTCAGCCACTTTGAGCTCATGTCGGATCTGAGCGACATGGGCTTGAATGGAGGAGTCAAATGGGGAAGCCTCAAGATGGAAGGAGGCATGTGCAAGCTCGTTACGTAGAGCAATATTAGAGCGACGATGCAGTTGCACCACCTTCTTCCCCAGGCTTCTAAGCAGAGCAGTGGTTCAAAAAATGGCATCATTCCACCACTCAATCCATCTTGAATCTCCATTGGGTCTGGGGACAAGGTTCCAGATCCTTTGGATGTGACAAACAGTGGTATCATGTTGCAAGAAAGAAGTGTTAAGAAAAAACTGAGCATGAATAGGCCATTGATGGGTGGAGGAAGCATGAACAGAGAACATTATGGGGGAATGATCGAACGAGACCATACCAGGAATGGTTTCAAAAAAAGGGACTGAAGGGAGCCAATGAGAAAAAGAAAACTCGTGTTGGTCTGACAACATAGCCCTATCCAACCTTTTTAAAACTCTTGCGGGGCCTGACTAAAAATTAGACCACGTGAACCACAAATGCTTGGGAAACTGACCCGCAGAGAAACAAACATTGGGATCGAAGACCCCCAACTTATTTTTCATAAAGTACCATGTCTGTCGCTCTCTCGAGGCCCACCTATTGGGGATCTGGCCCACTTTATCATAAGCCTTCTCGATCATATTGAAATCACCACACATCAGCCAGACCACGATAGGTAAGGACAAAGCACACCATCTCCACAGGGCACATCTATCTTGGACCTCATTAGAGGTGTAGATATTAATAATCCCAAAGGAAAGACCTCCAACTTCGAGCAGAATCCAAACCACGTGATGAGAGGGGTCAGAACCCCATGTGACAAAATTGCTCGCCCACCTATTATTAAGCAAAATGATAGCACCTCCGCTGCCCTGATTGTGGTTGGTGGCATACATCTGACTTCCAGGCCATAACATAGAACAAGCAGATTGCAAATTGAAACCTACCACTTTGACTTCTTGTAAACACACAAAATTTGGATGATCGTAGAGACTGGAACAGGTAGTGAGTTCATCCCAAACCATGTAACGTCAAACTGGGTCTATCAACCCATGCACATTCCAAGATAGAAACAACATTAAAAAGAGTCGAGTTGCATACCCCCACTGGCCTCAGTTGCATTATCCGACAACAGGTGGTAGGAGTTATTCCTGAAGGCTTCCATGGTGGCGGAAGAGAAAGAAGTTTACCATCACTTGTCCAAATGAGCAAGCCGCTCACCTCACGGGGGGCTACGGGACCGCCGTCCTAAGCTCTGAGAGAAACTTCCTTCAACCACTACCTCATTCGGAGAACCCAAGGGCACAGTGGACCGAAACCCTTCATCGTGGTCTACAGACTCTACGGTCGATGGAGGAGAGTGGACAGGGGCTGACTCCATAATCGACTGTTGCATGGGAGGCTTAGGCGCTAGGGCCTGAGCATACATTACCACTGTGTGCCCCGCCTGAGTGGGCTTGCCACCTTTCCCTTTCTTGCATGAAACCTCAGTCCACTCACCATATTTTGAAGGAGGGTGCGGGGTGGTGGGAGAGAAAACAACACCAGTTGTCGGGGTAGACGCCTTGGCCTTGAATTTTTCAGCCATCAAGGGGCAATCCTTAATGTGGTGGGAGGCTGATTGGCAATGGTAGCATGTGTTAGGGAGGTTGATATACACCACCCACTGATGAATACGGGTAGAACCAACCTGAATGTCAATATACTCCTTCAGGGTTTTAGCCAGGTCAACCTTGACACACATTCTCCTACTAGGATGGACCGACATGAACCGAGAGGGTTCATCATAGACAAATTCACCGAGGGTGGACACCAAATTTTTTAGAAAGGGCCAGCATGCAGTGGGGAGGTCCAAGAATTCTACCCAAATAGGCATGACCAGGGAAATAGAATTAGAAACCGTGAAATCTTGGCTCCACGACTGAAAAATGAGCAGTGAACTATTAATGTAACTAGGACCCTTATTGAGGACCTTCTGGGCTTGGTCGGGACTACCAAAATGAAAATGAAAAAAACCCTTGGAGAGATTTTGGACATGGTCGACTTGAATCCCATATGGATGCCAATACTACTCAATCCAGTTCTTAAGGACATGCTCAGGGGGAATCCGACCCAAAAAATACCCGATAAGAGTATTGTTTTCAAACCAAGAACACGCCTGATTGAATTCATGTAGAGGAATCACAAAATCAGGTTTAGAATTACCTCATGGTACACCTTGGGAATGAATTTCTTGGGCCGTTTGTTCACCTCCGGAGCCATTCCTCTCACCACCAGCTTCAGACGAAGCCGGGGGAGGAGAAGCCAACATAATAACACCCACGAAGCAAGCGCAACACGAAGGCCGGCACAAGCTCCCAGAGAATGAACGAAAACTTCCAGAAACCCTAGGACAACACATAGAACGACATGTAGGGGGCACTTTCTAGTCTCAATAATTCAAACTTCGCTTGTTACAATATTAAAAAAAGAGCATCTTTATACAAAATGTCGATAGAAGGTCTGCCAACTGAAATTCAAATGATCTATGGTGACAAATTGGGGACAAATTTTTCTTTTTTTTGTTTTAAATTTTCGTAAAAATTTAAATCAAATTTTGTTTTTGTTTTAAATTTTATGCAAATCTTCAAATCAAATTTTGTTTTGGGTTAAAATTTTTAGCAAAAATTAAATATAATTGCCCTCCAAAAATTGGTTTTAAGCAACTTAATATTGGCACCCCTCAATGGTCACCAGTTTTGATTTTTTTCAAATTTGAATTGATAACACAAACTAGTGGGAAAGCATGAGGTCCATGGCGAGGAGCACGAGGTGGTTAACTTTAGTGACGAGTGGGATCAGTCAAAAAAATCAAGCACAAGATGGGTGGCATAAATGGGGGTAGTCAACAACATCAAGCATGAGGTGAGTGGCATTAGTGATGGGCGGGGGCAGTGCCCAGTCAGCAGTGTTAAGCATGAGGTGAGTGGCATCAATGAGCAAGGGAAGGGTGAGCATGAGGCATGGGCAATGGAATGATGATAGACAGTGGATGTCACACGAGGTGCAGGAGGGGGTGCATGACCTAAGTCACAACCTCTTTTACGCATTCTCGCATATATAAAAACTTAGTCCTCCTTTTCCTTGCCAATGTGGGACTAATGTCCCTTAAATAAAACAAAAAATAATCTCACACAAGATTTTGAAGATGAAGATTAATACGGTGTCCAGAAAATACTTTTAAACCTTATGTTTAATGTAATTTATTTTACCGATTTTTTGTTGGTTTCCCAAAAAATATCATCATGCGTTAGATCAAGTTTCTTCCATAGTTTTGAATGTGTTTTTTAGGATCTCGTAGTTATCTACCATTGGAGAATGATGTCAAGCAGATATAATATTGGAAAAAATGTTCTAATGATGCTTCAAGAGTGATCTGTCAATGACACCAAGCACGATACAAATCTAGAGATGACATCATGTGGAGAAATGAATTGGATTCGCTTTCAAATGATTGCTATGGTAGGTAATGGCTTATAGAGGTTTGTGAGTGGAGTGATAGATGATATGGTGGCTTACATAATTTGTGAGTGGTTCTATTACTATCGAAGATGGAACATCACAATGATATGGTAGCTTGAGCGGTGCTATCACTACTAGGTGTAATATGCTATGCAATGGGTGGAAGATGTTTGATATGTTGTGGTTTACGAACATGAGCGAGTGGTGTATGAGAAGGACTTAAGAAGGCACAGGAATTTAACCGCTCTGATGCTAGATGTTAGGATCCTAGATCCTAACTTATGGTTTATCAATGATATTAATGAAAGATATTCGAAATGCAAGAAAATGAATCATGGTTTTATAAAGAATCATTGTTTCATTGGTAAGGGAGTTCCTCCAATGTATCAAATAAACAATTATATATACTTATTCATGGATGCCTTATGATAATATAAAAATCTAATATTTATATCTATCCTAGGGCTACATGGATGAAGAGACGTGATTATTAACATTAGTGATTAGTAATATAATAATTAATGAATTAATAATATTAACTATTAATGTTAGGATGGAGGATCGAAGAGGTCTCAAGGAGAAACAAGGAGAAGAATTGGTGAGCCTCATTGAAGGAGATTCAAAGAAGTTCATTAAAAGAGTTCCAAGGAGAACTCATTGGATAAATTTACCACCAAGGAGAAGTTATTTATAAAGGATGATTTTGGATTTGACAACAAGCTCAAATGGAGATAGATTTGGTAAGAAGCTTACCAAATTTTAGAGGATATTGGTGAAGACCTCAAGACTTTTAGATTCTTGAGAAGAAGGCCTAGATTGAAGTTAGAATTTGACAAGGAGACTGAAGGAGAAAGGAGCCAAACATTACTACCAAAATTGAAAGGTTTGAAGATTGCCTTTGAAGGCTAGAAGGCTCATTCAGAGAAAGGAGATAGGGGTTTTCTAAAACTACAGTAGAATACTGAAGGGTTCTTAAAGGAAAATATTAGCTACTATTTGGAGGAGTTCCCTACCAAAATTTTGAGATTCAAGAAAACCAGCTCAGTGAAGAAATTGGCTGATTTGAAATATAAAATATTTTATATTTGAGCATAGAAATAAAACAACAAGTTGGGTAGCATCAAGGTTTAGATATCTAGGATACATCCTGAAGGAGAATTGAAGTCACCTACTACAGTTTTAGGGTAGAAAATTAGAGGGTTTCAAAGCTGCAAATAGGTGAGCTCAGGAGCTATTTTGGATAGAAATAAAGAGCTACAATTTCATCCATTGTAAGACAATAATTTGGTGAATATATACACCAAGATATCCATCATCTATAGAGATCTTGAAGGTAAGCAAATTAGGTGCAAAGGGTTAATTGCTTGAACACTTATTTAGTTTATTATTAAGGTACATTAAAGCACCATATTACAGTTTAAAGTTGCAAGAGAGTAAGTTGCATATTAGAGTCTTCAAAGGGAGTGCATAAGATAGTTTCTTTTAAGGTTAATAACTGCACATTAAAATAGGAGTTAGATATATTTTGATAGAAAGAAAATATCTTCCTATTATCTAGTTACAATAAAGAAGACATTATGCTTATGTGAAAGTTGCAGAGTTTATTAATGCATTTAAGAGTTCTTTAAGAGTTACTATTAGTGCATCTTGCAAGTTACTTTGAAGGAGCAATAAGGTGATATTACTATTGCACTATTTTAGTTGTTCTTAACTACATTAAACTTATTAATCTTAAAGGATTATTATGTGCATTGGTTGTTAAGTTAAAGTGAAAAAACAAAGAGCACAAATCAATGTACTATCAAAGTGTCTAGAGATACTATTGAGCACATAGAACCTACAACTTATTGTGGCCTAGAGACACCACCAAACAGGGTAATATTCCTCCAAGGAGTGGAGAAGAAATCCATCATCAAAATAAGAGAAGGAGCTAAAAAATGAGACTAGTAGAGTCTCATATTTCAGGTGCAACTAAGGAGCATTTTACAGGGTTATATAAGCACCGAATTTATCTCTATTATTACATCAAAGGGAGACAAAATTTAAGTGTCTCAAGGACACTCTACATAGACTATCATATTATCTACAAGCAACCTCTATTAGCACTAACAAAAATGCTCAAAGAGAAGCTATACAAAAAGGGGCTCAACATTCACCATAAGCACTAGCAAATGTGCTTAAGAAATGAGCCAATCGAAGGGCTTGATATCTGTCATTGGTAAGGTAAGCACAACCCAATGTGCTTGAGAAAAGAACCATCCATAAGGTTCGATATCTGACTCATTAAGGTGTTAGAAGATACCTTAGTCTAGAACCCAAGGCAACATCAACCTATAGAATAGAAGGGGCCTACATAAGGTGAATATAATCTATTACACCCTATGTAAAAACACAATGCTAAGGACAACATATTGCAAGCAAGGAGGAGCAAGGTATAAGGTGATATCAAAGGTGTATTACCATATCTTCAACATGGTTGAATCAACAATCAATAACTACATCGAAAGCTACCATTGGAACACAATTACAACACTTGGAAGCCATCACAATTGGAGCCAGTTTCATCACATCAATGTTTGCTTATAAAGAGATCATTGAACACAAGAAACAATAAGGCATTTATTGACATGAAATGGATGTAGAATAAGAGATGTTTGGGAAGCTCTACATGCATGGTTTTAGAGTGACACTTGTAAAGTTCTACCAGGGATATTGTACCACTTGGAACAAAGGTGAAAGAGCATCTCCATATTCATAATGCCAGTGCTCAAGAGAAAGGGTGCCTAAGTAAAATAATACCTCTCATCATAGCTATAACACTTAAGAAGTTATCTATAGCATTCATCAATGCTTGGGAGTTACATTCAAACTTGAACCATGTAACATAATGCTTCTCAAGACCCATAATAGGAATTGTTCCACCTAAGGAGGAGACCAAGAATCTTGGGAAATGCCTAGTAAAACTTGAAACTTGATTAAATATAAGGAAAGCACATTTATAGCTACTAGAAGTAAGAGCGCTCATAGAGGAGGAAGCACAGCCTATGTAAGCATTGAATGTAGAGAAGTTAAGGTGAATTTAAGTGGGATTAAGAGCAGATTCAAGGTGTGATTAAGAGCGAGTATCCAAGGAGTAGAAGTGGATTCAAAGGAGCATTAAATACTGATAGCAAACTTGCTGTCATCACTATCATACATCCGCCATCGAAGGAATACAACGTCCACTAATACAACGCCCACTATTTAGAAGGTTACATCATTATAGAGGTAAGGTTTTACCTTAATTAAAATTACTTTCATTTAGGAGTGATAAGGTGTATAACATAAGGTTGAAGTTCATTCATCATTTACGTTGGGGATTTTAGAAAAATCAACCTTAATACATTTGAAAGCATATCAAAGGAGTACATAGTATTTCAAATCACTTTAGTTGAAATACAAGTATTTTAATATTTGCAATTAAATACCATAGGAGATATAAGGGTTTCTACTTGAAAAATCAAAACTTTATTATATTGCAAATATTATTATTTTCTAATATTCCAAATTAGGGAGTTATAAGGAATACTACATCAAACATAGTTTATTGGAATTTAGAAAATTAAACTATTGGTTATTAAAGGATAAAGAAGTAAAATTATTGCTTACTTAAAAGAGTTGGAATTATTTACTTATACTTGTCCCATAGTCACATTAAAGGGACAAAAGAAATCCAACCATAGAGAACTTCATCAAATTGAAAAGTGCATAGGGAGAAAGGAAATTAGGAGTTGAAAATCAAACCATTAGGGAGTCAAAAGGGATTCAACTCAAAGTAAACCTAAAATATAAGTCTACTATCAAGCACTTTATCAAAACCTTAGATTAATTAAATCACTTGGGAGACATAAGGAATCCTACAAAACCTAAGTCTTGGATAGGTTTTATCAAATTGGTTCACATACTCTAAACTAGGGATTCATAAGGTAGACTACTACAAAGGATCTATCAAAAGTATCTAATCATACACTACAATATTTTAGTAAGCTTAGAATTCAAATTGAAAGATACAAAGTCTTCAAAGTGACAATAATCTATTAAAACAAAGGAAAAAGAAAGATGTCAACCTCAAATAATACAGTGAACAATGACATAATAACACCATTAGAAAAGAAAGAGCAAGTGCTATAAAAATTGGAATAAGAAATTTACTTATAAAGTCTGAAGGAAACTTAGACCTTACTTCAAAAGTGATTCATAGTGAAGCTTTAAAAGATAACTTTGAAACCATGGAATATTATCTACATGCTCAACTCACTGAAGCAATTGATAATGGAAAGAGTGACATTCAAATTCCTTTAGACTTTGGTAGCATATTGTATATGGCATTACTTACATTCAAATGCTACAAGGATGAGAATGTAGAACAAAAAGGATTGATAGAATCTCTTAAAAAGAAAACAGAAATGGATGAATCATATTTAGAAAAGATATTTCAATCCTCATGCAGTATTGGTACTTCAAGTTCTACTAACTCAAGATCTTATCATGATGCCTTAAGTGTTTGTTCAGAAGTCTTTATACACAACAAGAACAATAATGAGAAGAACAAAGACAAAGAGGAAATACTTTTGCAAGAATCTGGTGATAGTACGACCACTTATGAAAGTGCAAAAATAGGATCCAAAGGAAAAAATAAATAAGTAGAAGGGAATCAAAAAGGGCACTTAGCTCGGGAGATCCTCGAGATTCAAGAACTGGAAGAACCTACAGAGGAACATGAAGTTAAATATCTCTTAGCAAAGATGACATTTTATGAAGACACTAACTACTTGCTTGAACATGATCAAACATCATAGAAGGAGAGTACAATGTCCATACAGATGAAGATCCATATTGAAGACTAAAGTCTTCAATACCCAAATAATGTAATACAGGGGGTGTTAGAGTATATTACATTATTTGGTACATGTCAATGTACCACCTTGGGTACATTATTAGATTAGGAGTTTATCTTATGTTAAGTAGTTACTTGGGGAAGAAGTAATAAATGCACAAGTGTTAGAATGTGCAATGATGTAAATGTGCATGTAGTCCACATTTACATGAGTCATAGGAATAGGTAGAGTAAATCCCAAGGAACTTATCTTCCTATATATATGTACCTTGAGCTATAGAGAAGAAATAGAGGTGTGTGAGAGAGATACAAAGTTACTATAGAGTAGTGAGTAGGTACAATGTAGATCTTCATTGTAAAATTATGGAGTGTTCATAGTCCTCCATTATATTGCATTGTACTATTTTCGTGAGCTTTCATTAATGGTATTTTACTAAGTTATTGCAGAAGTCTATTCTCTTATTTTCTTGCATATTTAAGTACCATTATCATATAATTACCATAGCCTGCATATTTTACATCTTGTGGTTGCATCTCCATTAATATACATCACCAAAAGCTAATAGAATTATTGCTACATATTTTAAAGAAATCTACAACAGAGCTTAAAGGAGAGCATGAAAATATAAATGGTGAAATGCTTATGGTAGGATAAACAAGACAATGTTAGTCTTATATCAATACCAAAGCAAGCTTAAAATTAAAATGAAGCTTAATGTGAAGTGCATGAAAGAAAATGAAGCTAAAGAAGCAAACAATGCATATGAGCCTACATATAATGAAAAGAATATGTAAAAGATCCTATAAGTAAAAGTAATGCTTGAAAATAGTAATGGATTAGTAATCACAATGCATGGAGGAGGAAATAAATGTAGTTAGTATGCTCACAATGAGGAGAAATATGCTTATGAACAAGAAACTATTGTAAATGAAGAAACATGGAAGTAAATGACATGGAAACATGCATTAGAAGTGTAAAACATGCAACAAAATGAGGTTAGTGGCTGTAAATGAAAGAAGTGAATGTAAATAAACTTGAAATGGCCTGCAAAGAAAGTGTTAGAAACATGTAATGAACAACAAGAAAGAGGTTAGTAGCTATGAGCATGAAATTCAAGTTAGCAAGGCTAAAAATGGAAGAGAAAATGCATGAATGAGACCAAAGAGAATGGAAGGAAAGAGAATCTAGGAGTTATACAACCTAGCAAGAGCTCCTCCTTACCCTAATATGCTTCTCCTTGCCTTAATTCTTCTCCTTTCATTTCTTGACTTACCCTAAAGTAGCTTGATGAAGATGATAAAATGAAGAGATGAGAAATGAAAATGAGAGAAGATGATAAATTTAGTAGAGTATTCCTAGTTCAAAATTGTTTATGGAATGCTTGCCCCAAGGGCTAAATTTATAGATTTTTGGAAGGGGGATTGAGAGGTAAAATTGATTGGAATGCCCTTAGTTTTTTTTTTGAATTTTTAGGCTTGGTTCATTGTTGGAGCATGCGAGGACAAAGGAGGTAGTGGGATGAAGGAATCCACATGTCCTTAGCTCGTGCTAGAATAATTTGGCCATTTTAGAAAATTTTCCATTGAGTGTTAAATTCGCCACTAGCAAATTTACCAATGACTGACAAATTTGAACAATGGTTAGTTTTATTGGTTTAGGGGCTAAAAACAAATTTTTGTAAATTTACCATTTAGTGTTAAATTTGCCACTAGCAAATTTACTAGTGAGTGGTAAATTTGATAGGGGTTGAAAATGGTACCCATATTTTTGGGTTTAAACTGATTAATTATCTATTGATGTTTGGTGTCTTGTTTGATGTATTTTTCTTTGATGGTGCATCAAAATTGGGTATCTACATTTTATCCCAATTTTGATGTGATTTTTGTAAAATTTCATCAAAAGTAAGTGGTAGGAATCCATTTTTGACGTTGTGATAATTTTTGTTGTATTAGGATGTTGTGTTGAATAAATGTTTGTGATTGTGATTTTTTTGGTTGCTTAATGTCATTACTACATGTATACCTCAATTTTTATGATATATGCTTTGGTATTTAAAAACTTTGTGCCTTGTATGCCTATATACACCATGGGTGCCCCCTCAAGAATTTTTACCAAATGTTGTTTGGGGAGAATTTGATTGGATGAGTGGATTTGATGAAATTAAAAAAATATTTGTTGCATTGTTAAGCATGTGTAGGGTGGATTGGGTGGGTTAAAAGGGGAAAGGGATGGAAATGGTTGTCATTTTCTCTTTGCTAATTTGGAAATTTGGAGAGCTTGTTAAAAAGGAGACTCAGGAGTGATGGTAGATAACAGGATATTGGCATATTATGAAGACATGGTTTGAGGGACAATATAGACTTCAAAATGTATCATATAGGTATGTTTGAAAATTAAAGTAAATATTTTCATTTTAGACTCTTTTTAAGCATTTTTTTGCATGAGTGGCAAATTTGCCAATGGCATTTTTTCCACTGGTGGCAAATTTTCCAGTGACATTTTTTCCACTGGTGGTGAATTTGTCAATGACATTTTTTCCACTGGTGGAGAATTTACCACATGCCAAAAATAACTTGTAGAGTTATTTATGTCAATTTTGGGTTTACTTATTGGTAGGGAATAAATGTGCTAGTGAGTGAGGAATGTCATTTAAAGGTTATAGATAACATCCTAACGATTGGCTTGGATGATTATAAGTATGGTGTGTTGGTGGTCACTAGGCTAGACCATGTGTCATACATGCCAAAGCTAGAGTTTGATTGACTATTCTTGACAACTATGGTAGAGAGATGGTATCCATTGACCAACATCTTTAGGTTGTTGATAGGGGATATGGTAGTGACACTAGAGGATGTTTGGCACATCCTATGGGTTCCTATTCAAGGTTCTTCGATCCAGCTCGATATGGATGATGGGATTGGAAAGGCACTACTAATAGGTAATGAGAGGTTTATAGGGATGTAGGTGTATGCATCAATGATGCATATATGGGAGGGCTATTATCCTCCATTACAATAAAGATCCTAATGGTAAACATGAGTAGGTAGTTCATGCCTTGGGGATGGGGAGTGATCATAGTAGACCTATGATATTTCTAGACTATATATGCAGGAGGGCTGACTATCTTGGCTAGGTTATACTAGACACTATACCAAGTGGTGTATCATAGCAATAAGAGCCTAGTGTGTTACACATTGTTGTAGGTGTGGGATTGGGAGTACATAGTAGTCAAGTGGTAAATTATAAATGGTAGGAGACCTAGGGTAGGTAAGCCTACAATTTATCGATGGGTAAGCTACATTAGGCCCAAATATTGTACTCTAACATAGGCTTGATTTTTTATTGACGAGTTGAGGGCTGAAAAAATTACTTGATGACCATGGAAGGGTTGGTTTAGGTGGTGGATGATAGTAAGGAGCTAGCTCAAGTGATGAGGATTTGGTGGTTAGGTGATGGAGGGTAAAAATATGAGTTGTATTGGTATAATTGAGTGCTACACTATTTTTAAGAGGTCCAAGGGATACCAATAGTGGGTGAGATGTGGGTGTAGCAAGTTAAATGAGAGATGTGGTGGGAGCCTATAGACCCATACTCCTTCATCGAGGTAAATGCAGATGATCCAAAGATGTTGAATCCAATAATAGATGATGTTAGATCAACAAAGGAGTATACACCCTAGTATAACTAACTTTGCCTAGCTAGGTTGACATTGACAAAGCCACTAAGAGGGTGATATGAGATAGTGGAGGAGATGGCTAGGATCCTCCAGGGCATACGACAATGATTGGGGAGAGAGTGTAAGGATATGATAGCAACACAACATAGCTAGGGATGGAGACAAGGGTGAGAGTAGGGTCAAGGATGCTCTATTGGATGTACCTCCATTGTTGATGGTTATCATAGTACCAAAGATATTAAATAGAACTAGTACCAATAGATCGACCATGGAGATGACATAGGTAGAGTTGGAGGATTTAACTAGGAGCTTCCATGAGGTGAGAGTAGTTGGTAGCAGTTGAGTTTACATAATAGGAGGAGGTTGTTAGAGCTTGAGAGGAGATAGCTCGAGTGACAAAAGAGTGGTTGCATTACAACAAGGTCATAGCCAAGTTTTAGATAACCTTGGAGTGGGTTACTCAAGAGAGAGATGAGGCTCTCTTGAGGGTAGGCTAGAGAATGGATGTATGCATTATGGCTATGATGATCGACCCATTGGAGTGACAATTAAAGTGAAAAAATGATATTTGGATAGGACAAGGGAAAATATAGATAGATCAAGAGATGACTTTGATAGGGTGAGGGAGGAGCTTTTATTGGAGGAGGTGGAGGTAGAGAGGAAGAGGAATTGAGCCATATACTATCAATAACTCTCATATTGTTGTTCCTTTAGAGAAACAACAACCATCACCATTTATATGGTCGAGGACTTAGTTCATGAGTCTATATTCATAATGATCAATTAGATTTTGAACTCCTCCACCAAAACCTAGGGGAGGAGATGTGAGGTATAGCTATTAGGATCTTGAGAGTGAGTGTGCCACATTTTATTATGTGGTACATCCTCTATTTTAGGCATAGGGGTTGAGTGTATCAAATTTTCATTATGATACACCTATCTCATAAGTATGCATGATTTCAATGCAATATACAAATTATGACATTATGCTATATGTTGTATCTTTTAGATGATGATTGTTTTTGTGATGTTGTATTGATAATATGATGTTGTGTTACTTTTATTTTGTTGATTTTGAAAAATACAATTGTTGATGTTATGATTATTGATAGTAGGTATTTCGATGAATGTTTATGTTAATTTAGCAATGGCTTAACATGCCAGATAATGAATAAACTCTAAAAATAGAAATTATTTTGCTGAGTGGTGACCTAAGAGTCTAATAATAGACAAGAACTTAGATTTATTTGTTTGCATGAGCAATGATCTCTAGACCTGATAAAAGACAAGCACTCATTATGATTTTTATGTTAAGTATCATCCTTTGAGCCTAAATAATATTTGTGAGTTTCCATAAAATAGAAATAAAATCTCATCATGCTTAAATGGTGGCCTAGAATACCACATAAAATACAAGCACTAAAGACATGATGAGGTACCTATAAAATGTACAAGATATATGTATTGTTGTTAGTAAATTTAGTTGTTAGTAATAGTTAGTAATACATGTTTTGAGGGGCATACATGAAGGATTTTATGTATTCTTTGAGAGGCATACCCAAAGGATTTTATGCATGCTTTAGGAGGCATACCTAAAGGATTTTATACATACTTTGAGAGGCATACATGAAGGATTTTATGCATGCTTTTAGAGGCATACCCAAAGGATTTTATGCATGCTTTGAGAGGCATACCCAAAGGATTTTATGCACTCTTTTAGAGGTATACCCAAAGGATTTTATGCATTATTTGAGGTATACCCAAAGGATTTTATGCACGCTTTGAGAGACATACTCACACATAGATTGTGGGCTTATGAAATATTTGAATTAACAAAGCCTTACATCCTGAATGGTTTATTAGATAGAAAATCTTTGATAAGACTATGATTTGCATTTGATTGCATGCTTATGTAGTAAACCAAGTGAGAAAGAGGACCCTATTGATCTAGTGCTTAGTGAGGCTTACAAATAATTGTAGGCCTATAAGATATTGGATTAATAAGGCTTCTCAACCTAAGTGGCTTATTTAAAAAGTAACTTGTGAGATTATGATTTGTGTTTGATTGCATGCTTGTTTAATAAACTAGGTAGGGAATAGAGCTTTATGAATCTAGTGTCTAGTAAGGCTTACAAATAATTGTAGGCTTACAAGATATTGGATTAATAAAGCCTTGTGATTGGCATGGTTTGTTAAATAGGTAAGATTTTGATGAGATTATGATTTAGGTTTGATTGCATGCTTAGATGGTAAACCAAATGGGAAAGAGGACCCTATTTATCTAGTGTTTGGTGAGGCTTACAAATAATTGTAGGCCCATAAGATATTGGATAAATAAGGCTTCTCAGCCTAGGTGATTCACCAGATAAGCTATGCTTGATGAATTTGATGAATGGATGTCATGATAGATTTGATAGGTCATGTTGAGGTACTAAAATCCTCCTTTGTTGCATGACATACCTACAAAGAATTGTAATATTGTAGTACATCAGAGGAGGAGAAGAAGCCCCTAGAAGGGCCTATTAAATAATCATGAGAATTGGAGAGAAGGATATTTTGTTGAAAGTAATATTGATATAAAGTGATGAGAATGTGATGTGATTTTGGGATAGAAGAAAGGGGTAAGGATAGGTCATCAGGGCTATGGATGATCATGTCATACATCACTTAATCCAAGAGAGGGAGAAGAAGAGAAGAAATGTGATAGATAAGAAAAAGGAGATAGAAGAAATTAGGTGTAATTGATTGTTGCTAATGTTGAGTGTCCCAAAGTTGGGATAAAAGAAATGGGTGAGGTTAGGTCATCAGGGTTATGGATGATCATCATACATCACTTAACCCAAGAGAGGGAGAAGAAGAGAAGAAATATGATAGATAAGAAAAGGAGATAGAAGAAAGTATGATAAGAGGAGAAAAAAAAGAAGTTTTTGGACTAGGAGGATTACTCAACATGAGGTTTCCTATGTGAATGCAATGCAAGTGAGTTTTGTAGTGGGTAGGATTATTATTTGCATCATCATAAATCCTCTTGAATCTATGGTATGATCAAGAAAACCAAGAAATCATGCAAGGGGTGTAATGTTTTGGATGTATGTTGTTTTTGGACTATTATGCAATAATCAACATATGAGCAAGCAAGTCATGTAATGTTTATGCGTAATACCTTTTGAGGTGCATGATGTTGATTGGTTCTTTATGTTCTTTGTCATCTAATGTGGCTAGGTAGTAGGCTCCAGAGCCAAATTTAGTAGTGATGATGAAAGGTCCTAGCTAGTTGGGCTCAAAATTTCCTTTGAGTTCATCTTTGGCATTGGTATTCTTTTGGTTTTCTTTGAGGACTAAGTCCCTAATCTCAAAGGATCTTGGATATACTTTCTTATGATAGGCATGCCAAAGTCTATTGTGGTATGTTCTTAGATGTTCTAAGGCATTGATGCACTTTTCTTCTAAAATCTCTAATTGTTGTAGGTGACCTAGGTGGTACTCATCTCTGATTGAAGAGTCTTGTAATAGGACTCTTAGGGAGGGTATTTCAAGTTCAAAGGGGAATACAACTTCTATGCCATAAACTAAAGCATAAGGTGTCACTCTTGTAGGAGTTTGTACGCTAGTACGATATGCCCACAAGGTGGGATAAAGTTGTAAATGCCAATCTCGACCATTTTTGTTGACTAACTTCTTGAGGATTTTGATTAATGTTTTGTTGGAAGATTTTGCTTGTCCATTTCCTTGTGGGTAATATGGTGTTGACCATTTTTGTTGAATTTTGTATTTGGTACATGTCTTGGTGACTTCCTTGTTTTTGAATGGTGTGCCATTATCTACAATTAGGGTAGAAGGAATCTTATAATGGCTAATGATTTGGTTGATGATGAATTTGGATACTTGGATTCTTATTGTAGAGGATAGAGGTATGGCCTCGACCCATTTGGTGAAATATTTTATGGTTGTGATAATGAATTTATGGCCATCTAATGATTGAGGGTTGATTTTTCCTATAATGTCTAATCCCCAAGAGGAGAAGGGCCAAGGTGATGTGATTGGTTGTAATTCTTGGGAAGGAGCATGGACAAGATTATCATGTCATTGGTATTTGTTACATCTCCTAACATAGTTATAGGTGTCTTTCTCCATGAATAGTAACCCATCCTAAGGAGTTTTCTAGCTATGGCTAGCCCACTAAAATTTCCACCACATGATCCATCATGGGCTTCTTTGATGATTGTTTGGGCTTCCTCTTCATTTATGCATCTAAGGAGTATGCCCTTGAAAGAGCATCGATATAAGATATCTCTAATGATGACATATTTGTAAGATTTTAATCTAAATTGTTTATGTTTTTGGTAATTGAATCCTTTAGGGAATGTTCCTTCTTTGAGGAATTTAAGGATGTCTTGATACCAAGGTTCTTGTGGTGAAGTTGATTCAATGGTGCAAATGTTTAGAGGTTGTAGGCATGATTTTAATGTTGAAGGTCCTTTTATTGATCTTATGATAATGGAGGCTTCTTCATCTTCTAGTTCTAAGGGAATAAGGGATGTTGTTATAGCCATAGCATCGACATGGTGATTGCTAGATCATGGGATAGCTTCTATGTTGACTTTATCAAAATAAGCTATTAATTTATCTATGATGTCTTTGTAAGGATTTAGTTTATCATCTTTAGTTTGATAAACATCATTGACTTGGTTAATCACTAATTGTGAGTCACCATATACTGTTAAGGTTTTAATTTCAAGTTTCAATGTAACTCTAAGACCTAAAATCAATGCTTCATATTCTATTGTGTTATTTGTACATGAGAATCATAGTTTAAAGGATAGTGGTATAAGTTGTTGTGGTGTGACTAAAATGATTCCTACCCTTCACCTTTGATGCATCTAGCTCCATCAAAGTATAAGATCCAAGATTTAGGATCTTGGGCTTCTATAGCTAGAATTGTTTCATCAAGAAAGGTGATGTTTATGGGATGTTTTGATTCTAAAGGTGCAACAAGTTGATCAACTATAACTTGCCCTTTTAATGATTTTTGGCTAATGAATTCAAGATCAAATTCACTAAGGGCTATGACCCATTTGGTAGTTCTTCCTGATAGGTAAGGTTTTGACATGAGGTATCATAGGGGATCGACCCTTGCTATGACATAGGTCTTTTGGCTGAGCATGTAATATCTTAATTTGAGAGAGGAGAAAATGACTACTAGGCATAACTTTTCTAATGGTGTATAATGAGTTTTATAATTCACCAAAGTTCTACTTATATAGTAGATGACCCTTTCTCGATGTTGGTCATCATATTGAGCTAATAAGGCTCCAAGGGTATGTTTGGTAGTAGCTATGTATAGTAATAATGGTTGGTTTGGTTAGGTGGTATTAAGATAGGTGGTATCAAGAGATAAGTTTTTAGAGCTTCAAAAGCCTTTTGACACTCACTATCCCATTCAAATTTTATATCTTTCTTGAGTAATCTAGAGAAGGGTTGATATTTATCTGCTAATTGTGAGATGAATCTTTGAATGGCTTGTAATTTTCCTTGGAGGCTATGTAGTTTAGTCAAATTTGTTGGTGGTGGCATGTTTGTTATTGTTATGATTTTGGAAGGGTCTACTTCAATTCCATGATGGGATATGATAAACCCTAATAACTTTCTTGATGTTACCCCAAAGATGCATTTTTGGGGTTTTAGCCTAACTTTGTATTCTTGTAATATTTTAAAAATACATCTTAGGTCTTGAACATGATTTTATATTTTCTTGGAGTGACCTAAGAGGTCATCTACATAGTCTTCTATAGTGTTATGCATGAGGTCATGGAAGATATATGTCATGGCTCTTTGATATGTTGCTCCTACATTTTTGAGGCCAAAAGGTATGACTTGATAGCAAAAGGTTCCCCAAGGGGTTGTGAAGGTTATTTTGGATTGGTCTTTAGGAGTAATTTTTATTTGATTGTAACCTAAAAATCCATCCATTAAAGATAACATTTCAGATCCTATGGTGAAGTCTACTATCATGTCTATGTTTGGTAAAGGGAAGTCATCTTTTGGACATGCACTATTTATGTCTCTAAAGTCTATGTAAATTTGAATGGATCCTTCTTTCTTGGAAATAGGCACAATGTTGGAGATCCAATCCGAATAGTCTATGGCTTTTATGAAGCCTACATCTAATAGTTTTTGGAGTTCATCCTTAACTAAAAGAGTGATTTTGGGATGCATTTTCCTTAATTTTTGCTTGATAGGTTTGGCATCTAGATGTATGACAAGATGGTGCACTACTAGTGAGGGGTCAAGCCTAGGCATATCATCATATGTCCAAGCAAAAATATCATGGAATTATTTTAGAAGGTTTGTGTATTTTGTTTTCTCATCTTGGGTTAGTACCTTTCCTAATTTAAGGAGTCAAGGGTTTTGTTCTGTATCAATGTTGATGTCTATTGTTTCTTCGATCAAGGTTTGTGATTCATCTTCAAAGTGAGGAGGGGTAGCTAATATCCCTAAGTATTTTAGCTCTTGTGGATCTAGCAATGCTTGTTCTGATTTAGGTAGTTGTGCAGAATCTAAATTGAAGATTTGTTTAAGAGATTCTTCAATGTGATCTTGATCACAAGATTCTTTGATGTTATTTTCTTTTTGATTTATTATTGATTTAGGGTGGACAATTATTAACATGTTAATGCTAGAAAAATATATGGTTTTGTGAGGTGTTTCATTGAGAAGTGACCATAGTTCTTTCTCATCTTCATCACCCCATTGGGAACCATGTAAAGATTTGGTGTAATTTTCTTCATCATCTTCTTCTAATAAAGGTGATGGCTCATTTTTGTTGGGGATATATCCAATCCCACATCATCCTGGCTAAGGTTTGGCTTCTAAAGGTTCTTTGATACCTTGTTCAAATTGACCTAAGCCTTTGCCTTGGTAACCCATGTTGACTAACATTTGTTTTGATATGGAAAATGTGGGTGACATGTAACATGATGCATATGTTCATTGACTAGGCATGAAATTATATCCTTGGATTCTTTCATCAAAGGTAGTTCCTCCATAGATGAAAGTACAAGTGCCTATTTGGACTTTCAATCCTTTCCTATTAGGTAAACCTATAGTGTGAGGGGAAAGGAATAGACTAACCAATTCTATAAAAGGGTTTAGATTTGGATGAATCAAGTTGATTTGATCTTTGGAAGAAGATTGGGGGTCATCCCCTAAGTTTATAAGGGGTTCTTCCAATACTTCTTTTCCTTTGTTTGTCTTAGACCCACTAGATGGTAATGTTGGTTGAAGTGAGGGGCAAAGGTTGAATTCTTTTTGTTGAATGTCTAATGAGTTGCATAAGGTAAAAGGTTTTGGATCTCTAGGGATATGGATAATCCTTCCTTGATATTCATATTTTAAACATTGATGTAAGGTGGAAGGTACTACCTTCATGGCATGTATCCAAGGTCTCCCAAGGAGCATGTTGTATGTTACATCACATGATATAACATAGAAGAGGGTGTTGAGGATGCATGGCCCTACTTTTAAAGGTAAGGTTATGGTACCTATCACTTCTCTTTCTTCATTGTCAAATGCTCTAATGACAAGGTCTAATTTTTGTAAATATTTTATGCTTAAGTCAAAATTTTGTAAAAATTTGACATTACAAATATTTAAGGTTGATCCATTATCCACTAGGACTCTCTTGATATGTTTATCCCCTATTTGGGCTATAATATAAAGAGGTGAATCTCCTGATATGGTTTCAAGGGGTGTGTCTATCTCATGAAAAGCTAAGATGGCACTATTTATCCTAGTGAATCCAACTATGTTGGTGATGTCATTAGGAGATATGTCTTGAGGGACTTCTTGCTCACTTAGAAGTTTTAGCAATATTTCCCTATGAGTGGGTGATGTTTTTAGTAATTCTAGAAGGGAGATTTTTGTGGGTATGTTTTCTAATTGTTTTCGAAGATCAAAAGAGTGTAAGGTATTTTTAGGAGGTGTGAGGACTAAAGGTGATCTATTAGGGATATTTACTTTAGTATTGTGAGGGATGACTAAGGGTGGTTGTTCGAAGTATTGATTTTTGGCTTGTTGTCTAGTTACTATATAGGATGGTTTTGATAGATGCATGGTGCCTACAAAGTTGGCAGACTTTTGATCATGTGTTGGCAAGGGATTTTGAAAAATCCCTAAGTTTTTGTTAGGAGTATCTTGTTGGTTGAAAACTATCTTTCCTTCTTCTATAAGATCTTGGATGAGGTTCTTTAAAGTAATGCACTTGTTTGTTGTGTGTCCTTCTGTGCGGTGATAATCATAATGTTCATCATGTTTATACCAATTAGGTAATTCTTTGGTAGTATCCCAAGGTCTAATAGGTGGGAGTTCCACCATATTTGAATCAAGAAGCATTTTTAACATGGTGGCTTGGCTTTGTCTAGTGTTTGTGTATTATCTTTTGGATTTGTCTTGTCTTGGTACCACTAACTTTTGAGGAGCATTTTGAGTTGCATTTACATTGTTATTTTGATAAGAATCTATTACACCATCTCCTATGACATGTTTATTTTTGTATTGACCTTTGTTGGAAGGTTTTTCTTCCTCTTTCTTATAGTTGAGTTGTCCTCATCTTATGAGGATGACTTCTACTCTTTTAGCCATGTCCATGACTTCTTCAAAAGAGGTTATGTTTGTCATTTCTAAGGGATATGATAGTTGTTCATGAAGGTTTCTTATGAAGATGTGTAAGAGTTCCTTAGGGGAGGAATATATTGAAGTATTCCTACCAAGGCCCTCCATTTAGCTAAGAAATCTAAGAAATGTTTAGTCTTGGATTGTTTAAGTTGGTATAGATCATCTATAGTGACCTTTTCTTCTATGTAGACTAAAAATTGTTTGACAAAGGCTTCCATAAGTTCCTTGAAACTTTTAATGGAATGATGAGGTATTTGAAAGTACCATTCTAAGGCTAAACCACTAAGGCTTTTAGGGAATAACCTAAGAAGTAACTTCTCATCATGATTGATGTCACTACATGCTATTTGGAATAATCTTAAGTGGTTAATGGGATCTTGTTTTCCATTGTACATTTGAAACTTAGGAGTTTCAAAGTTATTTGGAAAAGGGTGATTGACTATTGTGGGATCTAATGGTTCATTATAGAATTCTTCAAAAGAATACTTTTGTTTTGATGACCCTTGAAGAGAAGCAATTTGATGTTCAAGCTCTTCAAACTTGGAGTCTCTCTTTTCAAGGTGTTGGAGTTTGGCATTGATGTCTTGGAAATCATTAGGTGGAGGATTTGGTGGGGTAGGTAAAGTCAAAGGGGGTTGTGAGAGATCTTGAGATATAAAATGTAGGGTCATAAAAGATGAGGTGGCTTGGTTAGATGTTGCAATTGGAGGGGTTTGGTTGATCCCTAAGTCATGAGTTAAGAAGGGGTTTGTGGAGTTAGGATTTGGAATGGGTATTGTGATACTAGGGGATGATGTTGAAAAGGGCATGCCCATAATGGGTATCCCTATGGATATGGTTGGAGGAGTTGTAGAATCAGTGGGATGTGCCATAGCCACATTAAGACTAGCAAAGTTATTTTGATTTTCATTTATTTGTGCAATAGTAGATTGACCATTAGAATGTTCAAGGTTATCATGAGGTGTAGAAGATTATTTCCTATTTTGTTCTTCAAGTTCTTCCCTAAGAACATCTAGAAAGATATCTTTGTTCCTTTTGATGTAATCTCTAATATGATCTAGAGAGTTAAAGTTGATTCTTTTAATAATGTGTTCTTCTTCCCTAGGCACATGGTGTGGCCAAGGGTTTTCTATTTGGTCTTCATGTTCATGTGTATAAACTTCATAAGATGAAGATGCTAAACCCTTGCTTCAGGTATTATAGGGATGTTGAGCCATGGTTTGAAGGTTTTTCAAAGGAGAGGAGTAAATTTATTAAAGGTTTGTTTCTAGAGTACTTATAGCAAAGAAGAGAAGATGTTTTGAAATCCTTATGTCACCTTGGAAAACAACCCTCCTTATGACTCTCGCTAGCCCATCATAATATACTAGCCAAGAGAGATTGCTCCCCAAGGTTCATATATCGGTTTACTCAAGGGGTCGTTATCCTTCCCCTAGTAGGACTAACAATTTGGTTATGTTCTTGTTATCTTTGTTTAATGTGATTTATGCTATGCAAACAAAATTATATGATCTTGTTTAAGTTTGAAAAACTTTTTATCTTATTTAAGGCAAAGGGAGTGTTCATGTTGGGTTCACCAAAATGTAGATTTGGAAACCTCACTTGCACATGGGGGGATTCATTGGAACCCTTGCTTCCCTACTTGAGGGTCTCTTTCCAAAGGAGACCTTAAAGATGTGGGAATATTCAATGCGAGTAGGCTCTACTTCATGTAGTTTATCAAGGTGTCTATGTGTGTTGTTGATGTTATGCTTGATGGTGTTTAATGGGTTTATTCAACAAACACCTAAGGTTTTGGATTGCTAATCTGACTCTTTATCGAGCCTTAACAAGATAAAATTTATTCAAACTTAAGGTAAAGATCATCTAAAATGCATGCTAAGTATAAACACACAAAATGCAAGAATACAAGAGCTAGCCTAGTATGCTTTTGAGTTTGAATGATGAACTATGCTAAAAGAGGTTTTTCTTTTCCAAGGAAAACAAGAGATAATGCATCAAACAATTTAGCCTAAAATGCAACTATATGACTTTTTATTTCTTGCCTAATTTCTTTTGAAGGAAAGAATTTAGATCTATGCTAGGATTCCTTGATTTTTCCCAAAATGAATGTTGTTAAAAGAAGGATTTGAACTATTTTAAGGGTTCCTTGATTGACCAAAATAGATGTGATTTTAGGTAAATAAATTATGAAAATAGATAATTGTAGACTAAAAATAGTGAAATTACAAGTAGGGAGGTGCCAAGTGGTAGGGTTACCTTTTTTGGAGCCTAATCAAATTTACCATTGGCAAATTTGCCATTGACTAGCAATTTTGAAAACCTACAAAAAGAGAAGAAAAATTAGGGTTTTCTATTTTGGGGGGTCTATCTGATTGTAGAGAGGTGATAAGCTATCTTCCTAGCTGATCAGACCCCTTGTTAATGCAAAATTGAGTATGAATTGACCTCCTTTTGGAATGGATGTAGGGCCTATCAAATTCACCACTGAGTGGCAAATTTACCAGTGGCAAATTTGAATAGTGAGTGGCAAATTTGCTCTATGTATTCTAGAGAGTCAAATTCACCAGTGGCTATAGGGAGTGGCGAATTTGTCCTAAAATAGGGTTGACTGAGTCTTGGGTCAAATTTTGGGGCTGTTTTTGATCAAGTTTAAGGTGCAATGTGGGGGAAAGATAGAGTGGAATAGATTTCCAAGGTCTATTGCCTACAAATTTCTAGGATTTAAGCTATGCAAATTCTAATTTTAAGGAGCAAATTAAATGTGCATGAAAGAAATGGATAGTCCCTAAAAGTGATTGAGATTAGAGTTTCTAGGAGCTTGGATGGTCTAGAAATGCCTTTACAAAGGGGGAAGGAATGGATTGCAAAAGCCTATTTAATCTTAAGCTAAAGCAAAAGTAATGTAAATGCAATGAAAATAAATGCTAAATGAAGATATATGTGTTGTTGCTACAAATTTTAAAGAAATCTACAGTAGAGATTAAAGGAGAGCATGAAAATATAAATGATGAAATGCTTATGGTAGGATAAACAAGACAATGTTAGTCTTGTATCAATACCAAAGCAAGCTCAAGGAAAGGTTCCTTGAAATTAGAATGAAGCTAATGTGAAATGCATGAAAGAAGATGAAGCTAGAGAAGCAAACAATGCATATGAGCTTGCATATAATGAAAATAAAATATGAAAGAGCCTAAAAGTAAAGTAACTATGCCTACAAATAGTGATGGATTAGAAATCAAAGTGCATGGAGAAGGAAAGGAAATGTAGTTAGTGTAGATGATAAAAAGATGCACCATAGAAAACATGTAAATAAAAAGCAATAAATGATGTGTATTGTATTGTATTGTGATTTTTGTTTGATTACAATGTTTACCCTTGTAGGGGTTATACAAAGATATAAGGGATTGGTCCCCTTTTACAAGTAACAATGGTGCATCAATATTTTCATCGCTAAAAAAGTGGAAGATGGGTTTGGGTTTGTTATGACCATCACTACTTCTAGATCTAGATTTCTGTCTAGAACTGCATCTGCATCTTTATCCACTCAAGTTACATCTGGATGTCGACTATTAGGGAAGTCGACGGTCATGTGCTCTAACTATTTGGACATCAAATGATTATGATATTTTGCCATCTAGGGTCGAAAAACTAGGTATTGGGATCTTCTGCCATGCTTGAGTTTTATGTTGTGTATATGTCTTCTTGCTTTGAACCTTTATGCTTGCACACATGTAAAATGTATATGATTAGTAATATCAGTCGGACCTCCCAAAGTGAGGCTTGGTTTCCAAATCAGGTTGGAAACCAGAGATAAAAAAGAGAATAAAGATCTATAAAAGATAAGTAATGAATGAAGCATACATAGATATTACCCTCATTTCACTATCGTTGATGTCTCTATTGCTGTTGTGATGCTATGCCGATTTGCATCATGCTACGTCTGGAGATTTTTGCATAGGCTGGGTGATGATCATTCATGTCTATATGACCATGAACTAATACTATCCAAGGTCAAACAGTCATGAGTTGTGGAATCTATTTACTAATGAAAGCTTGATTCAGGACTATGAAATATCACAATAAAGTTTTGGCATAGGACGGGGATGGCTACACAGGATTTACTTTGGGCGATTTGGGGTGCAAAGTTATAAAGTTTGCTCAAGATTTTAGCAACACTTGAATGCATGAACCATCCTCTCTATAATGGGATCATATGGGGTGGATTTATAGCTTTTGGGATGGAGGAGGATGGCCTCATGCAAATGATATGCACACATGGATGAAGACACCTCAAAATATTATCCACTCAAGTAAACAACCAATCTTAGTATGCCTAATCATTACTTAAATTTATCAAAACAAAAGCATGCTTATTTTTTATTTTTTAAATAAATATTTCTTTATCCACTGAGTTCTGTTAACTTGTGCAACTGAAGTGAAAGATATTATCTTTGAATTTTTAATTATTTTCTCCATGCTGACCTCCTTATATTTTATGTGTCAGTTAACTTGCATGAGATGTGATTATAGTTAACTAGGGATTGGATTTAGGTGAGAACAATCCTCACCCATCCAAATAAGGATATGACAGAGGTGGAGTTAACTTGTGCTTATTTTTGGACAATATGATCTTCTCCTACATGTAACTGGGATGAATGATGTGAGGTGGAACTGAAGTTAACTGTGGATGATGTGGCCATGGGGGATGCAAATATGAGTGGTACCATTCCATTTGTTGCAAACTGGGCTTGGCTCGTTGCTATCCCACTATTCCCTCATAAAAAACTCCTTAATAATGTGGGGTGGCACTAGATATCTTTCCTAGTAGGGTCAAAACTATAAATTGTCACTCCTTCCACCTCCCGTTGCTGGTCTATTGTAATATATCTACCTGAGTTTGGTGGATTATTTAGCACCTTTGGGTCCTAGCCTCTCCCTGCCCTTTTGGTAATCAACCACGCCCTGATAATTTTCCCAATCTAGGCTCTAACATTGGACACTCATGTTAAAGTTGCGCTGGTAGAAGCCATGGAAGCACGCCTTTGGGGATAGAAATGGTTTTCAAACTTTTGTGCTCAACCTCATTAAGAAAGCACTTTGCATGCACATTTACGCTAACAAAATGGGGAAGGTCTTTCACCTTTCATTAAAAGAGCCCATATTAATTTGCTTAGGTGGGACGTGTACTTTTTCGTTCATTGGGACTTTATGATTGGTCGTACCATGGGGTTGAGCACACCACATCACTATCCTTTTTGGCTATATATTGGCTACTTTTTATACCCACTTGGTTGAGTTATGGTGCGACAGGATCTATGGCCACATGGAAAATTTTGAATGGCTTCAGGTAGGGTTTGCTCAAGCGAGGTGTGTGGCCTTTTGGATGGGGTGCACAAAAACTATGCCTCATTAATTCTTTGTACACCTCAAATAGGATTGGGTGCATGGATTCGTGCACCTACCAAAACTTCATGCACTCCATTGGGGGAGTGGAGTGCATGAACCTTGAGTTGGGTTCATGACCTTGTGTGCACACAAAAACTTTGTGCACTCCATTGGGGGAGTGGAGTGCATGGACATCAAGTCGGGTGCATGACCTTGTGCACCCTCAAAATATTTGCATGCTCCAAAGGAGTGGAGCACATAGATAAAAATATGGTGCATGGGGTTGTGCACCCCTAAGACCCCTATGCGATGCACCCTCTAGTGGAGCACATGAACCCGAAGGTGGGCGTATGAATTGGTGCACCCAACTAGACCCTTGTGTGCTCCATTGGAGTGGAGCGCGTAGATACGATGTGGGGCACATAGACTTGTGTGTCCTTTGGGACTTTGCATGCTCCACTTGGGAGTGGAGTGTGTTTATCGAGTGATGGGTGCATGACATTGTGCACCCGAAATACTCTTGCACGCTCCATTGGAGTGGAGCGCATGGGTAGGATCGAGGCACATGAAGTCACACACCCTTATGGCTTTCATGCACTCCACTTTCTAATGGAGTGAATGAACTCTACTATGGGTGCATGACGTTGTGTACCTATCAGGACCTTTGCATGCTTCATGGTCATGAAGCGTGCATACCAGGTTTGGGGTGCACAAAGTTGTGTGCCCCTTGGAAACTTCACATACTCCACACTCCCGTGGAGTGCATGAACTCAAGGTGGGGTGCACAAAGTAGTGCATCCCTATGGACTCAAGGTGGGATGCACAGAGTAGTGCACCCCTTAGATGTTCTTGTGCACTCCATTTCCCAATGGAGCGTATGCACCAGAGTTGGATGCATGACTTCGTGTACCTAAAAAGACTTTTGTGTGCTCCACTTGTGGAGCACGTAGACCTAGCTTGGGATGCAAAGGCTTGTGTGCTCTTGGGAATTTCATATGCTCCACTGGAGAGTGGAGCACACAGGCTTGAATTTGGGTGCACCACCTTGTGTGCCATTCAAAAAAACTAAAAAAACAAAAGGAAGTTGCCCTTCGAGGCTAACACATTATTTTCATACTTTTGTGCTTTCTTGAGTCCTTCTTGTTTCTTCTACCATAGTTAGCTTCTTCATCACTGCTTGAGTCACCACTTGATTTTGGTTTCTTATATTTTGTCTTCTTTAATGCTTTGAAAGCTACCTATTTATTGGAGTTGGCATCCTTTACTATTCTCATCTCATAAGATGTGAGAATTCCATGTAATTCATCCATAGTCAACTGATCAATATCTTTCATCTCTTCTATAGCTGAAAATTTTCCATCATACCTTGTAGGAAGTTACCTTAAAACTTTATGAGCAATATTGAATTCTTCAATTTTAAATCCAAGTCCATGCATGGTATTAACAATCTCATCCACACAAAGTAAGTATGTAGCAATGTCTTCCTCATATTCCATATTAAAATATTCAAACCTTTTCTTATGGTTTTGTAGTTTTTCCATCTTGACCTTTTTATTTTCCTCATAGGTTTGCTTCAATTTTTCCCAAATATCTTTTTCTGATTTGTAATGCATAACTTTTAAATATTTTGCTTCACATAATCCACTTAAGATTACATTCATAGATTTGGTATTATTCACATGTAATATCTTACCATATTTATCTATGGGAGGATTAGATGTAGGTGTGAACCCATCCTCAACTGCTTGCCATGCCTCATATCCTTGTGCCATCAAGTAAGTCCTCATTCTTATGCTTCATAAAGCATAATTGTTCCCATAGAATAATGGTGCTTTATTTGATGAAGATCTATTATTAGATTCCATCTGTGTTCTTGGAACCTCTTCCTTCAAGCTGTTAAACTCTTCTGAAGGAACTCACTCTGATACCAATTGAAGAACACAGGCTTATACTGAGAGGGAGGGTGAACAATATAAGATCAACTTTTAATTTTATTTCCCAAAAAATATTATCCAATATTATCAATGGCAATATCAATAGTGGTAATAAAAGCAATGCATAAATCATCAAACACAAGAGAAACAAATTTAATGTGGTTCACCCAATGTGGGCTACTCCACAAATAAAATATTTCTTCTAAATTTTCTCAACAAATCTCTTGAGAATCAATTCCCTATTACAATGTTTATGGACCTCTGTACAAAGAATAAACCAATCCCCTATGCTCTTATTTTTAGATCTCTATCCACAGGAGAACTCTATCCCATTTTCTCTAGTTTTTAGAACTTGATCCATGAGAACTCTATCTTCTCAACTGGTTTGTGGATCTCTCTCCACATAAGAACTCTATATCCCTAGATGCTTCATGAATCTTACTCCATAGGAGAACTCTTTCCCCTTGCTCTAGTTCATGGATCTCTCTCCATAGTATAACTCTTTCCCCTTGCTCTAGTTCATGGATCTCTCTCCACATGAGAACTCTATCCCCTTTGCTCTGGCTGGTGATCTTCTAGAAGAATTTTACCCCCACTGCTCTGGCTTATGGATCTCTCTCCATAGGATACCTCTGTCCCCACTACAATGGCTAATGGATCTCTATCCACCGGAGACTACTATCCTCTTTGCTCTATCACCTCCAAAGCTTGCTATCAAACTTGTCTCAAATCTACCTCAAAATTTATCCCAAGTCTAGCATAAATATGCTCTAAGTCTGCTCATAAATCTGCTCTTAATTCTATCTCAAATCCACCCCAAGTCTTAACACAAAGCTTGAATAAATAATTAATCAAACCTACTATCAAATCTACTCAAATCTACCTTCAAGTATTCTAAAAGTATTTGCTCAAATATACATTCAAGTCTTATCAAAGACTTACTCAAATCCACCTTCAAGTCTTCTTAAAAGACTTGCTCAAATCTGCCTTCAAGTATTCTCAAAAGACTTTCTCAAATCTACCTTCAAGTCTTCTCAAATACTTGCTCAAATATGCCTTCAAGTCTTCTAAAAAGACTTGCTAAAGTCTGCCTTTAAGTCTTCTCAAAAGACTTGTTCAAATCTGCCTTCAAGTCTTCTCAAAGACTTGCCCAAAATCTGCCTTCAAGTCTTCTCAAAAGACTTGCTCAAATCTGCCTTCAAGTCTTCTCAAAAGACTTGCTCAAATCTACCTTCAAGTCTTCTCAAAATACTTTCTCAAATATGCCCTCAAGCCACTCACAAAACCTGCTCAAATATTTCCATAACTTGCATACAAACACAACTTAAATCTTTTTCAAAAAGCTTTCTTCACACAAACAAATTCTACTTAGAATTTTTTTAACCTCTGGAACATATAGAGAATGATATCCCCTATCAAAAACTTAATATTTTACTCAATCATTAAGTCTGTCACTTTCACATGTCTCATATTTATTTCTCGTTTAAAGATAGATCTAGTATAGCACACTTATCTTCCTGAAGAACACACTTTCTTTCACAAATATGATTTCTAATGTTTACACATTCATTTTCAATATCACTCAAAACCAATACTTAAAAGCTTCACACACTTATTCAACCAATGAAGCCAATTTGTTCACAAAACCTAAACGAGTGTTTTCAAACTTCTTCCAACAAAGAGAAAAATGTAGGTATCAAACCCTAACTCAAATAATTCACAATCTCCATGTCAAATGTTCTCAAAACATTCAACAATTAAGCACACAATCCTCACTCAAAAATTTTCAACAATGCTTATCAAACAATCCTTTTCACTCCACCTTATATTCCAAAAAACTCATTCAAACAAACACTTTAAACCAAAGAATGATATGTCCATACCTTTTAGCTTGCTCTTATGAAGATATATCTTCAAAAATCCACTTCACACACAATATCTTTTGCAACTATAAAAGAGTTAGCATAAAATCTCTTTATGAGTTAGCAAAAATTCAAATTATGTGCACAATTTATTCCAAACCAATGCTATATACTTTTTTTGGTTTCTTAACATAAAACATTAACTCATGAACCAAGTCCCTCAAAAATGAATCAAATTACAAATAATAAAGGTTCATTCTACACCTTTTATCTCCAATTTAAAATATCATCAAACATACCCAAAAATATTTGCCACTAATTTCCTTATTACTCCAAAAACAACATTTCAAAAAAATACACTCTCCATTATATTTTTCTTCTAAACAATGGCAAGAAATAAAAATATTTCCCTTATAAATCCCTAAGTCCAATGGCACTCAAACAATAAAACATAATCTAAGCACCTAACCACTCAACCTTAAGTGCCTAACAACTCAACCTTAAGCGCCTAGCAACTCAAACTCAGGTTTAATAAAATTAAATATTTTGCTTACCAAAAATGTTGTGATGAGACTCAACCACTGCACCTCCTGGCTGCTAGTGTACCCATGTTGCTTGGGCTGCCCCTAGGCCAAACACCCACACAAAGATAATAATGTATGATGCACACTTTAACCTCCACTCAACCTTTCCTTGCCAACAAAAGTCTTTTCAAAACTATCGCCATCTAAAATTGAACTCGTGACCTGCTGTCCACCTGCACCTTAACACTACCCAACCTATCGCTAGGTCAACCACCTAGATGGAGACAAGATCACACAATCTTATTTTTATCATGTCCAAACATTTTATTTAAAAAAAAAAAAATTCATCTTCTTCCACTCACGATGTCGCACGTAGGTTATTCGAATCAATCGCACATTAAACACTTGAAACACATATCAAATACACCTTAGGGCTAGGAAATTTATCCATATTTATATGGATTTTTAATCATGCTTCGAACGTTGGTGCTTTTAAGAATTTAAAAATTCTTTTTAAAATTGGCACCAAAATCCACCTTGGGTTATAAAATAATATAATATAAATTATTGTAATGATTTTATAATTTAACTTTAGGTTTTAACCTTTTAAATTTAATATTATAATACTGAACTATTATAATATTAATTCCTTTTTGAGCCTAAGTTGCTTCTTTTAGGATTTTTAAACGATGTCCTTCAACCTTTTGACCCATTACTTGGAGCTTTGTACCAAACCTCTGGGCTTAAAATATAAATATTTTCACCTTTTTTTTTCTCATTTTTCCTTACATTTTAACCAAATTATAAACCTTGTATTTTTGCCATGCCAAGTTATCAATGACAACCAATGTCATCAACCTATGACCTCAAATATTTTGACATCAATAACAACAATATACTCAAAATTTCCAACATTAGGAACCAAAATAACGTGAACACTCAAGCCTTGGATGATGATATCACCACCAACGATGAAGTGTAGGATCATATTAAGACATCTGAATAAGTCTTGGTGGTCTCCATTGCTTTGCCCTCCTAGTGTTTTGGATCTTCACTATCTTTCTATGCCCTGGGGAGCTAGTCTCCTCTCCTTTTTTTTTTCTCTTTGTTAACTTCTCATCTTGGTTGGTCTGCTGAGGTAATTCCTATGTTGGATGCCTCATTTTTATTTTCCCTTTGTAAAAGGTTTGAGGATCCTTTCAAAACCCCTTTTTATCAATTAAAAAAAAGCTATCATTATTATCCCTAAATTTCACCTTGTTATTGTATGAGTAATCCAAATAAAAAAAGAACCCCTTATTACTAGTCGTATATTATGAAAAAATACAGTTTAAGTACCAAGATATTCTAGTTGAAATTGTTAAATATTACACGATCAGGACACATTTTTACTATCCCAACTTTTTCTTGTGAAATATTTACTTTTTTCCCCTTCATTACTTGTGTTGTGAATATTACATATTCAACTTATGGTTATAGAGGTTATGGAAAGTTGGAAAGTAGTTGTAACTTCCAACCTCATACCTTCTTGATTTAACATGTATATATACTTCTATCACATCAATAAAATGTGAAAATATATTATGCATTTCTAACATTTGGTATTACAGTAGGCTAATACTAAAATAAAACTTGAATTTGTGAAGGTGGATCAAGAGACACTTCTCAGTTTTCATGAAATCATGCTATTTATAGAGGAACCAAAAAGGAGAAGAAACAAGTTTGAGCAAGGAGAAGACCTTGCCAATTAGAGAAGAAAATTATTTTTCTTATTTCTTATTCATATTCTTGTAGGTATTGCAAATATATATTACATCTTACAAGATTTGCAGATCTGTCTATGAAGATTTAGTTCATGTCATAAGAGTTGCCATCATGAAATTAATTGTTGTCATCTGAAGAAGAAAAAATGTATTATCATCTAGTGCAAGCAATGTGCCATTTAAAGAAAAAGAATGAGTCATTTGGAGCATTTCACTAGATTTTGAATGCATTGTACTAGAGTTTGAGTGTGGTGACACTAATTTTCTTTCTAAATTTGCCACCTAGAAGAGTCATCTGGTCATGTCGTCTACTTGTAGCCTAGAAGAGTTGTCTAGTCATGATATATAGAAAATATTACCATCTAATTTTATCATCTAGAAGAGTTGTCTAGAATATTCTTTCCAAAAAATAATTATTGTTTAGAAAAGAGGTGTTGTGAAATTATTGTCTAGAGTTACCACTATATCAAAGTGTTATCATATAAACTTACCATTTGGTCCTACTATCATCAAGATTTTCTACCATCTAGAGCTACTACCATGTGGAGTTGCTTCCATATAAAGGTTCCATCTAGACCAATTATTATTAAGAGGTGCTATCATCTAGAGCTACTACCATTTGGAGCTATTTCTATTTAAAGATGCCATCTAGAGATACTATTGTTTGGAGTTGCTTCCATGTAGAGCTAACATTTGAACCTATCACTTAGAGCTATTGCCATTAGAGTTTTCATCTAAAGATACTATCTAGAGATACTAAAAAAGTCTTTGAAATACATAGAAATTTGAAATTACTACCATTCAAAAACTAGGTAGATACAAGGTAGTTTACATCAAAAGAAAAATGGATAAAATCATTTACAGTGCATTTAGGAGAGAGAAGATATTTTGCATGAGATTAAATCTTATTCTCAAAGACTAAATGAAGAGAATAAAGCACCTATATAGTTTAGAAATATAATTGAGAAAACAATAAGATTTTATGATAATCAAGTACTCATACCATTGGAATGCATTACTTCAAAGTCCATTTAAAAAATGGAGTGTACCAAAAATATTGAGGACCCATATCATCTAAAACATATATATAAAGAAAATAAAGATAGAATAGGTTTAGTTGTACACAAATGGTTTTATTTTTTTATCAAGAAAATAGATGAACTTGAAACTTCAAAAGAGATGAACAAGAAAGTGAAGATATCTTCAAAATGTACTTATTGCAATAAGATTGGTCATGAGAAAGCAATTTTTTGGAATCTACACCCATGTAAATATTGTGAGGGAAAATATCACTCATCTATTTTTTGCTACTATAAGGACAAGTACTATAGAATATTTGAAAAGATATTAATATTTAGATTAGATTGTATTTTTCAAGATATTATTTCTAAAGCCTCTATTAACAATAGATTCAAGTTTGAAATTTTTGAAGAACAAAAAGGAGAGTCATCTAAAGAATCAGGGAAAGAAAATTGGATTAATTCTGATCCGCTTCTGAATTGTAAGATAATTAAATCTCTAGTTTATATTCAAGGAAAAATATCATATCAAATACATAAAACTACAAAAAGACAACAACTTGAAGAAAGCAAGAAAAAACAACACAAGTTCCAGGATCAAGATAAGGATAATATTGAAGACTAAAGTCTTCAATAAACAAATAATGTAATACAGGGGGTGTTGGAGAATATTACATTATTTGGTACATGCCAATGTACCACCTTGGTACATTATTAGATTAGGTGTATGTATTAGATTATAGTATGAGTTTATATTTTATGTAATGTAATAATGTGTAGGAAATGAACAAGTATCATGTAATTATGTGTGCAAGTGTTATGAGTGTAAATGTGAACAAGTGTCCATTATGCAAGAGTGCCCACGTGTCCTTAAAATAGGAAAGTGAAGAGTTATAAAGAAGAGTGAAGATAAAGAGTGTACCATATGAGAAGTCACATACTATTATATATTTATGACAAAGCATTATAATTGGTATAAAAATGCATAGCACATAACATGCATTAGTAGACCTTTATTCTATATCATTTTTAGTATTTTCATGAGCATTTCTATGTGATTATTCTATGAGTATTTCTAAGTTATTCTTGTTTTTACTATCATATTTATCAAAATTTGAGTCCATTATATTGAAAATTTATCAAATTCGATTCTATGGTTATTTAAATTAAGTATTAGCCTTCAAAAGATATGATTATTTACAAGAAGAAGTCAAAAGTAATCCCCAGGAGTTTTCTCACCCTCAAGGATGATATTTCTCCTTTCAGGATCTCTTCTTAGATTCAGTAAAGAGATAACTCTGATCCCATGGCCAAAATCAAGGACCTGGTCAATATAGCTTTTAATATTCTCCTTCAGGCTATCAAGGAGATCAACAACCTTAGGAACCAAAAGAACGTGAACACTCAAGCCCTGGATGATGATCTCACCACCAACGATGAAGTGTAGGATCATCTTGAGACCTATGAATAAGTCTTGGTGGTCTTGGTTGCTTTACCCTCCTAGTGTTTTAACTCTTCACTATCTTTCTATGCCCTGGGGAGTTGGTCTCCCATCCCTTTTTGTTCTCTTTGTTAACTTCTCATTTTGGTTGGTCTGTTGAGGTAATTCCTATGCTGGATGCCTCCTTTTGATTTTCCCTTTGTATAAGGTTTGGGGATCCTTTCAAAACCCCCTTTTATCAATTAAAAAAGCTATCCTTATTATCCCTAAATTTCACCTTGTTATTGTATGAGTAATCCAAATATAAAAATAACCCCTTATTACTAGTCATATAATTTGGAAAAAATAATGTAAGTACCAAGATATTCTAGTTGAAGTTGTTACATATTACACGATCAGAACATATTTTTACTATCCCAAATTTTTTTTTGAAATATTTACTTTTTTCCCCTTCATTACTTGTGTTGTGAATATTACATATTCAACTTATGGTTATAGAGGTTATGGAAAGTTGGAAAGTAGTTTTAAATTCCAACCTCAGACCTTATTGATTTCACATGTATATATACTTCTATCACATCAATGAAATGTGAAAATATATTATGCATTTCTAAAATTTGGTATTACAATAGGCTAATACTAAAATAAAACTTGAAATTGTGAAGGTGGATCAAGAGACACTTCTCGATTTTAGTGAAAGTATGCTATTTCTAGAGAAACCAAAAAGGATAAGAAACAAGTTTGAGTAAGGAGAAGACCTTGCCAATTAGAGAAGAAAATTATTTTTCTTATTTCTTATTCATATTCTTATAGGTATTGCAAATATTTTTTACATCTTACATGAGTTACAGATTTATCTATGAATATTTAGTTCATGTCATACGATTTGCCATCATAAAATTAATTTTTGTCATCTGAAGAAGAAAAAATGTATTGTCATCTAGTGTGAGCAATGTGCTATTTAAATAAAAAGAATGAGTCATTTGGAGAATTTCACTAGAGTTTGAATGCATTGCACTAGAGTTTGAGTGTGGTGGCAATAATTTTCTTTCTAAAGTTACCACCTATAAGTGTCATCTAGTCATGTCGTCTACTTGTAGCCTAGAAGAGTTGTCTGGTCATGCTATCTAGAAAATATTACCATCTAAATTTATCATCTAGAAGAGTTTTCTAGAAGTTGCTATCCAAAAAATAATTATTGTTTAGAAAAGAGGAGTTGTGGAATTATTGTCTAGAGTTACCACTATCTGGAAGTGTTGTCACATAAAATTACCATTTGGTCCTACTATCATCAAGAGATGCTACCATCTAGAGCTACTACCATGTGGATTTGCTTCCATATAAAGGTTACATATAGACCAATTATTATCAAGAGTTGCTATCATCTAGAGCTTCTACCATTTGGAGCTACAACTAGTTAAAGTTGCCATCTAGAGCTACTACTATTTGGAGTTGCTTCCAAGTAGAGCCGATATTTGAACCTATCACTTAGAGATATTGCCATTAGAGTTATCATATAAAGCTACTATCTAGAGCTACTACAAAAGTCTTTGAAATATTTAAAAATTTGAAATTACTACCATTCAAAAACTAGGGATATAAAAGGTAGTTTACATAAAAAGAAAAATGGGTAAAATCATTAAGAGTGCATTTAATAAGGAGAGTAGATATTTTGCATGAGCGTAAATCTTATTCTCAAAGACTAAATGAAGAGAATAAAGCACCAATATGGTTTAGAAATACAATTGAGGAAACAATAAGGTTTTACAATAATCAAGTACACATACCATTGGAATCCATTACTACAAAGTCCAAAACAACAAAGAAGATGCGAGCCACATTATTTCAGGAGGGCCATGGTTTTTGGGAAGGCACAACCTCTTCCTTAGACCCTGGGGAGAGGATTTTGATCCTGATACATAAAGTATTAACATAGCTACTATTTGGGTTCGTCTCTCGAATCTTCCATCCCAATTTTTTCATGAGATTTTTTGAAAGGGATTTCCAAGATTATAGGAGAGTTGGTTGCCATTAATCACTCCACCTAGGATAGGTCAAGGATGACACATGCCAGGATATTTGTAAATGCGAATCTTGACTCTGAGCTCCCAACCTTGGTGGAAATAGAATATGGATATTACCTAAGAATACAACCTATGGAATATGAGAACAAGTTAGCTTTCTGCGTGGAATGCAAAACTCAAGGTCATCTCAGGAATCAGTGTCCAAGTTGGGCAGCCAAAAAATAAGTGCAAAAAAATCCTCAAATGGGAGCTTCAAATGGAAGAGGTCAGCCCAAGAACCAAGGACCTCGGTTTCTCATAAACAAAGGAGTATACAAGGCAATCAAAAATGACCATCTTCACCATGAGCAAGATAAGCAGCATAAGGATAAAGGAAAGCAACAAGTCCAAAAGAATCAGGATACCTTGGTAAGTCCTTCGATTCCCAACTCTAATAAGTTTGAATCCCTTGCTAACAATGAGGATGATGCAAAAATGATAGAAGAAGAGGAACCTCTGATGGGCCTTCCAGAAAACCTAGGATCCCCATCAAGGTTTGGACCCTTGAACGGTATCCACACAGATCATCCTCCAAAATTTCCCTCCAACATGCCACAAGTCTCAGGAGATTATAGGCAAAGTATGGATGAAGATGAGTCTAGGACATATATTCTAGAGAGAAGAGTGATCGAAGGGTGCTCTAGTCCCATTATTTAACAAATAATTCCCCCAAAATTCAGTCCAAAATAGATAAGAAGTTCAACAAAATCCTCCATTGATTATGGTAGTGAAAAAAAGAGAGGAAGGATTTCAAAGGCTGAACACTATAGGATTAGTATTGAGAATGAAATTGCAAATGGAAAAGAAGGAACTTTGTTATCTCAAGTTATCACTAGCTTGGATGATAACAAATACAATAAATCTCCTCCACCACAGGGTAGGGGGAGAGGGAAAAACTCTAAGCAATCTAAACGAATGTCCTCTCATGGAATGTGAGAAGCCTTAACGTGAGGGAAAATTTAATTCAAATGAACTAATGGATGTAAAACTTAAGGATTTATTTTTTCTCAGGGGTTTTTTCTGAGTTTTAGGTGGGATGCTCAAGATGGGTCAGGCCATGCAAAGGCCCTGGTTGTATTTTTTTGTTTTAAGTTCTATCTTGGTAGGGATGCCCAGGTTGAGGGTTCCCAGGTAAGGATGAAATGTTGGGGAAGAGGACGGAGGATCCTCAGTCTGACTCTGGTTAAGTTTCTCAGCCGCGGGCTACTTTTTGTAAAAAGGTTTTGGGTCAACCTGAAAAACCCATTTTAATGATAAATCTTTAATTACCAAAAAAAAAAATGGAGTGTACCAAAAATATTGAGGACCCATATCATCTACAACATACATATAAAGAAAAGAAATATAGAATAGGTTTAGTTGTACACAAATGGTTTTATATTTTTATCAAGAAAATAGATAAACTTGAAACTTCAAAAGAGATGAACAAGAAAGTGAAGATATCTTCAAAATGTATTTATTGCAATAAAATTGGTCATGAGAAATATTTTTTTGGAATTTACACCCATGTAAATATTGTGAGGGAAAATATCACTCATATATTTTTTGCTACTATAAGGACAAGTACTATAGAATATTTAAAATGATATTAATATTTAGATTATATTGTATTTTTCACGATCTTATTTCCAAAGCCTCTATTAACAATAGATTCAAGTTTGAAATTTTTGAATAACAAAAATGAGAGTCATATAAATATTCAAGGAAAGAAAATTGGATTAATTATGATCCACTTCTAACTTGTAAGATAATGATATCTCTAGTTTAGAGTCAAGGACAAATATCATATCAAAGACATCAAAATATAGAAAGACAACAAGCTGAAGAAAGCAAGAAAGGACAACACAAGTTCTAGGATCAAGATAAAGATAATATTGAAGACTAAAGTATTCAATAACCAAAAAATAAAATACAGGTGGGTGTTGGAGAATATTACATTATTTGGTACCTGCTATTGTACCACCTTGGTAAATTATTAGATTAGGTGTATGTCTTAGATCATAGTATGAGTTTATATTTCATGTAATGTAATAATGTGTAGGAAATGCACAAGTATCATGTAATTATGTATGCAAGTGTTGTGAGTGTAAATGTGCACAAGTGTCCATTATGCAAGAGTACACACGTGTCCTTAAAATAGAAAAGTGAAGAGTTATAAAGAAGAGTGAAGGTCAAGAGTGTACCATATGAGAAGTCACATACTATTATATATTTATGACAAAGCATTATAATTGGTATAAAAAATGCATAGCACATAACATGCATTAGTAGACCTTTATTCTATATCATTTTTAGTATTTTTATGAGCATTTCCATGTGATTATTCTATGAGTATTTTTGAGTTATTCTTGTTGTTATTATCATCTTTATCGAAATTTGAGTTTATTATATTGTAACTTTATTACATTCGATTATGTGGTTATTTACATTAAGTATTAGCCTTCAAAAGCTATCATTATTTACAAGAAGAAGAATTTGAAAGTCATCCCTAGGCATTTTATCACCCTAGAGGATGATATTTCTACTTGTAGGATCTCTTCTTGGATTCAGTAAAGAGATATCTCTGATCCCATGGCCAAAATTGATAACCTGGTCAATCTAGCTTTGAATCTACTCCTTTAGGCAATCACGGAGATAAACAACCTTAGGAACCAAAATAATGTGAACACTCAAGCCCTAGATGATGATCTCACCACCAATGATGAATTGTAGGATCATCTTGAGAACTCTAAATAAGTCTTGGTGGTCTCAGTTGCTTTGCCCTCCCAGTGTTTTGGCTCTTCACTATATTTCTATGCCTTGGGGAGCTGGTATCCCATCCATTTTTGTTCTCTTTGTTAACTTCTCATCTTGGTTGATCTGCTGAGATAATTCTTATGCTGGATGCCTCCTTTTGATTTTCCCTTTGTAAAATGTTTGGTTATCCTTTCAAAAATCCCTTTTATCAATAAAAAAAGCTATCATTTATTATCCCTAAATTTCACCTTGTTATTGTATGAGTCATCCAAATATAAAAATAATGCCTTATTACTAGTCATATAATTTGAAAAAATACAATGTAAGTACCAAGATATTCTAGTTGAAATTGTTACATATTACACGATCAGGACAAATTTTTACTATCCCAACTTTTTCTTGTGAAATATTTACTTTTTTCCCCTTCATTACTTGTGTTGTGAATATTACATATTCAAATTATGGCTATAGAGGTTATAGAAAGTTGGAAAGTAGTTGTAACTCCCAACCTCATACCTTATTGATTTCACATGTATATATACTTCTATCACATCAATGAAATGTGAAAATATATTATGCATTTCTAACATTTGGTATTACAGTAGGCTAATACTAAAATGAAACTTGAACTTGTGAAGGTGGAACAAGAGACACTTCTCAATTTTCATGAAAGCATGCTATTGCTAGAGGAACCAAAAAGGAGAAGAAACAAGTTTGAGCAAGGAGAAGACCTTGTCTATTAGAGAAGAAAATTATTTTTCTTATTTCTTATTCATATTCTTGTAGATATTGCAAATATTTTTTACATCTTACAAGAGTTGCAGATATGTCTATGAAGATTTAGTTCATGTCATAAGAGTTGCCATCATGAAATTAATTGTTGTCATCTGAAGAAGAAAAAATGTATTATCATCTAGTGCAAGCAATGTGCTATTTAAAGAAAAAGAATGAGTCATTTGGAGCATTTAACTAGAGTTTGAATGCATTGCACTAGAGTTTGAGTGTGGTGGAAATAATTTTATGTTGGACATTTTGAGTCCATAAGTTGTCATTGATTTCAAGGCATGAGGTTGTTATTGATGCCAAGGAGTGAACCACCATTGATGCCAAAAATTCAAAAGGAGAAATGCAAAAGGTTGATGGCAAAAGAGCTTCATAATATTCATTTTTGATATTATAGGAAGCATAAGTAAAAGGTTATCATTAAAACCATGGTTAGACGAATTAAAAGGTTTTCATAAAAACCTAAGGAGGCTTTTTATTCCAAATTAAAAAGTCCAAGGAAGGTTTAAATATTTAATTTATAAATATTTAAATTCAAATTGAATTTAAATTTTATAAATAAATATTTATTTATTTGGAATGGTATAACCCTAAGGTTACCCCGCCGACGTGCAAGTCAAAAACCACCCCATCGACGTGTTGGAATAAATAAAAAAACAAGGCACTTAACAATATAAATATTGCCTTGCTAAGGCCAAAATAAAAGAAGTCGAATTTGAAAACATGTTGCATTTCATGGAGGAGAAGATAGAGGAATTTGTGTGCTGCATTTATCCTAAATTTTGGAGCGTTGAAGAAGACAAGGCACTTGGGTTCTATCACCATCCGGTGGCTAGCACAGGTGGCAAGTGATTAGTGTTTGCAAAGGGGAGGTTATGGGTTTGAAACCCAATGATAGCAGTTTTGGGAAGCCCCTTTTTGTTTTTGGTTTTGGCACCAGCAGAAGTTATAAGGAGCATGTGAGGAGTTTAGCTCCCACATGATTACGGTAATTAATTTTTACCTTAGAAGAATAAATTGCATTGTTTTATAAATTATTTTATTTGATGAGTGCAATTTAAGAAAGGAGTTATAAGTAGAAATTGTGTTATATTTTATAAGAGGGTTTTTGATGAAAATTATGATGTTGAAATTTATTATTGATATGGAGCAATAAGGTGTATTTGGGATTTAATTTATCTTTGTGTTTAAGGTAAATTATGAAAAGTGTTAGGGTGATAATTCTTGTCATCTTGAAGAACACAAGCTTATACTAAGAGGGGGGTGAATAGTATAGCACCCACTTTTTACTTTCTTTCAAACCAATATCAATTAATGTCCTTAATTGCAATAACCAAATATAGCAGTGTGCATTAATAACTCAGATAGCAATAGTAAGCAAGAGCACAAGTCACCACACACAATTGAGACACAATATTTAACGTGGTTCCCCCAATGTGGGGTACTCCACAAGATAATCTCCTTATAATATTTCACACAAAAATAAGGATCCTTATCCAATACAATGATTACTTTGATCTGCTCAAAGCTAGGCAATACACTGATCTGCTCAGGTAGGCAATCCACTAATCAACTAGGCAACACACTGATCTGCTCAGGTAGGCAATCCATTGATCTGCTCAGCTAGGCAACACACTGATCTGCTCAGGTAGGCAATCCACTAATCTACTCATCTAGGCACTCCACTAATCTGCTCAACAATCAATGGAACTAAATATGCTAAAACTCACATAAATTCTCAACAAGCTCACACATAACTTGTCCAAATCTGCTCAACAAGCTCACATAGAACTTGTCCAAATCTGCTCAACAAGCTCACACAGAACTTGTCCAAATCTGCTCAACAAGCTCACATAGAACTTGTCCAAATCTGCTCAACAAGCTCACACAGAACTTGTCCAAATCTGCTCAACAAGCTCACATAGAACTTGTCCAAATTTTCTCAACAAGCTCACATAGAACTTGTCCAAATCTACTCAACAAGCTCACATAGAACTTGTCCAAATATGCTCAACAAGCTCACACAGAACTTGTCCAAATCTGCTCAACAAGCTCACATAGAACTTGTCCAAATCTACTCAACAATATCACACATAACTTGTCAAAATCTGCTCAAAAGCCTTCTCAAAGGCTCAATCAATCATACTCAAGTAGTACTCAAATCTCATCCAAATATTATGAAGGCAAGGCTCAAATATGAACTCAAAAATGAATGGTAATACACTCTTCAAAGGATGACAACTATGATCCACAATGATCTCAACTCAAATCAATCTCATAGAAGCATAAAGAGAATTGTTAGAGACTCAATATGTTCTATCCTCAAATCTCAATCTCAACTTAAATCCAGAATTATAGAATAGTTTGTTTCATGGAACTTGAACAACCACTTCACACAATCACTTGACTAGGCTCAAACAACTCTTCTCAACCAACTACCACAAGGAACAACTCTTTCTTACAAACCCTAGTCCAAGCATGTATCAACCAACTCAAATGTTTCCAACAATGCTCAACCACAAATCTCACATAACAATGATACTCATGTTCTTCTCAAGTTCAAGTTCTTTGCATAACCAATGGGCTTCAACAACAATGCTAATAAAACATTCTTCACATAACAATGATACTCATGTTCTTTTCAAGTTCTTTGCATAACCAATGGGCTTCAACAACTATGCTTATAAAACAAGGTTTAACCACAACTCTCAAACTAGAAAACCTTGAAGCATTCAACCAACCACTTTCGAAAAGGAAACCACAATCAATCCTTTTCTCTCCAATGATATTTCAGAAATCAACCACCATAATCAATCAATAGGAGAATGTGCCCATACCTTTTATGAAGATGAAGAAACCTCTTTGGAAATCTGCCACACTCAACAAACTTCTTTTTCAACTTTCAACAAGGGTTAGAGATCATGATTAATATCACAACAACAATATCCAAATAACACCTTATCACTCCTACTCAACAAAATGCATCATGTCCCCTTATGAAAGAATTAATCACTTTTGAAAAAGAACAAAACAACCTTCACTTTTGAACCCCTTTACAAAAATATAAATATCTCTTTACATACACCTTATTTCTCCCTCTAAGCAAGTTAATCAAATAGCCCTCGAAATAAGCTTTCCAATGATATATAATATGATATACTTCTAAAAGGAAAAACACCAAAAATTTCTCTTTTTCAAAAGTGGATCACAACCCTTATTCCTCCTAGAAATAACAACAAGCTTACAAAACCTTATAACTCCCTATCTCTAAAAAAATTATTTTTCATACACCCAAAGCATTCACAATATCAACTATGCAAGGCGCTTCTCATAAATACCTTTAATTTCAAAATTGTGGCCTTAACCTTTGAAAACGTTTCACAAAAATTGATGAGCGCCTTCACACCTGCGGGAGTCAAACTTTGTTCCTCCTTGCTAGCATTGTGAGATGCTAACCATGTGGGCACAAGCCCACATTGGAAATAAATCCCAACCTTGTTGTATAAACTGTGCTCGATTGTTCTTAAAATGAAAAAACATTTTCCACCAAAACTTTTGCCCCTGCGGGATTCAAAACGCAGACCTCCCTTGTGCCAAAGTTATCTCTTGCCAACTACACTACATTGTCCAACGTGACGTCAGGTCTAGACGTCCTCAATTTTCTTTAACCCTCAAAAATGACTTCTTTATTTTTTGCCTTCCACTTCCTCCATGCACGAATTACTCTTCGATTTTCTCAACCTTGGCATACTCAATAGGCAAAGTTTTTAACCATTATATATACACATTATAATGCTTCGAAAGACGTCGGTGGATTATAATCAAACCTTCATTCTTTTGGACGTCGGCGATAATAAAATATTAAATTTAATTTTAATTTTAAATTTAAATTTTAAATAATTTAAAATTTAAACTTAAATATTTAAAATTAAATATCTCCTTCACCGGGGCACCTTTTTCGACGAAACGAAAATCCAACCTGGGTTTTAAGAAAAACCCATTTCAAATCTGCCATCCATGGTTTTAAATAAAACCTTTTATTTTGCCTACCTTGGTTTTCACAAAAACCTTGTATATATCCATGCTTTCCAAAATATCATAAATGCTTATTTATGAAATACTTTGGCCACCAAAACTCAATGTGATCCATGTGACATCAATGATCCATGTGACATCAATGACAACATAAAATACCTCAAATTTCCAACAATCTCCCCCTTTGTCATTGATGGCAACACCTCTAATGCAAATCACCACAATCACTGCAAAAACCATTTCTGAGAATCAAAGTTGCTCCCCCTGACTCAATACTCTCTTTGGAGGCTGCTCCCCCTAACTCAATGCTCTCTTTGGAGGCTGCTCCCCCTAACTCAAATCTCTCCCCCTTACTCAAATATCTCCCCCTTTGACATCAATGGCAAAAGGGACACCTATGGGGCTAAAATATATGACTCTTAAGCTTAGCCCCCTCACCACCTTCTCTCTTGAGGTGATTAATTTTGGGGTGGGAGTACTTTTACTCCCATATTACATTGTTTCTTTCCTCTATCAACTTCCTTCCATGTTTTCTTGATATCCTTCTCTTGATGAATTACTTGATCTTCTTGTCTAGAACTTGTTTGACCTTCTTGCCTTGAACCTGTTTGGAATTGAGTCCTACACCATTTTGCAATATGTCCAAAGTTATTGCAATTAAAACACTTGATATTGTAGCCTTTGGATGGTGCCCAAATCCTGAATTCTTTCTTGAAATAATTTCCATATCCATTCCTTTCTTGAACCCTGTATTGTGAAGCTCTGTTTTCATGACCATTATGACCATGACTTCTGAATTGTGTAGCTCTAAAACCAAAACCATTTTGCTCATTTTCTTTGCACTGAGAAGCTCTATGACCAATCCTGTTGCATAAGAAGCAATGTCCCTAAAAACCATACCTTCTTCCTTTGAAGTTTCTTCTAGAAAAATCAAACTTCTTTGATCCATGGACCCTACAGTGTATAGCCCTGTGTCCAAATCCATTACAAGAAAAACAATGTCCTTGAAAAGCCCTTTGTTCATGCCTTGGTTCCTCATACCTTTCTTGACCATTTTCCCTATGATCATTTTCAATTTGTGCATTGCATCCTTGAACCTTCTTTGTAGTATCTAAATCCTTTTCCTTAATTTCTTCCTTGCTTTCCTCTTCAAGTATTTCTTTTCCTTTTGAACTTGATTCACCTATCTCAAAATAAGATCCAAACTGAATATTTGGAGCCATAGGAACTTTGGAACTTTCTTCATAAAACTTAGGTGCTTCCTTGCTTTCATCTTTAAGAACTTCCTTTCCTTTTGAGTGTGATTCTTTTTGGAAGTGAGATACGACCTTAAAATAAGTTTCCACTCCTTTTGAACCTTTTCATCTACGTGTCATGTACAAATTGTCATATATTACCCTTAGTTCTTCATTCATCCTTTCTTCTATTATTTTTGCATTTTGAAGCTCTTATCTGAGATTACTGATTGTCTGAAGTAGTTCTTCTATGATTTTGACATCCGTTCAACTCTTGTGTTGTCAAGGAATTTTTGTATTCTTCTTTTAGCCTTTTGACTTCTGATTTTTGTTTTCTTGGCTGATCCTCTTCCTTTTTATTACCAAAAGTGAGACTTCTTTATCTTCATTGTTACTAAGATCATTATAATCTTCTATAGCAAACAAACTCTCATGATTTCTTTGACCATGCCTGTTTCCTTGATGTGTCATCTCATCTTCACTATCACTGAATCCATTGTAATATCTTGATCTGTGATCTCTTTGACCACACACAAAGCATTGTTCTCTTTCACCTTCTATTCCTAGGAATAGATGTTCTTCCTTTTCATCATCTGACTTGTCTCTATCACTATGATCTGAGCTATCACTTGCTTCTACAATGTAGTAAGATTTCTTTACCTTACAAAAATTTTCTTCTTCTCATACCTGTTTTGCTTGTATCTGTCATCTTTGTCATGCTTATGCTTTCCATATTCTTTTCTTCTGTGACCCTATTTTTCATCATCACTATTTTCTTCATGTAGACACTTGTGTGCATAGTGACCAAGATCACCACACTTGTAGCATCTGACTTTCCTCATATCCCTAAAATTCCTTGAGTCCTTATTCCTTTTGATGAAGTTAGCTTCCTCATCATTAACTGGATCTCTATCTATCTCTGGAACCTTCCCTTTCTCTTTCTCTAAAGCCTTGAATGCAATCTCTTTTATTGGAACCTGATGCTTACTCACCCTCATCTCATAAGCTGTGAGAGTTCCTTGTAGTTCTTCCATTGTTAGCTTGTTGATATCCATTGTTTCTTCTATTGCTGAAACCTTTGCATCATACTTCATGGGAAGTGATCTCAAAACCTTTTGAGTAACTTTTGATTCTTTCATCTCAAATCCTAGGCCTCTCATGGTGTTAGTAATCTCATCAACTCGAAGTAAAAACTTTGCAATATCTTCAGAATCTTCCATTTTCAATTCCTCAAATATTTTTCTATGAGTTTGTAGTTTTGACAACTTTACCTTGGAATCTCCTTCATAAGTATTCCGCAACTTGGTCCACATTTCATTAGCTGAATTACATACCATGACCTTTGCAAAATCTGTCTCACGTAGCCCACTCAAAATACAATTTATTGCCCTTGCATTGATCTCAACCAATTTCTTGATAGTCTTATCTGCCTCGGGATCACCTTCAACCTTATACTCTTTTTCAACCATCTGCCATACCTCATATCCCTGTGATATCAAGTAGTTCTTCATTCTCATGCTCTAGAAAGCATAATTGTTACCATCAAATAGTGGTGCCTTATTTGTAGATGATCCATTCTGTGAAGCCATCTATGTTCTTGTAGAATCTGCCCTCAAGTTGTTAGCCTTTTCAAAGGAACCCGCTCTGATACCAATTGAAGAACACAAGCTTATACTGAGAGGGGGTGAACAGTATAGCACCCACTTTTTACTTTCTTTCAAACCAATATCAATTAATGTCCTTAATTGCAATAACCAAATATAGTAGTGTGCATTAATAACTTAGATAGCAATAGTAAGCAAGAGCACAAGTCACCACACATAATTGAGACACAAGATTTAACATGGTTCCCCTAATGTGGGGTACTCCACAAGATAATCTCCTTATAATATTTCACACAAAAATAAGGATCCTTATCCAATACAATGATTACTTTGATCTGCTCAAATCTAGGCAATACATTGATCTACTCAGGTAGGCAATCCACTTACTCAACTAGGCAACACACTGATCTGCTCAAGTAGGCAATCCATTGATCTGCTTAGCTAGGCAACACACTGATCTGCTCAGGTAGGCAATCCATTAATCTTCTCAGCTAGGCACTCCACTGATCTACTCAACAAGCTCACATAGAACTTGTCCAAATCTGCTCAACAAGCTCACAAAAAAAGAAATGTCCAAATCTGCTCAACAAGCTCACATAGAACTTGTCCAAATCTACTCAAAAAGCTCACATAGAACTTGTCCAAATCTTCTCAACAAGCTCACACAAAACTTGTCCAAATCTTCTCAACAAGCTCACACAGAACTTGTCCAAATCTGCTCAACAAGCTCACATAGAACTTGTCCAAATCTTCTCAACAAGCTCAAAAATTCCAAATATTCAAAGTACATAACTTCCAAATATCAAACAATAACTTGTCCAAATCTCTCAATAAGCTCACAAAATTAAAATTCAAAACTTCTCAAAGGCTCAATCAATCATACTCAAGTAGTACTCAAATCTCATCAAAATTATGAAAGTAATATGAACTCAAAATGAATGGTAATACACTCTTAAAGGATGACAACTATGATCCATAATGATCTCAACTCAAATCAATCTTATAGAAGCATAAAGAGAATTGTTAGAGACTCAATATGTTCTATACTCAAATCCAATATCTTTCTCAACTCAAATCCAGAATATAGAATAGTTTGTTTCATGGAACTTGAACAACCACTTCACACAATCACTTGACTAGGCTCAAACAACTCTTCTCAACCAACTACCACAAGGAACAACTCTTTCTTACAAACCCTAGTCCAAGCATGTATCAACCAACTCAAATGTTTCCAACAATGCTCAACCACAAATCTCACATAACAATGATACTCATGTTCTTCTCAAGTTCAAGTTCTTTGCATAACCAATGGGCTTCAACAACAATGCTAATAAAACATTCTTCACATAACAATGATACTCATGTTCTTTTCAAGTTCTTTGCATAACCAATGGGCTTCAACAACTATGCTTATAAAACAAGGTTTAACCACAACTCTCAAACTAGAAAACCTTGAAGCATTCAACCAACCACTTTCGAAAAGGAAACCACAATCAATCCTTTTCTCTCCAATGATATTTCAGAAATCAACCACCATAATCAATCAATAGGAGAATGTGCCCATACCTTTTATGAAGATGAAGAAACCTCTTTGGAAATCTGCCACACTCAACAAACTTCTTTTTCAACTTTCAACAAGGGTTAGAGATCATGATTAATATCATAACAACAATATCCAAATAACACCTTATCACTCCTACTCAACAAAATGCATCATGTCCCCTTATGAAAGAATTAATCACTTTTGAAAAAGAACAAAACAACCTTCACTTTTGAACCCCTTTACAAAAATAGAAATATCTCTTTACATACACCTTATTTCTCCCTCTAAGCAAGTTAATCAAATAGCCCTCGAAATAAGCTTTCCAACGATATATAATATGATATACTTCTAAAAGGAAAAACACCAAAAATTTCTCTTTTTCAAAAGTGGATCACAACCCTTATTCCTCCTAGAAATAACAACAAGCTTACAAAACCTTATAACTCCCTATCTCTAAAAAATTATTTTTCATACACCCAAAGCATTCACAATATCAACTATGCAAGGCGCTTCTCATAAATACCTTTAATTTCAAAATCGTGGCCTTAACCTTTGAAAACGTTTCACAAAAATTGATGAGCACCTTCACACCTGTGGGAGTCGAACTTTGTTCCTCCTTGCTAGCATTGTGAGATGCTAACCACATGGGCGCAAGCCCACATTGGAAATAAATCCCAACCTTGCTGTATAAACTATGCTCGATTGTTCTTAAAATGAAAAAAATATTTTCCACCAAAACTTTTGCCCCTACGGGATTCGAAACGCAGACCTCCCTTGTGCCAAAGTTATCTCTTGCCAACTGTGCTGTGCTGTCCAACGTGACGTCAGGTCTAGACATCCTCGATTTTCTTTAACCCTCAAAAATGACTTCTTTATTTTTTGCCTTCCGCTTCCTCCATGCACGAATTACTCTTCGATTTTCTCAACCTTGGCATACTCAATAGGCAAAGTTTTTAACCATTATATATACACATTATAATGCTTCAAAAGACGTCGATGGATTATAATCAAACCTTCATTCTTTTGGACATCGACGATAATAAAATATTAAATTTAATTTTAATTTTAAATTTAAATTTTAAATAATTTAAAATTTAAACTTAAATATTTAAAATTAAATATCTCCTTCACCGGGGCACCTTTTTCGATGAAACGAAAAGCCAACCTGGGTTTTAAGAAAAACCCATTTCAAATCTGCCATCCATGGTTTTAAATAAAACCTTTTATTTTTCCTACCTTGGTTTTCACAAAAACCCTGTATATATCCATGCTTTCCAAAATATCATAAATGCTTATTTATGAAATACTTTGGCCACCAAAACTCAATGTGATCCATGTGACATCAATGATCCATGTGACATCAATGACAACATAAAATACCTCAAATTTCTGACACATATAACCCTTTATACTTGGCAAATAAATTTGTGATAATTGAACTAGGTTTTGAATATAATTCTACATAAAAAAAAGGTATGGGTATATTCTTCCATGGTTGAGTTGATTGGTTGGTTTTCTAGAAAATAACTTTGGAGTGAAAAGGACTTAATTAGATTTCCTTATTGAGTTGTTGAGCTTTATGTGAGATTGGTTGATGAGCATTGTTGGAAATATTTGAGTGAGTGTTCATATGCTTGGATTAAGGTTTGTGAGCAAGGATTATTTCATTGAGTGATTGATCGAGTAGAATTGGTTGATCCTAGTCAAGTGGATGTGTGAAGTGATAGTTCAAGTTCTATGAAACAAATTATTTTATATTCTGAATTGATTTGAAAAAGAAGTTGAGCATTATGATGAATGTGAAGCATATTGAGTCTCTAACAATTCTCTTTATGTTTCTATGATATTGGAAAAGTTCTAGTATTGACTTGTTGAACAGATTTGAGGTAAGTCTTAGAGAAGACTTGTGGACAATTTTGGGTGAGATTTTGGAAGCTTACAATACAAATTGAGGATATATTTGAGGACAAAATTTGGTACATATTTGAGGACAGGTTTGTGCTAGATCAGAAACAAATATTGAGGACAAATTTGTGCTAGACCGAAGGACTATGTTTAGTGTAGATTTAAGATAGAGCTTTGGAGGTGACAGAGTATAGAGGACGAAAGTCTCTAGTGGATAGAGATCCATTAGCCAGGGTAGTGAGGATAGGTGTCTTCAGTGGATAGAGACACATTATCTAGAGTAGTGGGGGCAATAATTCTTCTAGAATATCATCAACCAAAGCAAATGAGAAAGGAGTTCTCCTGTGGATAGATATCCATGAGCTTTGATTAGGGGATTGGTGTCTCCATTGGAAAGAGGTCCATAAACATTATAGAGAAAGGATTCCCAAAAGAATTTATTTAAGAAAAATTTATAAGGAATATTTTCTTCGTGGAGTAGCCATATTGGGTAAACCATGTTAAATCATGTCTCTCATGTGTGTGATGCTTTGTGTAATTATTATTGCTTTAATATTAATGTTATCATTTGGATTAAACAACAAAATGTTTTATCTTATACTGTTAACCCCCTCTCCTAGTATAAGCACATGTTCTTCAATTGGTATTAGAGTGAGTCTCTTCGTGAAAAGACTAACAACTTGGAGGAGGATCCATTCGAAAAACACATTACTTAAAAAAATGAAGAAGAGACCAAGTTTGATATAAAGGAGGAATTATTTACTGCTCTAAGAAAATTAGAAAGAATTAGAGAGAAGAACTCAAGCTTGAAGGAAAAAATTCAAGAGGATGAAGAAGCAAGGATGGAACTTCTACAAAATATCATAGAACTCAAGATAAAAGTTGAATAAGGAAATAAAATTGAGCAAGATATGACAGACCTGCTGAGAACAAGAGAAACAAAATGTAAAATATTGGAAGTAGAAATTGTTTATCTAAGGAATGAGGTTGAAAGGACCAAGATACTACAAGATGTAGAGTATGAGAAACAAAAAAAAGAATCGAGTCTTCAAGAAGCAGAAACTTCAAAAAGGTATAAGCAAGAAAAGAATATTAGAAAGGAAGAAAGAAAATAAGAACCTTGGATAAAAGTTAATCACAAGAGGAGAAGTTCTCCACCACAATATCAAAAACATCCAAACAGGTTACATAATTTCTTCCATGGTCATTGCTTTTCTTGTAACAAATATGGTCATAGAGCTATACACTGTACTGGTCATGCAAGAAACAATGTCAATAGAAATTTCAATTCTTTTGCACCTCTTTTGGATAATGATATTATATGTTACAAATATAATAATTTTGGGCACAAGGCTAGATGGTGTAAAATGATACTTCCCGAGTCTAGTAAAAGAAAAATAGTTTCAACAACTAGGAAAGATGAAAAGGAAAATGTAAACGTTAGATCAATACTAGTTCAAACAACCCTTCATGCTCAGGATAAATAAGAACAATGGTATATTTATAGTGGTTTCTCAAGTCACATGACAGGAGACAAGGATAAATTCATTGTACTAAAAGAAGCCAATAGAGGATCAGTAAGTTTTGGTGATAATGGATCAACAAGGATTGGTAGAAGAGAAACTTTAAGTTTAGATAATGGGAAAAAAAGAATAGAAAATGTGTTGTATGTTAAGGGGTTAAAACATAATATATTAAGTATAAATCAACTTTGTGATCAAGGGTATATGGTTACTTTCCACCTAGATAGATGTGAGATAAGAAAATTAGAAACTAGAAAAGTCATTGCCAATGCAAGAAGAACCCCAAACAATCTATACATGCTTAGTGAGATGAAAGGGGAAAAGTGTTTTATATAACAAGAAGGTGAGAGTTGGTTGTGGTATAGAATATTAGGTCACTTGAATTTTGAAAACATAGTCAACATAAGCAATAAGCAGACTGTCAGAGATTTACCCAAAATAAGATTACCATAAAACACAATCTGTGCACCCTATCAACATGGAAAGCAAACTAGGACAAAATTTAAGTCAAAAGGATATGTTTCATCTGAGACATTGAGTCTAATAAATAATGATCTATGTGGTCCTACCAGAACATAAAGTATTCAGGGTGAGAGTTACTTTATATTGTTTATAGATGATTACTCCATAATGGTTTGGGTAGCTTTCTTGAAAGAGAAGTCAGAGGCTTTTGAAAAATTAAAAGCATTTAAGGAACTGGTTGAAAATAAAATTGGCAAAAGGATTAAGAGTATGAGATATAATAGAGGAGGAGAATTTACCTCAAATAAATTTGTAGAGTTTTGTGAACAACATAGAATCAAAAGAGAATACTCAGCAAGAAGAACTCCTCAACAAAATGGAGTAGTTGAAAGGAAAAATATGACTGTTGAGAATATGGCTAGAGCTATATTAAATGAGTCTAAAATCTCAAATGGATTTTGGAGGGAAGAAGTCAACACAGTAGTATACATAATAACTAGGGCTCAAATGAGGGTAAACCATCACAAGACTCCATATGAGCTTTGGAAAGGAAGACCGACCATTGTTAAATACTTCAAGATTTTTGGAAGCAGGTGCTATATAAGACGAGAAGATAAAAACTTAGGCAAGTTTGAACCAAGGTGTGATGAGGGAATTTTCCTTGGTTATTCCTCTAAGAGTAAAGCCTATAGATGCTTCAAAAAAAGAACATGCACTATTGTAGAAAGCATAAATGTAACAATTGATGAGAAGATAGATTCAAGAGAAATAGTTCAAAAAATTGTGTATCAAGAAAATGAAAATTGTCAAGAAGAGTTTCATGAGGAATCAGATGAAGAAGAAGAAATATAAAAAAATATTCCTAAAAATCCATCCAGATACGTACAGAAGCATCATCCAAAATATCTAATCATTGAGAATATAGATGAAAGACAAACACGGAGAAGGATAATAACACCATCTCAACAAGTAAATTTTTCTTTGCTATCCAAGATTGAGCCAAAGGACTTCAATCAGGAAAGTGGAGATGAGTTTTGGATTAAGGCAATGGATGAGGAATTAGATCAGATGGAGAAGAGCAAGACTTGGAAAATTGTTCCATGACCAAAGGATAAAAATGTGATCAACACAAAATGGGTATTCATAAACAAGCTAAATGAATATGGACAGGTAGTAAGGAATAAAGCAATATTAGTGTGCAAAGGTTATGCACAAGTAGAGAGAATTGACTTTGATGAGACATTTGATCTAGTTGCATGACTTGAAGCCATAAGAATGTTTTTAGCCTTCTCAAGTTTTAAAAACTTCAAGGTATATCAGATGGATGTTAAGTTAGCATTTATAAATGGTGTTCTAGAAGAATAAGTCTACATTGAACAACCAGAGGGATTCATATTAACAGATAAACCAGATCATGTATGCAGATTGAAAAAGGCACTGTATTGTCTAAAGCAGGATCCTAGAGCATGATACTCAAGATTGAATAAGTATCTTCAAGAAAATGGTTTCAGAAAAGGAATAGTAGAAACCAACTTACACATAAAAAATGAAGGGAATGATATACTAATTATGGTTGTTTATGTTGATGACATCATTTTTTGGGGAAACAATGATAGGATGTGTAAATAATTTTCTAAGAATATGCAGAATGAATTTGAGATGTCGATGCTTGGTGATTTGTGCTTCTTTCTTGGACTCCAGATTTCACAATCAAGGAAAGGAGTATTTCTCTCACAAACCAAGTATATAAAAGATATGCTAAAGAAATTTAGGTTAGAGGATTGCAAACCGGTAAGTAGCCCCATGGTCATAGGATGTAGGTTAAGTAAGGATTATGAATCTCCAGAAGTAGATCAAAGGTTGTACAAATCTATGATTGGTAGCTTGTTGTATGTTACAACTACAAGACCAGACATAGTACATTCAGTGAAATTAGTGGTAAGGTTTCAGGAAGCTCCTAAGGAAACACATGTGGTAGTAGTAAAGAGAATTCTCAGGCATCTAAAAGGGACTATGGACTTTGGGCTCTGGTATCCCAAAAGTGATAGTCTCACACCCACAACATATACAGATGCATATTGGGCTAGCATTATTGATGATAAAAAAACCACAAGTGGAGGAGCACTCTTTCTTGGAGATTTTTTAGTCTCTTGGATAAGTAAGAAGTAGGTTTCAGTATCCTTATCTACATCAAAAGCAAAATATATTACAGCTGTAGCCAATTGTACACAAGTATTATGGATGAAACAAACTCTAGAATACTTTAAGATTAAGCATGATCATACTATTCCCATATTATGTGATAATACAAGTGCTATAAGTATCTCAAAGAATCCAGTGATGCACTCCAAGACAAAGCACATTCTAATTAAGTATCATTTTCTAAGAAAAAAAGTGACAGATAAACAAGTCAGGTTAGAACATGTTACTACAAAGGAGCAGATAGAAGATATTTTCACTAAGCCACTCTCAAAGGAAACCTTTGAGTATCTTTAGAGAAATTTGGGAGTAATACTTCCACCCAAGAATTAACCACCTCAAGAGAAGGTGGGGGAGGGACTAAGCTAAGAGTCTCATTCTTAGTCCTGAGCCCCAAAGGTGACCCTTTTCTATTGATGTCAAAGGGAGAGACATTTGAGTAAGGGGGAGAGATTTGGTTTAAGGAGAGAGCATTGAGACATGGGGAGCAATTTCCTAGGGGAGTAGAATAAAATGATCAAGGAAATGGTAAAAATTTATTGGGTTACCATCAATGACAAAGGGGGAGATTTTTGGAAAATTTGAGTCCATAAGTTGTCATTGATGTCAAGGCATGAGGTTGTTATTGATGCCAAGGAGTGAACCACCATTGATGCCAAAAATTCAAAAGGAGCAATGCAAAAGGTTTATGGCAAAAGAGCTTCATAATATTTATTTTTGATATTATAGGAAGCATAATTAAAAGTTTTTCATTAAAACAATGGTTAGACGAAATAAAAGGTTTTCATAAAAACCCAAGGAGGCTTTTTATTTCAAATTAAAAAGTCCAAGGAAGGTTTAAATATTTAATTTATAAATATTTAAATTCAAATTGAATTTAATTTTTATAAATAAATATTTATTTATTTGGAATGGTATAACCCTAAGGTTACCCCGTCGACATGCAAGTTGAAAACCACCCTGCCTATGTGTTGGAAGAAATAACAAAGAAAGACACTTAGCAATATAAATATTGCCTTGCTAAGGCCAAAAGAAAAGAATTCAAATTTGAAAATGTTCTACATTTCATGGAGAAGAAGGAATTCATGTGCTACGTTTATCTCAAAGTTTGGAGCATTGAAGAAGACAAGGTGCTTGGGTTCTAGCACTATTCGGTGGCTAGCACATGTGGCAAGTGCTTAGTGTTTGCAAAGGGGAGGTTACGGGTTCAAAACCCGATGGCAATAGTTTTGGGAAGCCCCTTTTCATTTTTGGTTTCGGTGCCAATATAAAGACTAAGGAGCACGTGGGGAGTTTAGCTCCCACGTGAGGACTTAGCTCACGAGGCATCCAAGGCCATAACTAAGGTGCTTGAGGAGGCAGGGTCATGGGTTCAAAACCCACTAAGGGAAAAGGTACAATTTTTTATTTAATTTTTGTTTGCCCTAAGGTTGTTGTGAGTAAATTGGGAGGCATAAGGTGGTAATTAAATTGGATTATTTACCTATATGTTAAAGTGATTTTTGGACATGGTAAAGAGTTGTTTTTGATAAAGTAAAAACTAGGGTAATTAATTTTTACCTTAGAAGAATAAATTGCATTGTTTTATAAATTATTTTATTTGATGAGTGCAATTTAAGAAAGGATTTATAAGTAGAAATTGTGTTATATTTTTTAAGAGAGTTTTTGATGAAAATTATGATGTTGAAATTTATTATTGAGATGGAGCAATAAGGTGTATTTGGGATTTAATTTATCTTTGTGTTTAAGGTAAATTGTGAATAGTGTTAGGGTGATAATTCTTGTCATCTAACCCTTTGTACTTGGAAAATAAAGTTATGATAATTGAACTAGGTTTTGAAGATAATTCTACATCAAAGAAAAAGGTATGGGCATATTATTCCATGGTTGATTTGATTGGTTGGTCTTCTAGAAAACAAAATTGGAGTGAAAAGGACTTAATTAGGTTTCCTTATTGAGTTGTTGAGCTTTATGTGAGATTGGTTGATGAGCATTGTTGGAAATATTTGAGTGAGTGTTCATATGCTTGGATTAGGGTTTGTGAGCAAGGATTATTTCATTGAGTGATTGATTGAGTAGAATTGGTTGAGCCTAGTCAAGTGGATGTGTGAAGTGATAGTTCAAGTTATATGAAATAAATTATTTTATATTCTGAATTGATTTGAGAAAGAGGTTGAGCATTATGATGAATGTGAAGCATATTGAGTCTCTAAAAATTCTCTTTATGTTTCTATGAGATTGGACAAGTTCTAGTGTTGACTTTTTGAATAGATTTGAGGTAAGTCTTAGAGAAGACTTGTGGACAATTTTGGATGAGCTTTTGAAAGCTTACAATATAGATTGAGGATAAATTTGAGGATAAAATTTGGTATAGATTTGAGGACATGTTTGTACCAAATCAGAGATAGATATTAAGGATAGATTTGTACTAGACCGAAGTACTGTGTTTAGTGCAGATTTGAGATAGAAAATTGGAGGTGACAGAGTATAGAGGACGATAGTCTCTAGTGGATAGAGATCCATTAACTAGGGTAGTGAGGATAGATGTATTTAGTGGATAGAGATCAATTAGCTAGAGTAGTGGGGGTAATAGTTCTTCTAGAAGATAATTAGCCAAAGCAAATGAGAAAGGAGTTCTCCTATGGATAGAGATACATGAAATTTGATTAGGGGATTGGTATCTCCATTGGAAAAAGGTCCATAAACATTGTAGGGAAAGGATTCCCAAAATAATTTATTTGAGAAAAATTTATAAGAAATATTTTGTCTGTGGAGTAGCCCATATTGGGTGAACCACATTAAATCATGTCTCTCATGTGTGTGATGCCTTGTGTAATGATTACTGCTTTAATATTGATGTTATCAGTTAGATTAAAAAGCAAAAATTTTTATCTTATACTGTTCACCCCCCTCTCAATATAAGCACATGTTCTTCATTTTCTTTCTAAAGTTGCCACCTAGAAGAGTCATCTAGTCATGTCATCTACTTGTAGCCTAGAAGAGTTTTCTGGTCATGCTATCTAGAAAATATTACCATATAAATTTATCATCTAGAAGAGTTGTCTAGAAGCTATTATCCAAAAAATAATTATTGTTTAGAAAAGAGGTGTTGCGTAGTAATTGTCTAGAGTTACCACTATCTGGAAGTGTTGTCATATAAACTTGCCATTTGGTTCTACTATCATCAAGAGTTGCTACCATATAGAGCTACTACCATGTGGATTTGATTCCATATAAATGTTCCATATAGACCACTTATTATTAAGAGGTGCTATCATCTAGAGATACAACCATTTGGATCTATTGCTATTTAAAGCTGCCATTTAAAGATACTATTGTTTGGAGTTGCTTCCATGTAGAGCTAACATTTGAACCTATCACTTAGAGCTATTGCCATTAGATTTATCATCTAAAGCTACTATCTAGAGCTACTACAAAAGTCTTTGAAATATATAGAGATTTGAAATTACTACAATTCAAAAACTAGGGAGATACAAGGTAGTTTACATAACAAATGGATAAAATCATTTAGAGTGCATTTAATAAGGAGAGAGAAGATATTTCGCATGATATTGAATCTTATTCTCAAAGACTAAATGAAGAGAATAAAGCACCAATATGGTTTAGAAATACAATTGAGGAAACAAAAAGGTTTTATGATAATGAAGTACACATACCATTGGAATCCATTACTACAAAGTCCATTTAAAAAATAGAGTGTACCAATAAGATTGAGGACCCATATCATCTACAAAATATATATAAAGAAAATAAAGTTAGAATAGGTTTAGTTGTACACAAATGATTTTATTTTTTTATTAAGAAAATAGATAAACTTGAAACTTCAAAAGAGATGAACAAGAAAGTGAAGATATCTTCAAAATGTACTTATTACAATAAGATTGGTCATGAGAAAGAATTTTTTTGGAATTTATACCCATGTAAATATTGTGAGGGAAAATATCACTCATATTTTTTTTGCTACTATAAGGACAAGTACTATAGAAGATTTGAAATAATATTAATATTTAGATTATATTGTATTTTACACGATCTTATTTCTAAAGCCTCTATTAGCAATAGATTCAAGTTTGAAATTTTTGAATAACAGAAAGGGAAGTCATATAAAGATTCAGAGAAAGAAAATTGGATTAATTCTGATCTACTTCTGACTTGTAAGATAATGATATCTCTAGTTTAGATTCAAGAACAAAGATCATATCAAAGACATCAAAATACATAAAGACAACAGGATGAAGAAAGCAAGAAAGGACAACACAAGTTCCAGGATCAATATAATGATAATATTGAAGACTAAAGTCTTTAATAACCAAAAAATATAATACAGAGGGATGTTGTAGAATATTACGTTATTTGGTACATACCAATGTACCACCTTGGTACATTATTAGATTAAGTGTATGTCTTAGATTATAATGTGAGTTTATATTTCATGTAATGTAATAATGTGCAGGAAATGCACAAGTGTTATGTAATTATGTGTGCAAGTGTTGTGAGTGTAAATGTGCACAAGTGTCCATTATGCAAGAGTGCACACGTGTCCTTAAAATAGGAAAGTGAAGAGTTATAAATAAGAGTGAAGGTCAAGAGTGTACCATATGAGAAGTCACATACTATTATATATTTATGACAAAGCATTATTATTGGTATAAAAAATGTATAGCACATAACATGCATTAGTAGACATTTATTCTATATCATTTTAAGTATTTTCATGACCATTTCCATGTGATTATTCTATGAGTATTTTTGAGTTATTCTTGTTGTCTTAATCATCATAATCAAAATTTGAGTTCATTATATTGCAACTTTATTACATTCAATTATGTGGTTATTTACATTAAGTATTAGCCTTCAAAATCTATCATTATTTACAAGAAGAAGTTGAAAGTCATCCCTGGGCATTTGATCACCCTCAAGGATGATGTTTCTCCTTGCAGGATCTCTTATTGAATTCAGTAAAGAGATAATTTTGATCCCATGGCCAAGATCGATGACCTGGTCAATCTAGCTTTGATTATTCTCCTTCAGGCTATCAAGGAGATCAAAAACCTTAAGAACCAAAAGAACATGAACAATCAAGCCCTAGATGATGATCTCACCACCAAAAATGAAGTGTAGGATCATCTTGATACCTCTGAATAAGTATTGGTGGTCTCGGTTGCTTTGCCCTCCTAGTGTTTTGTCTCTTCACTATATTTCTATGCCCTGGGGTGCTAGTCTCTGATCCCTTTTTGTTCTCTTTGTTAGCTTCTCATATTGGTTGGTCTACAAAGGTAATTCCTATGCTAGATGCCTCCTTTTGATTTTTACTTTGTAAAAGGTTTGGGGATCCTTTCAAAACCTCTTTTTATCAATAAAAAAGCTATCATTATTATCCCTAAATTTCACCTTTTTATTGTATGAGTCATCCAAATATAAAAATAACCCCTTATTACTAGTAATATAATTTTAAAAAATACAATGTAAGTACCAAGATATTCTAGTTGAAATTGTTACATATTACACGATCAGGACACGTTCTTACCATCCCAAATTTTTCTTGTGAAATATTTACTTTTTTCCCCTTCATTACTTGTGTTGTGAATATTACATATTCAACTTATGGTTATAGAGGTTATGGGAATTTAGAAAGTAGCTGTAACTTCCAACCTCATACCTTATTGATTTAACATGTATATATACTTCTATCATATCAATGAAATGTGAAAATATATTTTGCATTTCTAACATTTGGTATTATAGTAGGCTAATACTAAAATGAAACTTCAACTTGTGAAGGTGGAGCAAGAGACACTTCTCAGTTTTCATGAAAGCATGCTATTTATAGAGAAAAAGTGAGAAGAAACAAGTTTGAGCAAGGATAAGACCTTACCAATTAGAGAAGAAAATTATTTTTCTTATTTCTTATTCATATTATTTTAGGTATTGTAAATATTTTTTACATCTTACAAGAGTTGTAGATCTGTCTATGAAGATTTAGTTCATGGTATAAGAGTTACCATCATGAAATTAATTGTTTTCATCTAAAGAAGAAAACATATATTATCATATAGTGTAAGCAATGTGCTATTTAAAGAAAAAGAATGCGTTCTTTGGAGCATTTCATTAGATTTTGAATGCATTGCACTAGAGTTTGAGTGTGGTGGCAATAATTTTATTTCTAAAGTTGCCACCTAGAAGTGTCATATGGTCATGTCATCTACTTGTAGCCTAGAAGAGTTGTCTGGTCATGCTATCTAGAAAATATTACCTTCTAAATTTATCGTCTAGAAAAGTTGTCTAGAAGTTGCTATCCAAAAAATAATTATTGTTTAGAAAATAGGTGTTGTGGAACTATTATCTAGAGTTACCACTATTTGGAAGTGTTGTCATCTAAAATTACCATTTGGTCCTACTATCACCATGTGGAGTTGCTTCCATATAAAGGCTCCATCTAGAACAATTATTATCAAGAGTTTCTATCATATAGAGCTACTACCATTTTGAGCTACTGCTATTTAAATTTTCCATCTATAGCTACTACTATTTGGAGTTGCTTCCATGTAGAGCTGAAATTTGAACTATCACGTAGAGTTGTTGCCATTAGAGTTATCATCTAAAGCTACTATCTAGAGCTACTAGCATGTTGATCTACCATGTAGATATACTATCTTCTAGAATTGTTATTTAGAGTTGCTACTATCTAAACCTACCATTTTGGAGTTTCCATAGAAAATATAGAAAAAAGTGCTATCTAAAGTAAAGTTGGAATTTACTATCTATTGACCAGGTCATCTAGCAACAAGACCATATGATGATGCATGAGGTTTTTTTATTATGAAGTTGTCATCTAATTAATACATGGGTTAAAGTTAACTTCTAGTAAAGTGTTGGCCAAAGATTTATGCTATTAATTAAAAGAATATTGTGTTAGCTTTTGAAGCTTTAAACTTAAAGGAAATGCAACCACAAGTATGGAAAAAACCATACAATGTTATAACTATGATAATGGCTAACTAATATGCATGAAAATATGATAGAAAATTTGATACAACACTTAAGAAATGCTCATATAAGAAATCTCATGAAAATATACAATGCTCTCCAATGGAGGTCACAACCTCTCCATATTTGCAAAAATTGATCGACATTGTACTACTATTACTCAACCTAGGCATTACAAAAGCCTCTTCATTTTCTATTGTATGAAGGCTTATTTATAATGAGATGCAACTCATTACTTTAAATATTCCTATGACATCTCACTATTCTATTCTAAGGACTTGTGTACATGTTGACTACATCCACTTTTACATCATTGCACATTCTAAAACATGTGCATTTATTATATTGCTTTAATAAAGTAATTAATTCCTAATATAATCCTAATCTAAATATGTACCCATGAAGGTACATTGGTAAGGAACCAAATAATGTAATATATTCCAAAAACCTCATGTATTACATTTTTTGGTTTTTGAAGACTTTAGTCCTCAGTAAGAATCTTGATTCTGGTTCTGGATTTTGCATCCTCCTATACTGCCTGAGTCTTGTTCAAAAAAATAGTTAGTGTCTTCATGATATGCTACTCTTTCTAAAAGAGCTTTAAATTCATGTTCATCTGTTGACTCTTCTAGTTCTATTTCTTGAATCCTTTGTGCTAAGTATCCTTTATGATTCCCTCCATAATATTATAATTAAGGGTATTGATTTTGAGGACTATGTGGATGCTAAGACTGTTGCTTTTGAGGTTGATAATTCCTTGGTTGGAATACCCAATTTTGGTGGTTTCCATAATTTTTTTAATTTCATTGATTCTTATTTCTATGATTGAATCTATAGTTGTAGCACCCTAAAATTGGCGTAGTAAAACCTTAAATAATTACAATTACTCTAGTAAATATTCAAATTCAAATTTTAACCCCCAAAACTGCTTCCAAACCACCGTTTAACCCGTTTCCTCCTTTCTCGTGCCATTTTTAGAGTTTGTTTTGACCGTTTGACGATATCGTCATCGATCAGACGATATCGCCTCAGATCGGACGATTTCGTCTAGACTAGGACGTCCAGACGATCTTGTCCCAAAACTAATTTTTCTCAATTAGCCTCTGTTCCAACGACGTCTCTAATCCGGGCAGAAGCGTGTCTACGCCGTTAGAGACCCTCCCCGTTGGAGATCTCCCAAATTGGGATGATCTCCAACCTCCTAACCTCCCTCCTAAGCCTATTTAAACTTAGGCCCTCCCCTTAACCTACCCCTGGCTGATATTTCTTGTAACTTGACTTTATACGCACTAAGACATCCTAAATTACTATTTGCACTAGTCCTATCCAAATTTTGTTGCAGGAACCTTAGTATTTTTCAGCCGGAGCAAGCTTAGTTCGTCTTGGACGATCTTGTTCGATTCGAGATGATTTCGTACCAATGCGAGATGATTTCGACTATAGTCAACATTGAGGCAATTAGTGCCCAGAGTTTGCATTTCTTCATCCTTTTATTTTATACATTGTTTTGCATTTAGTTAAATCTAAGTTTATTCCTTATTACTTTGCATTTTGGAGTTCACCCATGTAGCTTTAAATGCATAATAAAGTCACCAATTGTCATCAAATCATTGTAGTGCACTCGTATTTTGCTTATTATCATCATTTTAATGTTATTGTTGTTATTCTACATCATTGCCCTCTATTAGAATAGTTGCATTTTCTGCATTTTGTGTCTACTTCTCTGATTGCAGGTCTCTGACGAATTCGTCAAATCTCAGATGATCTTGTCTGATAGCAGACGATCCTATCAAATCAGAGGCGATCCTGACTGCTTCAAGAATCAGAATCTTCATCAGACATCCGGATCAGGTATGGCTTTTTAATCTTGCTTACTTTCTCTATTTTTTGTTCTAATTTGTTTTTCTATATTCATTTAATCTGCATTTTCATAATAGAACAACTTAGATTCATTTGGCCAAACCTAGGACTTGAATGTTTAAAGATAAAACTGAACACATTAAACACATTCCCAACCTAGGCATGGAAACTGCCATTCAAACGTTTCCTGGTGAACCCACCATCCGTCGAAAAATCACCATAATACACCTCCCCCGAGAGGCGGGACCTTCGCAAGGCCTCTCAGTCCGAGATACCATGCCATCCTTTTCCCATCCTCCTTCTAGGCACGGATCCTATAGCTTGAAGGTAAGGATGCGAAAAATTTGGAGCGATACATTTTGGTGAACCCGACGTGAATGCATTTAAAACCTTTTGAAAACAAAACAAAAAATAAAAAAAACAAAAAAACATAGATGCATTTAAAATCATTTAAAAATACTAAGTTGCATATCATGTTTAGATGGTAGCTCCTAAGAAAATATTAGCAGTTACTATAAATGTCGAAAACCAATTAGTAGCCATAGAAATCAATTATGTGCTTAGTGTGCCTGAAATAGATAGAAATCAACTTTTGTGGGACGAACTTGATAGAAGACTAGGTGTCATTTCATCTAGGTCAACAAAACTTAAACAAATCAAAAGGCTTGTCCTAGATAGAATCCTGGATCCTCATCAACTTGTCTTTTATCATGAACTTCAGAGAGCTTGCCATAGATGGTTAGCTTATAGGAGAGCTCTTGTGTCTTCAAAATTTTTCACCTTCGAGGAATACCTCGAGAACGCAGCCATTATACACCAGTTCCTAGGTCGTGTAGAAGACCAAGAGGTCGTTCTTACGGATAGGGAAAGATGGAATAGAGTTCCTCGAGCTGTGTTATATCGAGAGTATTGCCACGAGCTTTACTTCTATCAACCAAAATCTGAGACAAATAATATCACTATAGCCCTTTTCATTAAATTCTTGAAAGAAAATTTTCAATTTGAAGAAGAACACTTCATGACTCCTAAAGAACTTGAGCCCATTAATGACATTTATAAATTATTTATAGAAAACTAGATCATTGCTTTTAGTATTATTTCTTGCATTTATTGTGTTATTTGTTATCTTTACAATATTATTACAAAAACAAGAAAAACTAAAAAAAAACATAACAAAAACCAAAACATTTCATTTTAAATATTGTAGTAGGTATATAATTAATATATACCTCTTAAGCTTATAGCATATATATATATATATATATATATATATATACTGAAATCTAAGTTAAGCACAATGCCTAAACTTAGGAATGGTAAACAAACTGAAGGAGAAGAAGAAGATTGGTTAGAAGATAAAACTAGAAACCCAAATGTCCTTCCTGAGGATCCAATTTCGAAGGAGAAACTCTAGATCAACCAGAAGATGACCTAGGTGAAGACAATGAACAAGAAGAAAATGTTAAAGAGGATGGATCCTCGTCCCCTAGAATAGCTCCAGATGGAACTATTGCTTTTGATAACTTAGATCATTTTTGGAAATTTTTCAATAATAACATTGGTGCTCTTAATATGGCAGTTCGTATTGATAAAGGGCAAATTAGTGACACTCAAGCAGCCATGGAACATATGTTTGATGTGCACACTAATCCCTTGTCTTTTATTGACCAAGAAAGTGATAAGGCTGGACCATCCAATAGAGATATGGTCACTATGATTCAAAACATGCCAAAACAATAGGTTACCCAACCTCCTAAGGAACCTGTTATTGAGCCTAAAATCATTCCCACACAAAAGAAAACTTCCTTCACTGCTTTACTTCACCAAACTATTGATCAATATGCTTCAAGTAAACAAAAACCTAAAATGAAGCCAAACACCAATTTTCAACAATCTGGAATACAACATAATACAACTTCAAAATTCCTTCATAACACCTTTCCTACCAACAATTTACACAATAGCAACATAGCATCTAATCTTCATGTCCCTCCATATGTTCACAAATCTCATATTAATGCCCTACCGGACCAATATGGTGGGCAAACTAGTAATCTGGAAGCCATGGTGAAGCAGTTAGCTTCCCGCATGGACCAGATAGATCCCTACCATCCCTCGTACAATTATCGAGAGATATGTAGTCAACCTTTGGATCCCATAGTTGTAGCACAACCGTACCCTAAGCATTTTCCCATGCCCATCCTACCTATATATAAAGGAACCGAAGATCCCATAGAGCATCTTCGCATGTTTAGGATAGCATGTCATGATATATCACATGATGACTTGCTATTACTAAAAATGTTCCCAAAAAGTTTAGGTGGAATGGCATTAGAGTGGTACTATCAATTGCCCACTCATTCTTTGAGAAACTTTGAAGAAATAGTTGAATCTTTTGTCCATCAATTTAGTGCCTACATCGAGAGGCATGTCACCATTAAAGATTTATACAACTTAAAACAAGACAAAGATGAATGTTTTGCTGATTTCTTAGCTAGATGGAGGCAGTTGATAGGAAAACTGCACTTTGTGCTACCTTATAGGGAAATGTTGGACATTTTTATCAATAATTTGCAAGAACAAATATCTTATGAGTTATCAATTGCTACTTTAACTACCTTCGATCAAGCTATAGATTTAGCTTGAAGAGTAGAAGATGCCCTCATTAGGAGAGGCCAACTTAGGAAGAAGGATGATGAGAAAACCTCCAAAAATCAATATAAAAACAAACAAGTCATAGGTGATGGAGTCACTGACAACAAAAATGTTGCTAATATCAATGCAACAAAGACAACAGAAAAATTTATATTGAAACCTCCTGATAAACCTCCTCGAGAATTTACTAGATTGAATCAACCATTATCAACTATTTTACCTCAATTACTCGAAAGAGGTTTGATTCAATTACCAGCTATCCGGGAACCTTATCCAACCATACCCGGATACAAAGTTGACTTACACTGTGATTTCCATAGAGGACCTGGACACTCTACCAACGCTTGTAAAAGGTTGAAACATAAAATACAATATCTGATTGATAATAATGAAATGGAGGTGCAAGCCTTCCAACCTAAACAAAATGCTCCTAATAACGCTCAAAAGAACATTCCCCAAAATCAAAATCAAAATGCTAATCAATCATTAGACATATTTCAACATCCTTTACCAAGACATGGTAAAGAGGTGGCCAATCAAATCGAACATCATAATGTTCCCCCTCCTACCCGATATGTAGGAACTATTAGCGGAAAATTACCTGTTCAGGATCCTCAAACATTTGACACAACCTTATCCCTGGTCACGACCAGGCCCCTACATAATTTTCAAACTCCCGATCCTAGTGATATAGAATCAGATATTGAAAGTGAAGTAGACATCACTTCAAACCAATCGAATAGTTCTAAAAATGAATCAGATCCTATTCAACCCATCACAGATGCTATGGTTCCAGAAGAACCATTTCCTAGAAGAGTTACTACTCGACCCTCTTCTAATCAATTCCTCTCTAATGAACAAGCCATAAACGCTCAACCAAGACCAGTTCAACGTCTTCAATATAACATTGTAGGTACCATTGGAGTCGTTACCCGACAACAGGCTCAAAATTCTCAACAAGAACCAAACCAGAATGATGGATCAGCTCCATTTGTTTTGAAAAATCCCAATAAAGGGAATCATGCTTCCAATGTTCAACCTAAACCCCCTTACAATATTAATGAGCAATTATCCAATACTACAACCATAATTTCCCTTTTGGATTTATTAAGATCTTCTCCTACCCATAGGGATGAGTTGATGCTTACATTAAGCCAAATGATGGTACCTCAAAATATTCAACCTGAAGCCATGGCCAATACTATCATCACTCGAGAAGTCGATTGTATTGACTTTCTGGATAAAGATATCCCACAACATAGTTTACATAAGGATAATCCCTTATATATTACTGCTCTAATTGGAGATGTAGTTGTTAAAAGAGTCCTGATTGATAATGGTTCATCTCTAAACATTTGTACTTTTGACTTCTACCAACGATTTGGCTTTAGAAGTGATGAAATGAAGAAAACTGACATGATCATAAAAGCCTTCAATGACGAAACACAAGAAACATGTGGAGTTATTACCATCCCATTGCAAGTTGGTCCTAGAACCTTAGATACGACCGTGTTTATTGTACATTGCCCCGCATCATACAATATACTCTTGGGTCATCCTTGGATCAATGCAATGCGGGCTGTCCCATCCACTTTACACCAATGTGTTAAATTCGAATTTAAAAATCAGTTGGTCACTATCCATGGTGATCCTAGACCCTTTGATATGTGTGCTTTGGCGTAACCTCGTTGGAGTGCAATTTTGCCCTCGCTTTGTCATCCACACATCCTAATTCTTATTTTTCATCTAAAACTGTGAAACACACACCCATAGCTTCACCTATTTCTCCTCCATTCATTTCACCCTCATATATAGATCAACAATTTTCTAAACAAACCACTCTAGAACCTCAAAAAGATCTTCAATCCACAACCAATCCTTCATGTTCTATCCCTATAATTTCAAAACCTATAGACCCATTCATTAACACTTCCACATTATCAACATCTATCATACCTTCCACATCTAAAGATATAGGGAATGATCCTTCTACATCTTACGCTCTTTTTGATGAACTTTTACCGGATTTATCCACAATCTTAATATAAGAAAAAACAAATGCTTTCATGCAAGATTCAATTCTTTTAAATAACTTGCCGCCATCTCCTCGTACTTTGGGCCTCCCACAACCCATGGGAAGTACTTACCAAGTCGGGAGTTGTGCCTTCATTTATAAAGGATATGATTGGGGAAGAATACCTCGGAATATCAAAACTCATCATGATGGATATGCTCGGTGTTATTTTACTAATGAGTATATTAAAGCTAAACCCATAATGCTTAAAATGGGATATAAAGGGAAAGGCTTGGGACCTTTCCAAAATGGCATGAAAGAACCTTTCGAGGTAGAACCATGGCCTGCCCATTGTGGTGTGGGCCTATTTCCTAGTAAGGGTCAACCCTTCCCTTTTGAAGATGATAATCAACTCATATGTTATCAAGATTATTTGGATGGGCGTGATGATTTGCCTCTAAAAAATCAGCCATTTACATGTAACATGCTATCCATAGCTTACCTTGAAATGATTGCTGAATCCGATGATGAGTTGGAAGGAGATATCTTCCACGATGTCTCCGTTGAAGAAATTTTACACAATGGATTTTATTTTGATGGTTCTATACCAACTATAGCCCAGCTTGAGGCCACTAATCCTCAAGATGAATTATCCAACTTAACCTTAAAATAATTACAAGAATTGGGCATCTCACCCACCCCACCTAATTTTGAAAGAGATCTACACATGGAGGTCAAAAATGTCATTAAAGTTAACCTTGGAACTGAGGATAATCCTCACATAATCAATATTGGGTTAGAATTAAGTCAAGAAAAACAAGAGCAATACATTGCATTCCTCAAAGAATATGAAGATGTCTTCGCTTGGACATACGAAGATATGCCAAGTCTGGACCCTTCCGTAGTCATGCATCATGTAGTAGTCCATTCGGATGCTAAACCTGTTGAACAAAAACTTAGAAAAATGCATCCCAAAATGGCCTTACTAGTCACAGGAGAACTAGAAAAACTATTGAAGCTTATTTTTATACAAGAACTCAGTTAGCTGGAACTCCTAGATGAAAAATGCATCAATGCTTTGGAACATCTCCATGCCTACCAAAACAAGCTTAAAAAATCATATGCTAAAAAAGTTCGTCATCGATCCTTTGAGATCGACGACCTTGTTTTAAAATAAAATCAAAAAAATACTAATGCAACTAAAGACCTTAAAGGTAAATTTGAGCCCAATTGGCTTGGACCATACATTATCACTGCTAAATTTGAATCAAGAGCATATAAATTATCTACCTTAGATGGTAAATAACTTAAAGAACCCATGAACATTTTGCATCTTAAACGTTACTATGCGTAAAAAAAATTAGTCATTTCATCATTTGTACATATTTTGCATGTTGTCTTATTTTAAAAATATATCAAACTGTTTACACAAAAAAAAAAAAAATATCAATATTCTTGACTCTTTCGAAACTAAAACAAAATAAAAAAGAAAGAGAGAGTCAACATTCTCAAACTTTTCAACAAGTATTTGTATATATTTCTTCTTACAAATGTTGCAGTTATATATTTCAAATTATTTTGGATCGTCACCTAAAAATGGGAATATTTTTTGCTTTCTTGTAGATCGAGAAGAACTCATATTTAACGCATTTTCTTTGGAAAATTCACTAAAGAGGGGGCAAAATGTAGCACCCTAAAATTGGTGCAGTAAAACCTTAAATAATTACAATTACTCTAGTAAATATTCAAATTCAAATTTTAACCCCCAAAACCGCTTCCAAACCGTCGTTTAACCCATTTCCTCCTTTCTCGCGCCATTTTTAGAATTTGTTTTGACCGTTTGACGATATCATCATCGATCAGACGATATCACCTCAGATCAAATGATTTCGTCTGGACTAGGACGTCCAGACGATCTTGTCCCAAAACTAATTTTTCTCAATTATCTTCTGTTCCAACGACATCTCTAATCCAGATAGAAGCATGTCTGCGTCGTTAGAGACCCTCCCCGTTGGAGATCTCCCAAATTGGAATGATCTCCAACCTCCTAACCTCCCTTCTAAGCCTATTTAAACTTAGGCCCTCCCCTTAACCTACCCCTGGTTGATATTTCCTGTAACTTGACTTTATACGCACTAAGACATCCTAAATTACTATTTGCACTAGTCCTATCCAAATTTTGTTGTAGGAACCTTAGTATTTTTTAGCCAGAGCAAGCTCAGTTCGTCTTGGATGATCCTGTTTGATTCGAGATGATTTCGTACCAATACGAGATGATTTCAACTATAGTCAACATTGAGGCAATCAGTGCCCAGAGTTTGTATTTCTGCATCTTTTTATTTTATACATTGTTCTACATGTAGTTAAATCTAAGTTTATTCCTTATTACTTTGCATTTTGGAGTTCACCCATGTAGCTTTAAATGCATAATAAAGTCACCAATTATCATAAAATCATTGTAGTGCACTCGTATTTTTCTTATTATCATAATTTTAATGTTATTGTTGTTATTCTACATCATTGCCCTTTGTTAGAATAGTTGCATTTTTTGCATTTTGTGTCTGCTTCTCTGATTGTAGGTCTCTGACAAATTCGTCTGATGAATTCATCAAATCTCAAACAATCTTGTCTGATAGCAGATGATCCTGTCAAATCAGAGGCGATCCTGACTGCTTCAAGAATTAGAATCTTCATCAGACATCCGGATAAGGTATGGCTTTTTAATCTTGGTTAGCTTTTTAATCTTGCTTACTTTCTCTATTTTCTGTTCTAATTTGTTTTTCTGTATTCATTTAATCTGCATTCTCATAATAGAACAACTTAGATTCATTTGGCCAAACCTAGGACTCGAATGTTTAAAGATAAAACTGAACACATTAAACACATTCCCAACCTAGGCATGGAAACTGCCATTCAAACGTTTCCTGGTGAACCCACCATAATACACCTCCCTCGAGAGGCAGGACCTTCGCAAGGCCTCTCAGTCCGAGGTACCACACCATCCTTTTCCCATCCTCCTTTCGGGCATGGATCCTATATCCTGAAGGTAAGGATGCAAAAAATTTGGAGCGATACAGTAGTAGTTAGTGCTATGTCCTTTCTTCCTGCATACATGACAATATCGATTATTACAAGGTCTTCATCCTTTTGAGGATGATGCAATATTTCCCTATGGATTGTCCTTTGAGACCAATGCATTGTTAGTCATTTCATCTTTAACTATATTTTCCACCTCATATTCTTGAAGAATATTAACTAACTCATCAAATGAAGTATCTTTACTTAGGACTTGTAAAGATGTAACTAGATGTTTGTAGCTATTAGGAAGTCCTCTCATGGTTACTTGAACAAGGAATGTATCTTGTACTTATTCTCCTAGGGTTAATAGTTTCCTTTTAATATTTTCTACCTTCCTTAGGAATAGTTCTACACTTTCACCATTGTTCATTTTCAAGGAATGTAATTGAGTTTGAATATTTAAGATAGTAGCTTTGTTTTTCCCTTCAAACATTTTATCTAATGTTTTCCAAGCTTCTGAAGATATCCATGTTGAGCTAATGTAAGGTTGTATTTCATTTATGATGGCAAAAGTTATCATCATTAATTATTTTGCATCACTTTATTCATACTTCTGAATCTCTGTATCACCTGAATTAGGTTTAGTGACTATTCCTTTGATAATTTCCCAAAGCTTTTCAAATTTCCATGAGAAGTAGTTTGGACCTTTAAGTAGTTGAGATTCTATAAGGATGAATTTATTTGTTGTCATGATGGTCCTAGTATGTTTCCTTGTAACTCCCTAGTTTAGAGAATGTGAACTATCTTGATAAAACTTTTCAAGACTTAGGTTTTGTAGAACTCCTTGTCTCTCTAGTGATAAGATAACAAACTTTAGAATAAAACTTAACTTTTATCACTTGTAATCAACTATTTGTAGAAATATTTAGAAATGCAATTCCAAAGGATAAACCTTCAATATGTTTTAGGTATTTAGTTGGATTGTCTATGTCTCTTTTATTTAAGTATGAGACTAATAAGTTTACTTTTCTAACTAGTATTTGATGCAAGCAATAAACTTCAATTTTGAATCAATGCTATGATAAATCTCTAAACTTCTATTATATAAGTTTGATGTAGGATTCCTTATATCTCCCAAGTTAGAAGTTTTTAGAAAGGTTATATATTTGCAAATCAGATTTTACTATCCTTATAACTCCTTGAACTAAAGTTTACAAATAATGGAAGCAATAATAATAAATATTTTAATGCTTCTATTTTCTACTTCCTTCTCATGATAATCAAAATGCTTTTCTAGAGATTAACACCTTATTACTCCTATCTTTTAATTTCTCTAGATTATAAGGTTTAGTTGATTTCAACTTTAATAAACCTTTAAATATAACTCTTCCCTTTCCAATACTAAGGTTGGTCTTGAAATTTCTTTGTGATCAACTTGAACTCATCAAATTGGTGATAATTGACTCCTTTCCAACTTTGAGATGTGTATAGTTTTCACTCCTTTGTCACCGAACTGCATGCCTTATCCAATGTTCACTGTCTACCCTACACTCTTTTCTCTAGTCGATGAGCATGCTTCTCTTTGACATTATTAGTGATGACTTGAGCACTTTAAATCTACTAGTGGGTTTGTCCCTCAATGTTGATGTTTCTACCTGCATCCTTCTTTCTCCAATAGACACATTATATAGCTTTATTATTCCTTGAACCTCATGTGCTATCAAATCTTTAAGGCTACCTTAGTTTCTATTTGAATTATCTTTGAGTTAACATCATATTTGAGCATTGCTGCAGTGATTCCTTTTGAAGTGTGCTTTTATAGGGTTAGATCACAATGTAGGAAATATGGTGCCAAGTGGCACTTTATTTTACTTAACTCCTTTCAACCACTTATACAACACCTTACCAACGTCAAATTACAAGTGGCACTGAATGGTTTAATTAATACCTTCAATGTCTATGACCTAACACTTCTTACAAGAGCATTATAATAATGACACTTCATCCAAGTATACTTCTAATGTTGCACTCTTGAGATACATTCAATATAGTGGCGACTATTTATGATGTGCATGAGACACCTTCTTCCACGTGGTGCAATACCATCACCACTTTGCCCTAACTCCCTTGGTTTATACAAATGCTTTCTCTTGCTTGCTTAACGCTCTTTCTTTGTAGACTATAACGCTATTCCAACATTTCAACACTCGATATTTCCAACCACTTTACTTAAGAGAAATGATGTTGATTCTCTCAATGCTTCTCAAGCATAGATGGTTGTCTTCCAACACTTATACAAGAATTCCAACCAGATGTACACGATGGCTTCAACAATAGGTTTCTCCTTAAATCTAAGTCAAACTTTTAAGGATGTCCATTGTCACTTTGATGTGTCTCCTCCTTGTCTAGTTGGTGCAACTACCTAAGTTTGCTTTACCAATTATAATGGCTTCCACACTGTATGTATTAGAAAAATGTAATACTTTCTTTGGTGCAAGTGTGCGGGTAAGAAGAATACTCACTCTAGTTGACGATGATACTACTGTCAACACTTCTTTTATGTAGAACAATCCCTACCTTGCTTGCCATATCTAATTTCATTGCTTGGAGGTAGATGTTGCTGAGTTTCATTGTGATGCCTTCATCAAAGGCTATAGAATATGTAAGGTACCTTGATTTAACTTAACCAAAGGCTATGGGATTGTACCTTATAATGTTGGACATCCTTAGTATAGCTAATATCTTCTTCTACCTTTTTCTCAATGATCCTTGGAAGGATATGTATTATAGAAGTCTAAAACACAATCTCTTATTTCACTTCTCTCTTAATGACTTCTCTTCTTGATTTGCTTGGAAAATATGTAGGTAGATTATGTCCAAGATATCTCCCATTTTCCTTGGAGATACTTCACTTTTAGAGCTCCCTTGAATAGCTCTAATGAGGTTCTATGAAAATATAGAGTATGATGAGATAAATGTTTGCCCTCCTATGCTCTTAAAACAACTCTCTTTTCCTCTTGAAATGCTGAGATAAATCTTAAGTTGATATTGCCTTCAAATCCTTGGAAATAACTTTATTTCTTGGTTACTTTTGCACTCAATAATCCAAGATTTTCAATAACCTTTTTTGCACTATAGTATATGCAAAATTTAGAGTCTTATCTTGCTTTAGAATAGACAATAGAATGTTGATATTTTTCTTTCTCTTGAAATATATCTAACTTCTATTATTTTGTGCAGGTTGAACCTTGTAGACAATAACTTCTGCACTCCCTTGAAGACTTCAAATAAACACTATTCTTGCAACATTTAAACCTTGAAACTAGTGCTTAATAAAATTTTACACCTTTTGTTGCATACCTGTTCTACCTTCGTAGATGATGATGGTGGTGGTGATTTAAGTCACCTAAATTGTTGCCTTTTGTATATGATATTGCAGCTCTTCTAGGTTATCTAAAAATAGCTCTTTGGCTCACCTTTTTGTAGCTTTAACACTTCACTAATTTTCTTCCCAATATTGTGATTTGGTGGCTTTAATTTCTCTTTAGGATGTATCTCTAAAATATGAACCTTCATAGCTACCAATGCTGCCCAAATTTATGCTTTCTTGCTGTCCTCAAATTTGAAAATTTTTAGATTGTACAACAGTCAAAACTTTCACCGAAACTCTGTCCTTGAATCCCAAAAATTTGGTAGGAGACTCCTCCAAATCATAGCTGATATATTCCTCAAGAAACCTTCAATAATTTTCTATAGAAATCAGAAAATATCCTATTTCTGAAATGACCTTCAAGCCTTTAATGGTAATCCCAAAATATCTTAGATTTGGTGGCTTTTATTATCTCCTTCCCTTGTCAAATTCTTTATCGAATTCTAAATTTAAACTTGGACTATCTAATGGCCTTCTTCTCAATATTCTAAAAGTTTTGATATCTTCTCTAACTATTTCAAAATTTGAGAAACTTATTGCCAAATATTTCACCTTTGGGTTTATTGTTGGATGGCAAAAATTGTCCCAAATTATTTACTATCAGGAGCTTCTCCTTGGTAGTAAATTTCTCCAATGAGTTCTTCTAGGAACTCTTCTAATGAGGCTCACCAAGCATTCTCCTTGTTTCTCCTTGAGACATCTCCTAGGACCTTTTATCTTGAAGTTTCTCAAAAAATTCAAGGAGACCTTCCTTGATCTCTTCAATCTTAAACTATGGCAGTCTTGCAATGAGATCTCCTCCTTGGATCTCCTAAATCCACTACTACTAAAATTTGCAATAGGACTTTTTTTAGTCCTTATCTATCCTCAATCTTCCACTATGGAAGTTTTTCAATAGGTATTTCTATGTACTTATTCTTCAATGTGAAGTCTTTAATATTTAATGGAGATCACAAATCTCCAATCTTCACTAGGACTCTTCTCCTTGAGTCTCTTATTTCTTCAATGGGGTCTTCTTTCTAGGACCTCATTCCTAGATTTGTAATATTTAATGTGTCTTCTTTGGCCACTAGATCTCTCCTCAATATTCAATTGGGAGTTCTTCAACCCACAAATATTTCAATGGGATCTTTATCCTTAGGCCTCCAAATCTCCAATCTCCAACTTGTTGCTTCAGGTACCAAATTGATTCAAAGATGATATTCTTCCTAGCTCTTTAGGATATTATTATTTGAATACTTTTCTCTATTAGGTATTCATAGAATTCAATTCTATAGAATTTTTTTTTCACTAGTTGGAGTGCCAATCTAGTGGATTCAATGCCGAGTTCTAGTCTTCACAAATTTTTTCTGCAATTCTGTGGAAAAAATCTAGCCAAAAATAATTTCAAAAATCTAAAAATGATATTTACAATATCCTCTCAATCACTCTTGTTGCTCTCACTATTTCCTATTGATCTAACTAATGCTCTAATACCACTATTAGCTTTTGAAGCTTTAAAATTAAAGGAAATGCAATCACAAGTATGGAAATAAGCATGAAATATTATAACTACGATAATGATAATTAATTTAGAACTTAATTCCTAATATACTCCTAATCTAAATATGTACCCATGAAGGTACATTAGTAAGGAACCAAATAATGTAATATATTCCAACATATTTTACCTATAGTTCTTTGGAGGAAAGTGTTGATCTTCTACATGCAAATAATAGGTAGTGCATAAATGGAAAGGAGACACAAATATAATTAAATAATTAAAAATAAAAATAAAATCCCACATGCTCCATGGGAAGGCTATTTGAAGCCTTTAAAAAATATTTTTATTTTTATTATTATTGAATGTAGGTGACAAGACAATAATTTGGATTTTTTTATTAACCCCATTGACAAAATATTCCAAGAGTATTGCTTAAAAATTTAATCTGGAGGGAAAAGAAATCAATCCCCTACACCTTATTTTTTCCAGTGAGAGCCTACTATTTTATCATAGTTAAAGGCATTGATCATTACATGAGTATAAGATTATATATACTCATTGGAAAAATATGTTTGATCACATTTTAGTTGAAGTATTTACTTGTAGTTTTATGAAAATTTAACATGGCTATTAATGCCACAAATATGTTGTTACCTAATTCTTAGTTGTTGAAACATGACAACCATTATGCATGGAAGAAAAATTGAATATTTACCTAGAGTTTGAAACCTTATGGGAGTGGTATTTGGCACTATGCAAAGACATGCCATTGACCTATATGAACAAAGAAAATTTGTTCAAACTAATGAAAAGCTAGATTGATCATCATATTAAATATATACAATGAGATCCACTTGTACATGTATGATGTTGTAACCATGAAGGATTCATAAGAAAAACTTAATACAATGTTTGAGTCTAAGAATTAAAATCAAATTCTACACCTATAGAGCCAATTGCATTGCTTGAAGATGAAGAGTAGTGAGAATTTGAAAGGCTTTACATGATATATTGTTAAATTACAAGCCTTACTACAAGTGTTCAATGAAACCATAAGTAATGTTGTTCTTGTTCCAATAGTGCTACATGCACTACCTATAGCATTCAAAGTTTTGATAATGATTCCAAACATGACAAATTAGTGTCCCACTTTTGAGACTCTTATGAATTTACTTCAATTGGAGGAAATGATTAAAGAGATAAAGGTTAAATATGAACATTTTTTTTCTTATGCATTAAATGCAAGAAGCCAGTGCAATCAAATAAAGGTGGTGGACCCCCCAACAAGAATCCAAACTAGCAAAAAGATAAAGGGAAAAAACAACAAAATCAAGGACAAAGATTGTCATTCAGTGCTAATTTTGAAGAAAAGCAAGATGAGAGGATCTAAATCACTATCAATCTATCAAGTAGTTGGCCCTGTAAAAGTGCCAAAGATGCAGATATAAGAAGGCCTTCACTAAAACCTTCTAGCAAATTTTAAACTCCCTATACCATGAGGCTATGCTGAAAAATAGGGTTAAAAAATGGATCGTAGCATTTTTAGTGGTAAATAAGCTAGACGCCACCATTGGTAAGACTCTTAGAGCCTTTTTTGTGATAGCTAAAAGGAATATGCATTTGGAAGGGATTCATATCATACAATGGTTATGAAATCACCCTTATCTAAACAGGTGGGTTTAGAAACCAAAATATATTCCTCATCCAATTGGGTTTGACATGTGTATCCAATTACATACTATTCCCCAATGTAGTTATGAAACAACACCAACAAGAGACCTCGAGGAATAAAACCCAAGAAAAATGAAGGTAGAAAGGAGGCCTGAGGTGTTTGGCGGTGGAATCAATAAGATAAGCTTCTATGTTTCCATCATCTAAGCCTATTGTTCCATATAAAGGTCACCCTAGAAATCCATAGAATGAGATAAAAAAGGGAAAACTTGATGTTATTTAAGGCTATATTTACAAAGGAGGCAAGCCAAATATTTTTGACAGTGATGTCAATAGTGCACTTCAAAACCTCCAACCTAGTGCAAAGCTTGGGGAGCAAAAAGTATTACTTTTGAAAGGTAGTGAGGTAGAAATTTCCAAGTGATGAAATCAGCCCAATATTAAAAGGTTTCATCCTAAAAAAAGGATTACAAAGAGTTGTCTAGACTGTAATTCAAAGGAAGTGGTATCCTAGACAAAATATTCTCAACAAAAAGGGTGACGTCAACCCTTAAAATATCTAACATAGGGTACAAGTTGGTAAAGGGGTTGGTCTTAATTCTAGAAGTAGGTAAACCAAAGATTTTAAAGTGATGGTGTCATACAAAAAAAAATAAATTTCCAACTTGATGAAAATCCTAAAAAGAATGTGAAAAGATACCCAAAGCACAAACTAAAGGAAGTAACACCTCGGACTAGAGCCTCTTAACTAGGAGGAGGACATCAACATGTAAAAGGTTTTGCTTGTTCATATTAGGTGATAAAAGTAATGTGGAAGGTGAATCATGAGAAAGTAGTATCTTGGCCCATAGGATATTAGTGAAGAAGGTTCCTAGCACATAAAAAAGGGTAGTTTGGGCCATATGGTAGTTGTCAAAACCAGAAAGCAAAAACCACTCCACGTAAGCATGTTTGATGATTCTACAAGTTATAACCACTTGAAAAAAGACATGTTGAATATGATAAATATTCCAAGTGGTACCAAATTATCCTAAATATCATGTAAAATCAATTCTATTGATGATTGTACATAGTAGTTAGTTTCATTTTAGCTCAACGAAATCTAAAAATAGAGGTATGCTCCTCATTGTAAAGGGTCAGATGTTTTAGTGTTTTCCTATTGTAAGCTGTATGTTTATGCTATTATAATATAAGTAAGGGTTATTTGACCTACTCCAATTGGAGTGTGAAGAATTGTTCATTATATTTCTATTTACACTTTCAACATTTCATTTATGTTTTGGTATAAGTGTTATTTATTCAGATTAAAGTTGTTTGGTATACTTTAGTAATCAAATTATTATCTATTAGGCTTGAAGCTATTTGGTATATTTCTATTAAGATGCTTGGAATATTGAGTGTTATAACACTGAAGTATTATACATAGCTTTAATTTAATGGTCTGCTAGGCATTGCTTGTAAAATATCACCTGTGCTCATTCAACCAAAAATAGTACTATTAGCTAAGCCTTGAATGCATTAAATAATTTTCTCTAACGCTACCCATTTATCTCTATCCCTACCCTTGTATCAAACTAATATCTTTTATTTATTTAGTATTTTTGTATAATAGGATTTGGAAAAGGAATTTACCTTCTCTATAGCTTGAGTTAGAAGCAATTATGAGTCATCCAATCTTGACATCGATCTAGGGTGCACATCCTATACCTAGGAAGATTGAGTAATCAAGAGTTTAGCATGCCTAGTAGGACCAAACCAATTTGGTTTTGTGTGACCCCGGGAGGTGCGCACCCTGGCTGCCCTACTTGCAATATTTTATTTATTATGTATGCTACCACTTGCACAAAATGAAAATACTAAAAACACATGCAACACGAAGAATAAGAAACAAATAAAAATGCTTTATTTATTGATATCTTGGATTCCTGATTACAAGTTTGTCCCTCTAAGGGATACCCATCATTTTATACAAATATTTACATAAATATAGAGCAGCAATCAGATTAATTCCTCGCAAGGGAGTGGTGCATCTACACATGCCTCTTGGTCCTGCACATGAAACTGTCTAAGGGCTTACATATGCCTCCTTCTCCAGATCTGGTCTTGGAGGGATTTTATGCTCTTGTTGCTTCCATCTAGTCCTGATGATCTACACATGCGTTCATGAAAACAATAAAACACACTCAGTAGGATGGTCCACCTATCTGGATGAGGCCTTTGTTAGTTGATATGAATACTCGTGATACTAATAATGAAATATAAGCATGAACAGAATAAGAAATGCATGATAATCTAAGGAAATGTAGAATAGAAGTGTAAATGAAACCAAACCTAAACTATGATCAAGCCATAAATTAAGCAATAATAAAGCTACACTAAAAGCAAGGGGAAATAACACTTATGCCCTAAGATATACCTATGGGCCACTTTTTGAGACATCGGCCATGATGTGAAGCTCTCCTCCTTGTGGTTCAAGGATTTGTGCACTATTCTCTTTGCCAAAATTGATGTTCAAGGGTCGTTGAATGTGTCTCCTATAGTGATTGGTAGTTGGAAATGGTGAATCTAACAACTAATGTGTGGGCATAGCTCAATCGAATGGTGCTCCAATGCTCCTCAAAGTGTTGAAGATTGGTCCTCCATTTTGATAGGGCTTCACTGCTTAACTCTAAAAATTTACGAATCCTTTGCTTTTTGTGGGAGAGTCTATATGTAGACTTCCCTATCATATCTTGAACTTTAGATTCCTAGAGAAGATTCAGTCCAAATTGCATGCGATTGACCATCTCGGGTGAGGAGCATCAGTCATATACTAGCATGGAAGGGGCCATTAGGAGAAACTCAGGGAGTTCATCATTAAAATCCTCCCATTATCCATGCAAATATGTAGTCAGACTACATGATTTGAGCCCATATTCATAGACAAATTGTGTGTGACCCTAGATGCTATCAGGTTCAGTGGCCAGGTGTGGCCATTGTAGTCTTCAATGACCAGGTGTTCTGGCCACTCTTCTCGAGAGCGACCAAGCCTAGATGGGGCAAAACTATCCTGTTAGAGTGGTTAGGACCACTACTTACTCTTAGAGGGATCCAAAAGGGTTCATATGGTTTACATATGTGTCCATATGGGTAGTATCCTAAACATGATGTGATTTAGGCGTCTACAGATGCCCCTTTTTGGGATGCACTGTGAGAGAAACACAATGTGGAGAAAAAAATTAGACCTTCTAGAGCCATATTGTAGGTTGGATGATGATCATTGATATGATCAACATAGGATGCCCCAGTCATGTGGGAGGGTGTGGATCCTAGAATCATTGCTTCCAACAGAATGGAAGGCTTAAATTTGTGGAACTTTGCACTCACTTATCAAGCAATCGGGTAGCTTCAATACTACTATAGATCCGAAGGGAGGGGAGCTACAAAATTAATTGTCATATTTGCTTGTTTTTCCCCAACAAAGGGTAAGATTATAATAGTTGTTGGTAGTGATTCATAATACGAACACACTCTTGGCATGATCGAGATGATATTTTATCAACTTTGATTATTATTGTTGAAAATTTTGACTACCCCCTCAAGTGACGAGTCGATGAGGAAAGGGCAATTTATGAAGCGACGAGTCGCTTGACCAAAATGAAATATTTGGACCTCTCTAGAGGGTTGCTCTATTGTTATAGGGTAGTTCTTATCCAAGTGTGACTTCAACCCTATTTGGTAGCTGCACACCTTTATCCCATGGGGCAGTTCGGATGCAATGGCCTTCTTAGGGAATCAAGGTGACATCTCTTCTAATTTGTCTTGTGTTGACTCACTATTTTTCTTATAGGAGAATTGAGATGCATCCTCCCTCTTGTGGGGTGTATGGCTATTATGGCCTTCTTCAGGTTTGAAGGGAAAAATCTCAATTCTACCATACTTGTTTTGCCCCAAGTGGCCTTATTGCAATTTGCCTATCTTATCAAGTTGCATGGAGCACTAGTCGCTGCAATTGCCAAGTGTATAGACCAAATAGCTAAGTACAAGGCTCATTTGGGATTTGGTTGCTTTTTTATTTTGTATTTTTCTTTTTATGATGTTTTTGGATTTTGAATTTTATGATGTATGCAAATTTCTTGGTATTTGTTGAAAATTTGGATGTCTCAGACCCATAGGTGCTTTTTATGGCCTATTATGGAGTGCTCTATGGTGACAATTTGGTGAAAATATTCCTCATTTGCTGGCCACTGTCAGGACGAGTGGCCCCCAATTATCGTGTGTGGTCGCTATCAGGTCCTGTGGCCAAAAAGTTTGGGTCATTGATGCTAGAAGCGACCAAGGTGCGATTTGGAAAAATAATAGGAAATTAGGGTTTCGAGCTATCATTTTTGCCAGTTGTCAATTTGATTTTAGAGCTCTGAGGTGGATGATACTGCTCTGATTAGAACACTACTGATTGGATGCCATGGTTGAGCAGGGTGAGGCTTTGACAAGCAGAGAAGCCGAAGCTTCACAAGTACCTTTTAAACCCTAACATCCCTTGTTACTCTTGGTAAAATGAACCTCATTAAGTTTCTTGGTAAATGAACCTCACTAACTGTGTCGGTAATGAAATTCACCCATAGTTAGGTTTCATTTGTGTTTTAGGCAAATGGGTTCCCTTCAATTTTATATTTTTGCAATTTTTTGTTGTTTTTGGGCTCGAGAGGAACGCCATTGGCGTGCCGCCCACTGGCTGTTGCCACCTAGTGTGGCTAGCTTCTATTATGGCTAGCTGTTGCTACTGTCAACGGCCAATTTAAAACCCTAATGGTGAAATATTTGATCATTGGGAGCTGTTCACTGCCAGCTTCAATGGTCGGGTCGTGGTCACTCTTGGCACAAGCGACCAAGAAACTTTAGCCTTTATTTCATTTTTTTAGGCAAGTTAATTGATTTTTTTGAAAATTTTGAGTTGCTTTATGAAAATTTTTGCATGATTAGGTGCATTTATTTGTTGCTCATGTAGCCTTAGGGTATTTTGACTATACTTGCACCGTTCATTTATTTTATTGTATTTATTTGGTTGTAGTGCATTAATTTAAGCTTTATTTTGTACTTTTAGATTTTGTCTTCTTAGGCTTGAGACCTGACTCTGCTCTATGATCTATTGCATGAGATGCCTGACACAGAGTGGGCCTAGCTCAAGGCTCATGGGATCTAGTATGTCACTGGATTACCTATGATCATGTCAAATCAGGCCTATGTGATGGCCCTGGCCCACTTGTGGGACCGTAGGACCAACATGTTCCATCTTCCTACCAGTGTGATGACGATCACATCAAAGGACATCTACAAGATTCTCAAGGTGCCTTTCTATGGAGTGCCCATTGTTTCTTCTCCCACTACTACATTGGGTGCTATATTTGCAAGGGTCTTTAGGGAGTATGCTATTGATACCTCTAAGGATACTCGCTTAGGGGGATCTCTATTTCTCATTGGTATGAGGTGGATGTCTTTTCACAACTACACATCGTGTTGCTGATGGTTATCTACAATAGCCTTATACCTGACTGCTCTAGATTGAGTTTCCCATGGAACCTATTAGCGATGATACAAGACCTGATTGATAGTAAAGGCCATTATCTATGCCTAGGGGAATGCACTGCTAGCATAGCGCTATGATGAGCTATACCATATTCAGCATCGTGGATGGTCCAATATTACATGTAGCTTTCTCCTTTAGGTTTGGGTATGAGAGCACATCAGGATTGACCACCCTAGAGGACTTCTAGTGGTGATTGCTGATTTGGACAGGGACAATGCAGTGTTAAGGATATAGGTGGCCCAGGGTACTCAAGGAGTGCAAGAGCTGACATCACGTAGGGGAGCTTACCCACTATAGGGTATCTCTAACAAGTTTATAGGATACTAATATCATATGGATACCATATCATGAGTGTCCTGCTTGGGATGATTCTGCTAGTTTTATAGTGAGGACTCACTACGATCGATGGTTGACTAACTGTAAGGTCGACATTAGGGAGTTCTTTTATTATTGTAGGGTGCTCCAAAAGTATGGGATCTAGTAGGATATTCCTCTTGAGCTAGTTTTATATCACCATATTACCATCGAGAAGAACCTTCCACCACCCCAAGTTATAGTAGTGCTTGAGGAGGATGACCCTACCATAGTTTATCCTGGTGTTGTTGATGCTAGAGTGATGGAGGTATACACCCTCTAGTGGGGTATGTGACTATGGCATGGAGATGGCCACCTAAGGTGGTCTTTAGAGGAGGCTAAGGTAGATGATCCTAATGGGTACCAAGTACGGGCTCGGATAGATGAGTGGGGTCAGGCAGGGCAGCAGGAGCAGGTAGCAGTAGAGTAGGTTGCTGAGGAGTAGGTTTCCCCTAAGGAGGATGAGGAGTTAGCTCCCGAGGAGCAAGATTCTCCCCTTCAGGATTAGTTGCACCAGGTCAAGGCTAAGCTTTAGATATCCCAAATTTAGGTTTGGCAATAGGATGCCACTATTGCAAAGCTTCAAAGGTAGCTTTCTCAAGTTATTGTCAAGCGTGATGAGGCTCAAAGCCAAATTGCACCACCTCTTGTAGTGCCCTAGGGACCTGGTGGTCTAGATATACATGTGGATATCTGACACTTGCATGGATTGATGGCAAATTATTTTGCAGAGCACACCTGAGATGCTACCTATATCCTGGCATTGGAGAATGAGGCTAGGCTTCAGGGAGACCATCTACTAGAGAGCCTGGAGCAGGAGGGTCCCAAAGGACCGACCAGAGCACCTCATGATAGTCATCAACTCGATTGAGTTACAGGACTAGGTCTAGAATAGAGTGGACTGGGGATGCTAGTTCTATGCTGCCTCCCAAAGGGAGAGGTGAGGACAAAGGTGATACTAGTGGCACAGGCCACTCCTGAGCACTATGGTTTCTCAAATATTTTGTACCTCTTTTTGGGTGTAAGGTCAGCTTACCTACATAGTTTTAGCCTCATTGGCATTTTTTGTATCAACATGTACTTATTTGGATACATTTTAATATGATATCTAGACTTTGAGACTCACCATGTGTGTATATGTTATTATTATGTTTTCATGTTTATGGATGTAGTATATGATTTTATGTGATGTGATGTGATGTGATGCTTTAGATGTTATGATGCATATATTGATGATGGATGCACATATGGATGTTATGATGTGTACGTGTAGATGATTATTTTATGATTTAATGCTATGTGGATATTTTGACTTATGTTTTATGATATGTGGATGCTTAGATAGAATGATCTAGATGATGATGATGGATGCATATATGGATGTAATGCTTATTGTTACATGCATGTTTTTTCTGATGTGATTGTATGCATCTAACCTTATTCTGTTATGGTATGGAAAAAGAAATATTTTGTGCTATACTGATCATCTAATGAAATGAACCTGTATGCTTTAACCACTTAAAACATAAGGTATGCAAGTGATATGAGTTTTAACAATCTAATGGGTGACACCACGGAATATAAATAAATTATGACTTAATAATAACTCTTATAATAAGAATTAATCATTTACACCTTCTAATGTTAGATGATATGATGTGATATGTATGTACTTTCTTTGTAAGCTTTTGTATATTAAAAGATATCCCCAAAATAGTCAGTGGTCGTCTGAATGTCATTGCTGACATTCATCCGGTATCTATCCTATTTCATGAACACCCTTTAATGATAAATATTTCATAAAGAAATTTGATGATTTATTGATGGTATTCTTTGTTGTTGTGAGGGGATTTTTGAGGTTTTCCATGAAACTAAAACACCCTAGTTACTCTATCAAAAAGGATGTATACTGACCATACAGAGCTTCTAAAGGATAAATATTTGTTATGCAGACCTAGATACTCATTATCCCTATGTGTATATATGAATATATTAGATAGAACATAAGCATATCCCAGTACTAGGTAGGATTAATTCAACCCATTGCTATATTGGGGATCCTCAAATGTTTATCCTAATCCTAAGCTGGACTTAGTTGGATTAAACCACTAGGCAATACAGGACACCTAAGGCTAGCTCTTCCACATGTAAACATTGGTCTGTTCAAAAAGCAAGATGCTGATGTGATAGACATATCATCGTGCATAAGGATACCTTACGACTCATTTATGCTGAGAATTCCAGGGATTCAAGTTCATACTCCCTTATTTTATTCATATTTATTTGGGATACTTGCTCATGATTTAGTGATGAAAATCACTGTTTATTTTGATTTTTTTGTTTTTCTTCGAGCAAGGGATTTTTGTAGTGATGATAATCACTTGTTTGTTTTGTTTTTGAATTTTTCTTTGTTCAGGATTTTTTCTTGTTTTGATTAAAGCAAGGGATTTCTTTGGGTAGGGGTGAACTTGTCCTTTTGCCAATTCTTAGCATTTTTGAACTGGTCACACAGGGGGATGAGCAAGATAAAATTTTCACCTTAGGATACCTGATACCACTTTGTAGCATTTATCTTTCCATTTTTTCAACTAGGATTTTAGTGTTTTGATTAGTGATATGATTCTAAAATATACCAAGTGCTATCTATAACCACCATAAAGGCTCACACCTGATCAGAATCCTAGTGTAATAGTGAAAATTATGGGGAGCCAAATCGCTCACGCCAAATCTATGTTCTCATTCATCAATTCGAAAAAATATTACAATGATGGCAACAGTCTGCCAAATAAATTCCTTTATCCCGAAAGATAGTTTCTATTACAACATCTTCCACCCTGGAAGAAAAACAACCTAAATAGGTCTAGAATGGCCCTCTTGCCTTTACGTCTGCAACTCTGTCTCCATAGTTTTTTGACCCTTCTGCATGCCTTTACTTCCCTCTTTTAAACTTTTTGACGTGACTCTCCGTTTCCTTTTTCTGACCCTTCGTTTCATCTCCCATGCCTCTTCGTTGTTCTGGCTTTCGAAACGTTTTGACTCTTGATCTTCGTCTACTTTCACTACACCTCGAAGCCGCATGCTTGTCTAGTGCCGCCATGGTAGACTCTATCCGCCTGTCAACCAATGATGACGTTCGGTATACCCATCGCTCGATAACTTCCTCTATAACGGCTCCTATAACCGCCTGCTCTTTTGTCTCTTTTGGTCACGAAAATGCGACATGTCATGATATCGCGACATTTTTGCTTCACTACCTTCCTGCCCCTTTTCGAGTCGCGAAAATGTGACATGTCACGAAATTGTGACACTTTTGCTTTTCGGCCTTCCTGCCCTTTGCGAGTCATGAAAATACGACATGTCGCGATATCGCGACACTTTTCTCTCCTGCGCCTCCCCTCACCTTTTGGTCACGAAAATGCGACATGTCACGATATCGCGACACTTTTTCTTTCCTGCGTCTCTTTCGCCTTCTGGTCGTGAAAATGCGACATGTCGCGATATCGCGACGCTTTTTCTCTCCTACGCTTCCTTCGCCTTTTGGTCACGAAAATGCGACATGTCGCGATATCGTGACACTTTTTCTTTCCTGCGCCTCTTTCACCTTTTGGTCGCAAAAATGCGACATGTCGCGATATCGCGACACTTTTCTCTCTTGTGCTCTCTCTCGCCTTTTGGTCACAAAAATGCGACATGTCGCGATATCGTGACATCTTTTCTCCCTTGCGCCTTCTCTCGTTATTGGGTCGCAAAAATGCGACATGTCACGATATCGCGACACTTTTTACTCCGTGCCTTCTCTCTCCTTCTTGAGTCACGAAAATGCGACATGTCACGATATCGTGACACTTTTTGCTCCGTGCCTTCTCTCTCCTTCTCGAGTCGCGATAATGCGACATGTCACGATATCGCGACACTTTTTGCTCCATGCCTTCTCTCTCCTTCTTGAGTCACGATAATGCGACATGTCACGATATCGTGACACTTTTTGCTCCGTGCCTTCTCTCTCCTTCCTGAGTCATGAAAATGCGACATGTCGCGATATCGTGACACTTTTCTCTATCGCGATATCGTGACATCAAGGCAAACACTTAGAATTTTTTTTTGTTGATGCAAGATTGCTCTGCTGCCATCGGATGCTCCTGCATCAGACACCCGAGGTGGATTGAGAAGTGTCCTTCACTTCTATACTATTGGAGGAAGACCCAGGTGGTCGACCTCTATTTTGGACAACCAAGTTGCATCTTCGATAGGCCTGCCCTTCCACTTGACCAGATATTCAGAATACTGCCTGTTCTCGGTACTTCTACCTGCTCGAGTGTCTAGTATTTCCTCGATCTCGCTTGTTGCTGGAGTAGATGTTGGGATACTCCACAATTCTGTACTTGGTGTCTCGCTACTGCCTCCTTCATGATATTCTACCAAATCTGCAATGTTAAAAATAGGTGATATGTTAAGGCCACTTGGCAATTCCACTTCATATGCATTGCTTGAATCCCATTTTCCTATAATTCGGCATGGCCCAAACTTCTTCATCTTCAGCTTGTTATAGGTTTTAGCAGGAAATATTTCTTTTCTCAGATGGACCATGACTTCATCTCCCATTGCGAATTCCTTGAACCGTCGCTTCTGGTCTGCCCTTGTCTTATATTGGTTATTCATGTTAGTAATGTGCTTCTTCACTTCTTCATGCATGCTCTTCAGATGCTCTGCAAAGTCCTCAGCCTCGGCACTACACTTTTCCCCTGTATCCATCTTCCTCAACTCGAAAGCATTTCTTGGACTACTCCCATATACTATCTGGAATGGAGATTTGTTAGTACTCCTGTTGACAGAATTGTTGTATGCAAATTCTGCCTGTGGCAAAACCAAATCCCATCCCATGGGCTTATCTCCTATCAAGCATCTCAATAGATTTCCCAGACTTCTATTCACCACCTCCGTTTGGCCATCAATCTGTGGGTGGTATGCAGAACTGAATTTCAAATCTATCTTCAATTTCTTCCACAAGGTCCTCCAGAAATACCCCACAAACTTGGTATCTCTGTCAAAAATGATACTCTTTGGTAGACCATGAAGTCGTACCACCTCTTTGAAAAATAAACCTGCCACGTGAACTGCGTCACTAGTTTTCTGGCAGGGGATAAAATGTGCCATCTTTGAAAACCTATCAACCACCACAAATATGGAGTCATTTCCCCACTGTGTCCTTGGTAGGCCAAGAATGAAATCCATGTTGACGTCCTCCCATGGTCTCTCTGGTACAAGTAATGGCTGATATAATCCAGTGTTCTGGCTCACACCTTTCGCCATCTGGCATACTCTATAGCTTTGCACAAACCTCCTCACATCTTGCTATAGTTGTGGCCAATAGTAGTTCTCACTAACCAGGGCAATGGTCTTATCCCGACCAAAATGTCCAGCTAGCCCTCCACTGTGTTTCTCCTTGACCAAATTTTCCCTCATTGAACTCCTTGGAATGCATAATTGACTTCCCTTAAACAACATTCCATCTTGGATCAGAAAATCCAACCACTTGGTCCTGTCCAAAGTAACAGGTGCCAAGCAAGCCTTCCAAGCCTCTACAAAATCAGGATCTTCAGGGTACAAACCCTTCAGTTCATCAAATCCTACCACTTCCACCTTCATTTCTGTCAACAAACACTACCTTCTACTTAAGGCATCTGCAACTCTGTTGGATCTTCTGCTCCTGTGCTTCAACACAAAGGTATAACTCTGTAGAAACTCAACCCACTTTAGGTGCCTCTGATTTAGCTTCCCTTGGCTATTAATATACTGTAAGGCCTGATGATCAGTAAATAGAACAAACTCTTTTGGCAACAGGTAATGTCACCACTTCTTTAGAGCCTGAACCATAGCATAGAACTCTTGATCATAAACCGAATACTTCTTCCTAGCATCATTGAGTTTCTCACTAAAGTAAGCAATAGGTTTACCTTCTTGACTCAAAACAGCTCCTATGGCACTGCCACTAGCATCACAATCTACCTGAAATACCTTGTTAAAATATGGAAGTGCCAAAATAGGTTGCTCTGTAACCTTCTTCTTCAACAGATCAAAGCTCTTATCTGCTCCTAAGGTCCACTTAAATTCTTTCTTATCCCCTCTCATTGTTTCTATAAGGGGTGCACAAATACTACTAAAATTCCTAATGAATTTCCTGTAAAAACTTGCTAGACCATGAAATGATCTTACCTCAGTCGTGCTTCTCGGAGTAGGCCATTCAATGATGGCTCTCACTTTTTTTGGGTCCATTTTTAGACCTTCGACTGAGATGACAAATCCCAGGTACACTAACTCCTTCACAAAATTACACTTCTTCAGATTAATTAACAACTGCTCCTCCCGCAGCTTCTCAAAAACTCTTCTGATATGCATCAGATGCTCGTCCAGGGTTTTGCTAAATATTAAAATATCATCCAAATAGACAATGACGAATTTGCCTAAAAATTCTTTCAATACCTCATTCATCAGTCGCATGAATGTGCTTGGTGCATTGGTTAGCCCAAATGGCATGACCAACCATTCATACAAACCCTCTCTGGTCTTGAAGGTCTGTCTTCCACTCATCTCCTTCTCTGACATGAATCTGATGATAACCACTCTTCAGATCAATCTTTGTGAAGTACTTGGCTCCACTCAAATAGTCCATAATGTCATCCATCCTTGGCAATGGAAATCTATACTTTATGGTGATCTTGTTAATGGCTCGAGAGTCTGTACACATTCTCCACTCTCCATATTTCTTTGGTGCTAGTACTACAGGTACTGCACATGGACTCAAGCTCTCCCAAATCAGTCCCTTCTCCAGCAACTCCTGGACTTGTCCTGTTCAGCTCCTCAGTTTCTGTAGGAGTCATTCTATGTGCTGCCTTATTGGGTAAACTAGATCCTGGTACCAAATCTATATGGTGACTGATCTTCCTCACTGGTGGTAAACCCTCAGGCACATTATCAGATACAATGTCTAGAAATTCTTCTAATAATCCTAAGACTTCTATAGGGGTATCCTTACATTCTTCCTTCCTAACTCTAGGAATTAATGCATAGCACATATGCTCATGCTTTAAACCATCCAAAAATCTTCCCCCTTCAACTAAATAGATTCTAGCGCTGCCACATACCTTTTCGCCCGCTTCCTTCAAGGGCTTCAACTTATGGCACACTCCATTCTTCGTCACTGAGTAAGTGTTGGCATGACCATCATGCACTACACACCGATCAAACTGCCATGGCCTTCCCAACAACAAATGACAAGCATCCATAGGCAGGATGTCACACAGGACCTCATCACAGTAATTCCCAATATTAAATTTCATCGAGCATTGCTCACTGACCAAGGCCCTATGGTCCTTCTATAACCATGCAATCCGATATGGATGCGGGTGGCTTCTCCTCTTTAACTGTAACTTAGTAACCATTTCTTCTGAGACCAAGTTATCAGTACTACCATTATCTATAATGATATTATAGACCTTACCCGAACTTCTGCACCTTGTGCGGAATAGGCTCCTCCTCTGGTCTGGTTCTTTCTCCTCATTCAATAGGGTCCTCCTGGTGACCATAACTTCTCCTCCCTCTGCCTCCTCAGAATGTTCTGATTCAGCACCTTCATCTGCCATAGCAGCTCTGGCAGGACCCTCAGGTCTCTTATTCATCCTTTCTCGGTGTTGTGGACACTCGTATGCTCGATGTCCTTCTTTGCCACAGTGGAAACAGGTTCCACGAAATCCTCCCCTTCCAAATCCACGTCCAGATCTACCTCTCCCTCTTGGGTAACCATTGTTCTGATTACGAGGTTGGTAGGTGTTCCCCTCTTTTTGGTCCTGGGTATTACTGGTTTCACCAGCCTTCATCTGACCCTTATATTTTTCTCCACTGGTCCTTCCACCAGTTCTTCCACCACGACCTCTTCCTCTTTGTTTACTCTCAAACCGTCTGTTCAGCTTCTCTTCAACTTTGAGGGCAAATTGGTAAGCATCCTCAATGGTGCTCATCCTAACCAGACTCAATTCTTCTTGAATACTGGTTCTCAACCCATTGATGTAACGGGCCACCTTCTCCCTGTTAGCCTCTGAATGGCCAGTTCTGATTGAGATCTAGAAAAACTCCTCTGTATATTCTTTGATAGACTTGTTTGACTGTCTCAAACTCTGCATTTTTCTCAACAGGTCCAATTCATAATCCATGGGAATAAACTGTCTCTTCAACTTTTCCACCATTCGATCCCATCTGGTTATCTTCTCTTTTCCGCTTCTATTCCTTTCTAGTTGCACTTCTTTCCACCATATGCAAGCATGGCCTTTCAACTTCATTTTTGCAAACTTGATTCGATCTGGATCTACAACCTCCTCATACTCAAAATACTCCTCCATATCATTGATCCAATCAATCAACTCTTCTGGATTGAGATTCCCAGAATACGTGGAGACATCAAACTTTGTCTTCTTCCCGATCCGAGATATGGCCTTAACCAATCTGGCTTCTGCAGGATTCATTGCTTCTTCTTCTTCTGAGGGATTATCAACCTCCCAAGCTTCATCTTCACTATGATCTTCTCTTCTTGGTTCAATCCCTCTTCGCAACTCCTCTTGCAGGGCTTGCACCTGCCTCTACAAAGCTTTGAAATCTTCTTCAGGTACCACATTTCTCCCACCACCATGGTTTCTTCATGGAGGCATTCTTCCTCACTCTCTTCTCACAACCCTTCCATAGATCCTGGTGCAAACTGCCTCACTTTCGGCGATCTGCTCACACACTCAGGAACTCCTACTCTGATACCACTTGATGGGGAGCCAAATCGCTCACGCCAAATCTATGTTCTCATTCATCAATTCAGAAAAATATTACAATGATGGCAACAGTCTACCAAATAAATTCCTTTATCCCGAAAGATAGTTTCTATTACAACATCTTCCACCCTGGAAGAAAAATAGCCTAAACAGGTCCAGAATGGCCCTCTTGCCTTTACGTCTACAACTCTATCTCCACAGTTTTCCAACCCTTCTGCATGCCTTTACTTCCCTCTTTTAAAATTTTTGACGTGACTCTCCATTTCCTTTTTCTGACCCTTCGTTTCATCTCTCGTGCCTCTTCATTGTTCTGGCTTTCGAAACGTTCCGACTCTTGATCTTCGTCTACTTTCACTGCACCTCGGAGCCGCGTGCTTGTCCAGTGCCACCACGGTAGACTCTGTCCACCTGTCAACCAATGATGACGTTCGGTATACCCATCGCTCGATAACTTCCTCTGTAACGGCTCCTATAACCGCCTGCTCTTTTGTCTCTTTTGGTCGCGAAAATGCGACATGTCGCGATATCATGACATTTTTGCTTCACTGCCTTCCTGCCCCTTTTCGAGTCACGAAAATGTGACATGTCACGATATCGTGACACTTTTGCTTTTCGGCCTTCCTGCCCTTTGCGAGTCACGAAAATGCGACATGTCACGATATCGCGACACTTTTCTCTCCTACGCCTCCCCTCGCCTTTTGGTCGCAAAAATGCGACATGTCGCGATATCGCGACACTTTTTCTTTCCTGCGTCTCTTTCGCCTTCTGGTCACGAAAATGCGACATGTCGTGATATCGCGACGCTTTTTCTCTCCTGCGCTTCCTTCACCTTTTGGTCGCGAAAATGCGACATGTCACGATATCGCGACACTTTTTCTTTCCTGCGCCTCTTTCACCTTTTGGTCATGAAAATGCGACATGTCGCGATATCGTGACACTTTTCTCTCTTGTGCTCTCTCTCGCCTTTTGGTCACGAAAATGCGACATGTCGCGATATCATGACATCTTTTCTCCCTTGCGCCTTCTCTCGTTATTGGGTCACGAAAATGTGACATGTCACGATATCGTGACACTTTTTACTCCGTGCCTTCTCTCTCCTTCTTGAGTCGCGAGAATGCGACATGTCATGATATCGTGACACTTTTTGCTCCATGCCTTCTCTCTCCTTCCTGAGTCGCGATAATGCGACATGTCGCGATATCGTGACACTTTTTGCTCCGTGCCTTCTCTCTCCTTCCTGAGTCACGATAATGCGACATGTCGCGATATCATGACACTTTTTGCCCCGCGCCTTCTCTCTCCTTCCTGAGTCGCGAAAATGCGACATGTCACGATATCGCGACACTTTTCTCTGTCGCGATATCGTGACATCAAGGCAAACACTTAGAATTTTTTTTTTTTGTTGATGCAAGATTGCTCTGCTGCCACCGGATGCTCCTGCATCAGAAAATAATATCAACATGTACACAATGCAATAAATTGACAAAAATATAAATAATAAAAGACACTTTATTCCATTATGAAGTCATTTCAGGTTACAAGTACATCCCTCTTAGGGATAATCATGTTAATATGATATTACAATAAGATTCATGCAATTGTTTCCCTCTCAAGGGTAGGTATGATATTTCAAATGCCTTCGTAGGGTGACACAAACTGCCTTAGGGTGGAGTTGACCCTCTTCTTCATGTTGAGGAAGGATTCGAATGTTAAGCTCCTTTGAATGTAGATCCCTGCGATTAAGAAACAACAGAGAATGATCAAAAACATAGGCAACCTCTCACGATGAGGCCCTTAAAAGGAAAGATGCATAAAGATGCCATTGAAAACATGAAATCAAGAAAGCATGTAAAATATGTTTAAACTATGCTAAACTAATAAATATTCATGGAAATACATAAAAGAGTATAGCAATTAAGATTAGCATGGTTCAATTAAATGAAATGAAGCTTTAAAATTCATAAAGAACCCATTGATGTCTATTTTATGCTACTATACTAAAATCATTCTAACCCTAAATATATCGATCAAAAATCTCTATAACTACAATTAAATCATGCAAATGACTAATATAATCTAATTGGACCGAAATAAATGAAAACAATAATGTGGTGATACCTCTATTGCAAACCGTAGCACTGGTGTGTGGTTTGCACTGTAAACTACGACTGAAAGCTATGGTGAGCATTCAAGTAATTTTACCCTCAAAATCAAGGGTAGTGGGCTTGACCTCCTTATCTAATTGATGTTCAAGGGTCACCTTCGGTGTCCTTCTGACAAGTTTGGTGGTTGATTCACTATGAGGGGCCTTCGTTCGCCTAGATTTGCATTTCTTGGCTCTTCTAGGCTCCTAGGACCTTCATGGCAAATTGATCTTTTCCCCAATGCATGAATTCAGTATGCAATTCGATAGGGCTTCGTTGCTCGCTTGATCAATCAACTCTTTATTAGTATTTTGACAGCGCTTCGCTATAAAAATACTCTATATCATTACCCTAATTCAAAGGGGTACTTATAGGATGTCCCAGGGCTAGGGGTGGCTTCATGGAGAAGCTAAGATGAAGAAGAGGTTGTTAGGACAGTTGGAATGGAAGCCTTTGGAATCTTCCATCCATTAACCACATTCTTCTAGAAAAAATGGTCATTCAAACCAATTTGGCTTGGATGAAGGCCAACTGAACTTCAGTTAAGACCATAGGTTGTAGCTATGGTTTAGACTGTAAACCATAGGCCTTAGCTATGGTTCAGATTGTAGGCCACAAGTCTGGTCTATAGTTCATAATGAATAGGCCAAGGAGCCCAACTTGAGTGGTTAGAACCACTGCTCTATCTTGGAGTCTATCCAAGATATTCCATATGGTCTTGTAACATGTCCATATGAGTAGTCGCCATTGACATGACATGTTTTAGGTGTCTACACTATCAAAACTAAACTTCACCTATCAAAAGAAAATATAACTTTCTACACAATTTGATAAAACCACTAGGTATGGCTGAGTAACCAAAAAACCCTAGTATATACCTTATAGCAATAGGAGGGGTTGTGTTGAAAAACATAGTTACACATGTGGGTGATGGATGATGATGGATTTTGAAGGTGCATTATTGAGGTACAAACATGGTGTTATTTGTAAGATTGCAAACATAAATGTATCTAATGTAAATGTAATGGATGCAAATGCCCAATGCAATGCAACTAAGTGAATGCAAAATACGGAATGCTAATGCAAATGTTTTTGTATTTTTTATGCTTTCAATTGTTTTTGAGCTTTTGATTGTTTTGAATGTTTTTGATATTTTGATTTTAAATTGTTTTTGTGCTTTTGATTATTTTGAATGTTGACCAAAGGGCTTATGGTGCCTTTGGGGCTTTTTGTGATCTGACCAAAGGGCTTTAAGATGCCTTTGGGGCTTTTGTGAGTTGACCAAAGGGCTTTAAGATGCCTTTGGAGCCTTTTGTGTTTTGACCAAAGGGATTTAAGATGCCTTTGGAGCTTTTTGTGATTTGACCAAAGAGCTTTAAGATGCCTTTGGAACTTTTTGTGATTTGACCAAAGGGCTTTAAGATGCCTTTGGAGCTTTTTGTTTTTGCTTTTAATGTTTTTCAATTTGTTTGGATTTTATGATTTCTATTGTTTTTGAAATTTTTAAAGTTATTCGAATGTTTTTGATATTTTGTTATTATATGTGTGGAAAGCCTTCATATGAATTATATTGAGGAGTTCTAGCTCCTCAACACACTCTAGCGTTGCTAGGTGATAAGCCCCAGTATCCATATTCTCTGAGATGATATAGGGACCTCCCCAATTAGCCGCAAATTTATCTCATAGATGTGGTGGCAGATTTGAGTTATGCTAATTTTATTTTAGCACAAGATCCCTAACCTTAAAGTCTCTCAGATGGAATCTACTATTATAAGCTTGTGTTAGACGATACTGGTAAATGTGAAGGTGCTCAAGGGTATTGATGCATTGTTCATCCAGGAGGGTCAATTGATCCAGGTGAGCTTGCCGTGCAGTGTCATCATTGATGAAATCTCTCAATGCGACATGCAATATCAGAATCTCCAACTCTAAGGGCATAATGGCCTTAGTGCCATATACAAGTGAAAATAGTGTTTCCCTAGTGGGCATCCGTATACTAGTCCTATAAGCCCATAATGCTAAAGGTAATTATAGATGCCAATCCTTATGATTTTATTTCACTGTATTCTTTAAGATGGTTACTATTGTCTTATTTGAAGCTTCTACTTGCCCATTTGCCTATGGATAGTATGGTGTCACAAAACTATGTTGAATGTTGTATCTAGTCGTTAGTGCTCGCACATTTTTATTTTTGAATGATGTACCATTATCCAAGATTATCTTGAAGGGTACCCCAAAATGATAAATGATATTGTGAATTATGAACTCCGTAATCCGAGGAAAAATTATCGAGGTTAAGGGGGTCACCTCCACCCATTTGGTGAAATACTCAGTGGCCGTTAAAATGAACGTGTGCTAGCCCAAATACAAGGGAGAAATATTTCCAATCATATTGAAACCCCACTGAGAAAATGGCCAAGCTGCCTGAATGGTTTGTAAGGCCTAAGATGGCAAGTGCATTAGGTTTGCATGATGTTGAAATTTGACACATTTATTGACATACTTGTAACAAACCTTCTCCATGGTGGGCTAGTAGTATCCCATTCGAAGGATGCACTTAGCAATGTCCATGCTGCTAAAGTGGCCATCGCATGTGCCATCATGAGCTTAAAAAATCAGCCAATCTTATTCTTGGAGCTCAAGTAACGTAGGAGAACTCCATCATAGCTTTGATGATACAATATGCCTCCTAGAAAGACATATCTAGTCACCTTCTACTTGAATGATTGTATCTCAACATGCATTAGTCCTTGTGGGACAACTCCTAGTATAAGGAAGTCTTGCAATTGGGATAGCCAATCTTGATAGGATATAGTCTTGATAGATAAGATGACTTGTTCCTCTTGTAATTTGATTTGCACAAACACAGATTAAGAAACAACCTTATGGTGAATAGTGGTACCATTCCCCATAGGACCCTAAGAGATCAAGGACCCCCAAGGTACCTTCTTCAATAAGTCTTTAGCTCTACAGAACCAGTCATGGTCTGGATCTATATGGATCATGTTAACTGATTCCTTGTTATCAAAAGCCTCATGCTGGATCACTAAATGTGAGAACATTTTGATGTGAATGATAGTGAAATTGGTAGATGGATTTTGAGGGATCAAGGATCCCAAATATTCCATGGTGTCTATAATTTTTTTTGACAAACAAGGGATTGCTTTGATGTTGTACCATTATAGTTTAGCTAGATATGTGTCAATAAGCTCCTTGTAAGCTTTCAAGATTGGATCCTGACATTGAAATAGTCCTTTGACCTGGTTTACTATGAGGAGGGAGTCACCAAAGATATTTAGCCTCTTGATGTTCATGGCGATGGCTATTTGGAGACCCAATATTAGGGCTTGTATTCAGAATTGTTATTGGTGCAAGGGAAGTCTAGCTTAAATGACAAGGGTATTGGATCACCCTATGGCATGAAAAAGACAATTCCTACACTGCCTCCTTGCTCGCACTTTGAACCATCGAAGAACAAAGTCATGTTTGCTTCATTTTCTGGTTCTTCATGTTTGAGTGCTTTTGATAGTGCAAAGACCACATCATAAGTAAGTTCTATGGTAAGAGGTCTACTATTTTGGAGAGGCACCTCAGCCAACTGATCAACTATGACTTATCCCTTGATGGACTTTTGGATTCTGAATTCCAAATCAAATTATGTTAGTAGCATGATCCACTTTGTAGTATGTATAGTATGATATATCTTGCCCATCATATACTACAAAGGATTTTTCTTGGATATTATATATTTCATATGGATCAACATGTAGTGGCACAATTTCTTGGTTGCAAAGACCATCACTAAGCAAAACTTCTCTATGTATGCATATCCAATTTCATAGCTCACCAAGGTGTGGCTAATATAATATATCGCTTTCTCTTTGTCTTGCATGTTCTTTTAATCGAACATGGTGCCCAACGCAAAATCTATAACGGATATATATAACAAGAATGACACATCTGGCCTTAGTGGAGCTATAACTGGTAGCATCACCAGGTACCCTTTGATCTTAGCAAAGGCTTGCTAACATTTTTCATCCCACTGGAATGAAACTCACTTGTGTAACAACCGATTCATGGGTCAAAATTTATCTGATAGTTGTGTGATAAATCACTTTATGGATGCTAATTTTCCCTATAAGCTTCTTAGTTTTTTGATGTTTGTGGGCAAAGCCATTTCTACGATAGCCTTTACCTTTGCTAGATCTACCTCGATGCCTCATTTAGAAATGATGAATCCCAAAAATTTTCTAGAAGTTACGCCAAAGACGCATTTCTTGGGATTCAACTTGACATTGTGCTCAATCAGGCAATCGGATACCTTTGTGAGGGTCTTAGCATGCTCTTCACACAATAATGACTTGGCTAGAAAATCATTGATGTAGTCTTCCAAAATTGTGTGCATGTAGTCATAGAAAATGTATGTCATAGCCCATTGATATGTGGCACCAACATTTTTAAGACCAAACGACATCACTTTGTAGTAGAATGTCCTCCATGGAGTAGTGAATGTAGTTTTATGCTAGTCTTCAGGTTTAATATGAATCTTATTGTAACCAAAAAATCGATCCATTAGGGAGAGCATCTCATGACCTGCAACTGCATCTACAAGAGCATCTAAGTTGGGCAACAGGAATGAGTCCTTTGGGGTTGCCTTGTTGAGATCCTTGAAGTCCGAGAAAATGCAAACTCTTCCATCAGGTTTTCCTATGGGTACTATGTTTGATACCCACTCTAGATAGTTAATGGGAACAATAAAGACTACATCCAATAGTTTTTACAACTCGTTTTTAACCATCAAAGTGACGATTGGATGCATCTTCCTAATATTTTGCTTGATCAACTTCTTTGTGGGGTCTATCGATAGGTTGTGGACAACCAACTTTGGATCTAGCCTCGATATGTATTTGTAGGTACAAGCAAAGAGATTTGGTCTCTCTCTTAGTAGAGGAATTATGATGGCCTATTCTTCTAGAGATAGGATTTCTTTGAACTTGACTTTATTTGGTTAAGAGAGATCATTGCTGATGAACACCTCAAAAGTCTCCTTTATTGCCATATGGGACCCATCCTCAAGCTAGTGAGGAGTGGGGATTAAATGAATGTCATCTGATGTATTTATAGTTTCTACTCACTTAGGGTTGAGACCAGCAAGATAGACATCATGGCCATAGCCTGATGTGAAATGGAATGGTTGCAACATCTCTTCATTAGGGAAGAAATCCTTAGGATCTAAGGGTGAATCAATGTGATCCCAATCAATAGCGTCTAGAATAAGACAAAATATTTTTGTAGGATCTACTGGGTTATGGAGTGGAGTGGTTAAATCAATTAAGATCATATTGATGGATGGAATGGGATCTCCAGGACCACATGGGTGGAACTCTACACCCTGGGTGTGCCTTCCATACTCAGGATGAGGCTCTGGGGGTATAGGGATCTTAGGATCTAGTTTGTGGATAGATGAGATGATGGGGTCATTTGATAGTAGTTGCTCTTTGAAGGTGGGTGCATTCAGGTTGACCATGTGATGGATGACATCCATGTTTACTAGTATCCCTAAGAAGCGAAGGTTGCGGTCTATGGTGCAAAGTAACACTTCTTGTTCAACCAACATATTGACTTATTGGAGGTGAATATCAAGGTAGGTCCTTTTGGCTTCACTCCCAAGGCTATCATTTCTTGTGGGAGAACCCTCATTTATACCTACGAGGGTTGGGCACTGATTTTCCTACTAATGCCTAATATAGGCCATTTCAATTGCATCTTCAAAGTCATCATCGCTTATCCAAAAACCATTGGCATTGGTTTTTGGCCCTAGGATGGGCTGGTGGTTGGCTTATTGATGCCCTAGGTAGGCTATCTTAGTATTTTATTCATATTTATCATCATTTATGAAGAAACTATTGGTATTTATTATGGTTCCTACCATTTTTCATGCATGTATTATGAAGGCCATCTCAATTGAATCTTCTATATCATAGCCACTCTCATTCGACATGTATCCACCCTCATCTGACATGCATTTGCTTTCGTATGATATATAACCACTTTCTGCATGGCCTGTCCAGACAAGATTTTGCACATATTAAGGCCCATGGTAGGCTAGGCTAGTCCCATATTCGTCCTCACTTGGAACATAATAATATTCCTCCTACTCATAGCCATGCATTGGCTCCTACTCTCATAGGATGGCTTCTACTAGGGGTGCTTCAGGAGAGGATTCAGGGTGGTATACCTCATGTGGTACGATATTGACCATAAAAACCCATTCATCACCACAAAGGTTTCTATATGGGGGCTGATAGGGGTTCCATTCGATGTCCTCCTTGAACCCAATGCTTAGCCTATAGAAGGCTACTTCTAGAGAATCATCATGGCTCTACATTTGATAGCTCAAACCACATCTATCAGTAGGTAGTTTATACTATGGTTGGGAGGGAAATCATCATCCTTTCTCATATAGGCCTAAACCATAGCTTTACTAGTGGTACTACTTAAAATACCTTAGAGTGAACTCCAGTTTTGATAGATAATTAACATTTGTGGTGAAAGGTTCATCCTCATTCCTTTCTAGATCAGGAGCAGTGTGGGCGTAATCTAGCCCAACATATATGAAGTTAGTCTAGTTGGGTGGCATTCCCAAGGGAACCACTATCCCTACTAGCAAAATAGGGACTCTTGGTCATCCCATGTCATGTGTAGACTCAATTATTAGGGTGAACATTACGTTCTACATAAGATATTCACCTAGTGCTATGTTGACTAGGTGAATTGTCATCTGCAGTGTAGATGACGCTATTGATGATTTGGGTACAGTAGGCTAAGGTACCTCCTTGATGGTTTCTTGGGAGTGCTCCTCCTCCATGGGAGTAGGGATCCCTATAGTTTCTATGGTCAGAAGCTCGTTGGGTCCTTCCTCTACTAGGAATACGTTTAGCTTCCATTTTTCATTCACCTTATCTATAGAAGGCTTTTTGGAGGAGCCAGTAGCTTTGGATGTAGGCAATGGTGCCGATGTGGAGGGGTCACCTTGCATTGATTTATTTTTTCTACCTAGCTACGTGGTTGGGAATGAAGGCCTTATGTACAAGTGTGTTGACAAAAGGACAAAATCCCCCAACAAGTTGACTTGATGCACGTACTTAAATGGTTCTTCATCAGATGGCACCATGTGGACTTGTCCCTCATGCACATACTTGATGTATTGGTGTAGGATTGAGGGTACACATTGCATGCCTCTAATCTAGGGATTTCCTAGAAGGATGTTGTATTGCATTGCCCATTCTAGCACATGACACATCACAGGGATGTTTTTATGTCCTAATTTTATCAATAGAATTACCGTACCCACGGTGGAGTACAATGCATCATTGAAATCCCTGAGTGTGTAGGAAGTTGGGATAACATTGGAATTAGGGATCTTCAAGTGCCCTATAGCCTTGGTAGTGGTGATGTTGACCGAAGAGCCTATATCGATCAAAACCCCCTTGAATGGAATATCATTGATTAATGCAATAATATGCAAATGTGGATCTACTGAGGTGGTAGGGACTACCTTAATTTCATGATCATAAAAATGAATCATGGGCTCTTAGAAATATTGAACTTGCCCCAAAAAATGTGTGAACATGTCTGGGTTCTAGGGCTGGAGCTCGATTGATCTCAAAATATCTATTAAAGTCTCCCTGTTCCTAGGGGACTATTGTATGAGCTTGTAAATGGATAACTTAGCTAGAGTTATCTGTAAATTTTGTTTTAATATACTCCGAACAGTCACCACAAGTCTTGTTGGTGGACTTGGAATATTTTCATGTGCCTGTCTCTATCGAGGTGCAACTAGGATATTGATGGGAGCCACTGGAGGCTAAGGTTTCCCATATATCTGACTCCTAGTTGTCACATTAACCAATTCAACCATTCTGATGCATCCCCAAATGGGTGGCTCAACCTGGACTTGGTTAAATTGGGACCCTGATCTCTAGGGACCTCATGATTAGGCAACGGGTTCTGGTATATACCCATATCCATGTTATCAGGAGCTAGTGGGTTGTCAACTTTTAGTTCTCCCTTTTCAATCATGTTTTGCACAACATTCTTAAATCTGATTTAATTCTTGATGTCATATCCTTGTATTCTATGGTATGGGCAATGGTGATTTTCCCTATATCCCCTTGGCTTGGGACGGTTAGGATCAAGCAGTTGTATGTCAATACATATTTTCCTCTATGCCTCATTGAATTGGTTGAATATCGACTGCATCGATTCGTTTAGGGACATGAAATAACGAGACGATCGACGTTCCCTATTTCAGCCTTGGTTGTCCTTGGGATCATAGTTAGCCAACGAGGGTTGCACTTGATAATTTTAGGGTTGTTGTCCATTCCCCCTTGCGGTGTGGCTAACACAACCTGATTAAATTGAGTAGGCTTGGCCTGCTTCTATTTGTTCTTGTTGTTATGATTATTCTTGCTCATTTCTTTCTCATTGTAGAGCTTAAGTTATCCTTCATTTACCTTAATGCCTTTAATAAGCTTGTCTTGGGCCAAGGTTTCTTTGAATGATTCATATTGCTACACTTGCAAGAGTAGGGAAATGTGTTTTGTGAAAATCTTTGTGAACATTCATACAAGTTCCTCTATGGAGATGAAGAATGATAGTTTTGCCATGATTTTTCTCCACCTATCACCTAGTCCATTATTGGATCATCATCGTATTGCTTCAAATTAGCTAGGTTAGACAAGTTCACCTTATTTTTGGCTTCGAAGGAGAATTGTTCTAGGAATGTATTCACCAGCTGCTCAAAGTTGGTGATGCTATGCTTGGGCAACTGGTTGAACCATTGCATTATTGCACCCGTGAACGTCATGATGAATATTATTAGCATTAGGGCATCATATTTGCTAATATGGAAGCACACGTTCATGAAGTTGGTTACGTGTTCTTGTGCATCTCCCTCTCCCTTAAAATTATCCAATCTAGGCATCTCAAAGTGCCTAGGATATGCGGGACTTGGGATTGATGGGCATAGAGGCTGTTTGTGTATCTTGTCTAATGTTGAATTTTGTCTGCTTGTGTCCTTCGTGAGATACTTGAATCTCTTAGTGAGCGTATGGTATGCCTTTAAGGAAATGATCTCATGTTCTTGAAGGTTAGCTCATGGTGGTAAAGGAGGTATCTTGGTGTTTTCCCCAATTGGTCATCTAGACTCCTCTCCTATGACTATGTTTGGAGGTTCAAGATGGATTTGTTCCTGATCCTCCATCATTTTCTAGTCCTCATTGCATTGCATTTGCTCGAGGTCCAGGTGTTGTTGATGTTCTAGAGCATGGTGGGTTTTCTCATATCTTTGATCGGTGCCTCTCTCTTATGAGGAATCAACATGCCTTCCAAGTTGATACCTTTCACCAGCTATGTGTGCATCTATTTGAGCTAGCCTTTCTACTAGTACCTCATGATCCTCTATTTCTTCTCTTAAGAGTTGTTCTTGTAAGCATATGTGCCTTTTCCTGTGCTCTTCTTGCTCAAGATCTTCCATGCATTCCCATTCAATGCATAGCTCTTCTTCCAACCTAAGTATGTGGTTAGAGCAATCTGCTATTGAGGGTTCAAGTCTTTCTACCTCTTTGCAAGGAGTTCTAATGTTGCAACCTCTCGGGGAGACTCTTGTTGTATGTCTACCCCTTTTTTTAGGGTGATTTTCTCTGTATACTATGTTAAAGGTTGAGTACGCTCATGATATAAAGTAGTGTATGTGTTGTGGGGTCACTCTAAAGCTTCCCTTGGTTCATTGGTGTGTCTAGTGGCTACACTACATGAACTTACTGAAGTAGAATGTGCGGTAGTGATGCTTATTGGAGCTGGTCTCAAGGGAACTCAATCCAACTCATCAAGTTATCGGGTTCTCCATGGCTACTCCCATGGAGTCCCATTGGCACCAATGAGCTCATGATTTGAGGGCAATCTCTTATCTGTGGGGAGGCTATATGATGTTTAGGGTCCACGACTCGGTGTAATCCTATGGTTTTGCCCTTCAGTAGGTGGATCTATCCTATGTGTTTCCTATGAAGCTTGGGGTCTTGTAGCCCTTGCATGCCTATGCAATAAGGATAGTCTAGACAACTCCTCATGTTGGTGCAATGATAGAGGTCTTGCAACCTCCATATGTCTATGAGATAAGGGAGTTTGAGATGCCTCTACATGTTAGTGTGAGGAGGGAGGTCATGACCCCCCTTCTTGTCTATATGATAAGAGGCACCATGAAGACTCCTCATCCCTGTGTGTTGAGGAGGACCTTGAGGCCTCCTCATGTCTAAGATGTGTATCTCTTGTTGGGGTTTCTTGTGGAGTTCCCCCAAGGGTTGAATTTTCACCCCTAAGACTTATCGAACTTCATCCAACTACACTATGGGTGGGTGGCTCCACACTAGTGTGACTGTGAATTCTAGGAGCATTAGTAAGCCCCTCAGTGTTGGAATGGGGGTGGCTTCTCCGTGTATTCAACATTATCATTTTGTGTTATCTTTTTTATTTGTTTCCAAATTAAACAAATAAAACAAGCAAGTGTTTATCTCTTTTAAGGATTTTGTGTTTTCCCTAAACTATTTGGTGTGTTTGGATTTGTTGTTGATCTTGACTTCTCGCTTGTATTGTGGAATTAGAATGAGGGAGCTCAATCAAATTAGAGGCTAGGAAAACTAGTGCCACACATGATTTCTCAAAATAGTCTAGGGTACACCACTTAAATCCCAATGGGGGGTTCACGTAGCTCTTCCACTATGAAATAGTGGGAGATATTTTGAACACAAGTGACCAGCATCAACTAAAAAGGATCTCTCTATTCTATTTAAGGACATCTAGGGGGCAAGCGGGTGGAAGGAGATGAATTCCAACATCACCGATCTAAATTAGGGGTCAATGATGAAATCCAACCTTACCAATGTTATTGTGGAACATGCAAGGGTGTGGGGTTCTTTTTAAACTTGGAAATGTAAATGATTCATCAACCAACATGAATGCTTTACCTCACTACATGCATAAAAATAACATTTTGCTTTCAGAGAGATGCATATCTAATCTAATCTAGATGATTTTTATGCAATGTACCTCCTAATTTATGAATGGATGACCTACTGATTGGGCCACATACAAGCAAACTGATCACACAAAAGAATAGCATGCTAGAGACTAGTGCAGACCTTACAAGTAGAGGATTGCTGTTCCTAGAAGTTCCTAGAGGAAACTAAAGAAATCTAAGAAATGTACAATGAAATTTCCTTTTCATCTTCTTCACGTTTCCCTACTTAGACTATGTTTTTGCTTGATATTTCTAAAAAATAAATGCAAACAAAAAATCACAGAGAATCAAAAATGTGTACCAACCTCAATTCTTCGCTTGATGATGACTTGGATAATCTCTGTCTCTATTTTATTGCTAGCCACTGTTGACTAGAGTGGTTGATTCTAGCTGCTGATAATTGTAGCAGCTAAGATCTGCTAGCCGCTATTGACAAAAGTGACTAGACTTGCACAAAGAAAAACCCCTGAATCATTAATAAATCGGTCAAAAAATAAAAAACTAGTGGGGGTCCCCCATGATCACCATTTGTGCGACCCTAGGAGGTGTGCACCATGGTTGCCCTACTTGCAATATTTTATTTATTATGTATGCTACCACTTGCACAAAAAGAAAATATTGAAAGCACATGCAACATGAATAATAAGAAACAAATAAAAATGCTTTATTTATTGATATCTTGGATTCCCGGTTACAAGTTCATACCTCTAAGGGATACCCATCATTTTGATATAAATATTTACACAAATATAGAGCAGCGATCGGATATATTCCCCACAAGGGAATGATGCATATACATAGACCTCCTAGTCTTGCACATGAAACTATACGAGGGCTTACAGATGCTTCCATTTAGTCCTAATGACCTACACCTGCATTCATGAAAATAAAAAAGCACGCTTAGTAGGATGGGCTGCCTCTTTGGACAAGGCCTTTGTTAACGGATCTGAATACTCATGATACTAATAATGAAATATAAGCATGAAAAGAATAAGAAATCCATGATATGCTAAGGAAATGTGGAGTAGAAGCATAAATGAAACCAAACCTAAACTATGATCAAGTCATAAATTAAGCAATAATAAAGCTATGCTAAAAGTAAGAGGAAATAATGCTTATACCCTAAGATATGCCCGTGGGCCACTATTCAAGATAGCGGCTACGATGTGAAGCTCTCTTCCTTGTGGTTTTAGGATTTGTGCACTATTATCTTTACCAAAATTGATGTTCAAGGGTCACTGAATGTATATCCTACACTGATTGGCGATTGGGAATGGTGAATCTAACAACTGATGTGTGGACATAGCTTAATCAAATGGTGCTCCAATGCTCCTCAAAGTGCTAAATATTGGTCCTCCATTTCAACTAGGCTTCACTGCTTAACTATGAAACTTTGCGGATCCTTTGCTCTTCGTGGGAGAGTCTATATGTAGAATTCCCTCTCAGATCTAGAACTTTGGCTTCTTGGAGAAGCTTCAGTCCAAATTGCATGTGATTGACTGTATTGGGTGAGGAGCATCAGTCCCACACTGGCATAGAAAGGGCAGTTAGGAGAAACTCAAGGATTTCCTCACCAAAATCCACCTGTTATCCATGCAAAGGTGCAGTCAGACTACGTGATCTGGGCCTGTATTCATGTCCATACTGTGTGTGACCCTAGATGCTATCAGGTTTAGTGAATAGGTGTAGCCGCTATAGTCTTCAATAGATAGGTGTTCTGGCCGCTCTTCTCAAGATTGGCCAAGCCTGGATAGGGAAGAACTATCCTATTTGAGTGGTTAGGACAATTACTTGCTCTTGGAGGGAACTAAGAGGGTTCATATGGTTTACGGATGTGCCCATATGGGTAGTATCATAAACATGATGCAATTTAGGTGTCTATATATTTACACCATAAAGAATCACCAGAAGTATGAATCATGATAGTTTGTTCTGATTGGAATTTTGAGATCCAAAATTCTATCAAGACTATACCCACCATGTGCACAAGAGTTTTGGTATGCATGCATTTTTGGATGATTAAGACTACGATGAAGATATTGGTATCATAAGTGGATAAGCAATTCATTCACCTAGTGAATACACAATTTATGAACCCAAGAGTTTTGGCAACTCCACTGGAAGGCATAGATCCAAAATATTATGATCACAAGATTGAAATATAAGAATCTAAAAGAACCCTTGTAGTTTTTTGAGTTAAATTTTTTTAAGAAACCCAAAAAATCTAAATCTATTTCACTTTTTTGGGTCTTCTATATTCAAATTTCTACTCCATTATAGGTCATATCTCCAAAATCACCTTCTACCTCTCTACCTAGAACCATGGTTGGAAGAATCTACCCTAGATGAAATAATACCAAAGCCCTCAAGCTCCAAAATCTCCATGAAATTATACAAGATACACTAAAAGCCTTACCCTCCTATGATGGTAGTAAAAAGTCATCCTATGAACATTGCCAAGATATAGCCACTTTAGCTACTATGCATAATATCATCCATGAAGATATAATGGTGAGGTTATTAGCCTTGTCCTTTAGAGGTAAGGTATTGGCCTAGTACTACTCTTTAGAAGAAGGTAACATCAACATATGGATTGAATTGGATAAGGATTTTATCCTATAATTCAATGATCTAGGGGATTCCCTTTCACTTCTCATACAATTTACTTCCATATAGAATCATCCTTAGGAGAACATCATAGATTTCAACATCTAGTTTAACAAGAATTGTAGAGGAATACTTCAAGAGGTGAGACCTTCCTAATATCAAGCCTACATCTACTACCTCTGGGTATTTATTACAAACGTAAGATTGTAGACATGGAAATCTAATGAGATGGTATTTCCTCAAATATTTCAAGTTGCTATGGTAGTAGAGGATACCCCAATCTTAGTTGGTAAGATTTCTCCAAAGGTTGTGATGCCATACTTTCCAAAAATTCAACGCAATCCATAAGATTTATTTCTTGGTCCCTCAACCCCTTGGCTAGTTGCTCTATGTAAACCTAGGTAGTATCCTCAACCTATCACTCTAGCTATCATAATGCAATATTTGCCTATTTTAGAACCAAAATAATCAACATAGATGTAGGAGCTAAACATAATTATTAAGGATCTAACAAACAAGATCACTATCATAAAGTGAAAAAATGATGAATGGAGATTTAGAGGGTACCTATAGAGAAGATACCCTTAAACCACAAGGGAACAAGGGGTCTCAATGAGAAATTTAATAAAAAATAAAATTGCTAGTTCTTGAAGCCAATAAGGAGAGATATCTATAATCCTAGAGGACTACTAGTATCTAGCTTACAAGAATATACATAATTCCAAAACTTGTATAGTTTATCACAAGGTTATGCACAGTGGTGAATTTCATAATTTAGCATGAATATTCGGATTTTCACAATGTTAATTTTGCAAATTTTGGGACCATATAGGTCGGCCCATTCGCCCAAAAATTTTGGGATCCAATTTTTTAAGGGTAAATTCACCACGTTATCATAAGGTTTCCCGCCTAATTTTTGCCTTAAATTTATAAAAAATAAAAAATATCCCACCCAATTCACCCCTTGTACCCCATTATATATAGCTAACCCTGACAACGACTCTCATACAATTACAACATTAATTTTTTTGGATAGCGAGCGATACAAAGCAGATGACTGACAAAAAGTGATTGGTAAAAGGTTACGGGTGAAAGGTGATCGAAAGAAGGTGAATAGAGGAAGGCGACTAGCGAAAGGCAAGTGGCATAAGGTGAGTGGTATAAGGCGAGTGGCATAAGGCAAGTGGTAGAAGGCAACTGATAGAAGGCGAGTGGTAGAAGGCGACTGGCATAAGGTGACTGGCATAAGGTGACTGGAAGAAGGTGATTGATAGAAGGTGATTGGCATAAGGTGACTGGCATAAGGCGATTGGTAGAAGGTGACTGGTAGAAGGTGACTGGCTTAAGGCGATTGATAGTAGCTGACTGAAATACAATGATCACCATTTACCGATAAGTTTCTTTTACCATTAATTTTCCTTTTTTAACATTTTTTTCATGGACACTCAATAAGGAGGTTTATTCTTCTTGGGACAGATATTCTTGGGATAGATATTTTGTTGTCTCTAGCAGTAGTTCTCTTTTATACCAGTTATTTTCATTTTTAAAAATGATGTTCATTGTTCATGTTACTCTTCTGTTCATACAGGTAAAATGTCAACTGTTGGTAGTGGAAAGAAGGGAGGCCAGTCTTCCGATAAAAGGAGTATCCTCAAATACTTTCATAATATTTCAAAATCTGGTCAGCCATCAACATCTGCACAAACTGAAGGTATGAACGCCTTTACTTACCAGTTAATTTTTTTACATTGTTAATTTTATATATAATGTCTTCATTCATAAAGAAGTGTGCTTTTTGGTTGATGGCTTTGTCCATTTTTTATCTGTAGAAGGTATGCTTTTAAATGCCATAGTGATAATGACCCTACTATTGACACTAGTATTATCTCTACAGAAAACACCGTTGACCCTGGTATGCCTCCACTTCCACATATCCACGTTAATGAAAAGTCCACAGATGAAAATATTCTTAATCAAATGGAACAACAACATGAAGAGATTCCTGAATCTAACATGCCAAGTGGAAAAGAAAATAATAGTTCTTATGCAGTCCCTACTTTCGGAGAATCTTCATCTAAAAAACATAAACGTGCAAGGTTATCTAGGTGGACAATTAACAGATCATTTTAGCTTGATTGGATAGCAGAATTTCCATTTATTGAGCCAGTGCTTCCAGAGAATAGTAGTGAGGAAATAATAGAATTGAGATGCGTAATTTGCAGTTGGAAACATGGAAAGGATCATAGATTGCAACTTAAGAAAGATACATTAGAAAAACATTGTGGAAAGGTTTATATCAAAACAAAAGAAGGTGATCGACCAATACCAAAAAATTATAGGTGGAAGGATGCATCAGAGTGCGCACATATAAGATATGCACAAGAATATGATAAAGAAATGAAACAAAAGCAAACTTTGGTTGAGAAAGGTGCAACGATTCAAGCCCAATTTCAAAAAATGAATAAGTTAACTTTAGCTTCAAAAAGTTTGCAGTTTGTTGTTGTATTCTCTATTCTTAAAAAGGGTAGACCTATGTCTGATTTCATTGATTATAAATCTCTATTTTGACTAGTTGATGTGCAAAACTTACCCAACGCCCATTGGTCAGATCGAAGTGGTTGGGAAATGGTAAAATGTCTCTCATTGGTTGAGCAGGATGACCTCAAAGAGAAAGTAAAAAAGGCCAAATTCATTTCACTTTCAATTGATGAGGTGACTATTGTTGACAATACATCTTGGATTTGCATGCATGTTTACACCTTGGAAAATCATTTAAGGCAACCTCATTTACTTGGAGTACGCAAGATGGTGGAAAATTGCAATGCAAAAAATATTTACAATGTTGTTGTAACTAGTTTAAAGGAAGAAGCAGGAATGAATGAAATGGAAATAGCCACTAAGTTAATATGTGTCGGAGCTGATGGTGTTGCTACAATGCAAGGACACATGAATGGTCTTTGTGTTAGACTACAAACATCTGTTACCCCATATTTGATCCCTATTCATTGCATGGCTCATAGAATGAATCTTGCATACAAAATTGTGGATACATTTACAAATGTTGCGAGAGTGGAAGAGCTTGTCCATGAAATTCATGATTATTTTTCATGCAGTCCAAAAATATTTTTAGAGTTTCAACAGTTTGCACTAGGAGTTACTGAAGGTAAAAAACTGTTAAAATATGTGGATACTAGGTGGATTTCGATGTATCAACCGATATTTAGAGTTTTCAAAGAATATCAATCCTTGATAGGGTTTATGTATGCAAATCGTAGGGCAGTTGATAAGGCTAAATATTTACTATTTTGAATGAGTGACTTTGAAACACTTCTCACATTGTGTGGTATTCTTCCAATGTTGGAAGAAATGAATACTTTGATCAAAATTGCACAAGAAAGATCGATTTATATTATGGATTTCATCAAGGCGAGAAAACAAATTTGCATGCATATTGATATGATGTATGCATCTGGTCAAATTTTTATGGATCCCATGTTTGAGAGTTGGAGAGCATTAACAAACGTGAATGATCCTCAGAGCTTTTTGAAGTTCAATATAAATGATCATCTATGTATTAATGTCCACGAAAAGGAAATACCTTTATATTGTTTTGGTCTATGAATGGATATAGCTACAAATGAAGTTGAGAAAATGCCCATAACCTACAACAGATTTCATGTAGTTGTACACGATACAAAAATTAAACTGAAACAAATAGCAGAATCATTGACAAAAGAAATAAGAGACCGTTTTCAAAGAGATGAATTGCTTGAGGCTATGGGTGTGGTTAATCCGATGTTTTGGGATCCTTGTAGTGAATACCATATTATAAATGGTTTGTTTCTCAAATACATGGGCATTCTTGCTAGCCATTTCAGTAAAAGTGTGGTAGTCAATGGTATTGAAATCAATGGCATTCTCAACATAGATATTTTGACAAAACAATCAAACTATTTTGGAACAACAATGTCTGCTCAAGTTTCACAACTCTCTAACCATCATGAAATAGGTTCTATTTCACGTTTGTGGAGAATATTACATCCCAGTAGTATCTTACAACATACTATGAGTGAATATTTTCATTTATATGAATTATGTCAAACGATGATTTTAGGATCTGTGGAAGATGAAAGGGTATTCAGTGCATTATCATATGTAAAATCTAAAGTTCGAAATAGGTTGGACAAAAATTTGGAAAATTGTTTGAGAGTATATGTGTCGACCTATGAGGTGGAGAAGTTTCCTTATGAAAGAGCATTGTCACACTAGAAATCTATGGCAGAGAGAAGAGGTGTAACGAATACTGAGGATGATGAGGATGATGGTAACACTGATCAGATTGTGATGACAAAAATTTTGGGTATGAGTGCAGACGATTTTGTACAATCTAAAAAGAGTTTGTTCCAGCTTCCAGCATTATGATGCAAGGATGCTTTCATTTGATTTGATTTCACATATTATCATTTGATTTGATTTCACATATTAGAATGAAAGGATGCTTTCATTTGATTTGATTTGAGTTCAACATTATAATGAAAGGAATATTGAGATTATATTGTAATTTGATACATGTAATTTTGATGTCATTAATCATATAATATGATATTAGAAATGCAATTGGATACTCTGTATAATTTTGATGTCATTAATCATATAATATGATATTATAAATGCCATTGGATACTCTGTATAGCATAGCCCTCTGATTTGATTATGTATATTTGAATGAAATTGGATTATTTGATTACACATGTTGATTAGAACACTGCATTATCTTTTATATCAGAAATGTGTTATTGGATATTTTGTATATCATTTTACATAAGCCTTGTTATTGAATTATTAGTCTAAAGTTTCATTTTTTTTTGGTAGATTTGTATTGTATAAATCATTTATGGCAATTTGTCAAAGTAAATATCTATGTTGCATTTCTAGTCATTTCAAATTATTTCATATAACATAAAAGAACATCTTATTGCATCCACATAATTCAAAATTACTTAATGCATCAACACAAATAATCAAAACATAGCATATGATGACAATAAACATTTCTAGTCATTTCTCTTTCATTGATTTCAATTTTCAAAAAAGATACCATTCTTTCACAATTTACAAATAATATCAAACATTTTTTGTTTCACTTCAAATTAAAAACAACAAACTTCTACATCAACACAAATAATCAAAACATAACAATATTTAAAACAAAATTTCAAAAATATAATACAATTTTTTCAAAAATTGTCTCTTTCATTGATTTCAAGAAAGATACCATTCTTTCACAATTTATAAAAAATATCAAAGAGTTTTTGTTTCACTTCAAATTTAAAACAACAAACTTCTATTCTTTTTGCATGGTTCCTGAAGGTCCACCTTCATCTATCTCAATATCCTTTGCTTCTAATGCACTAACCCTAACCAAAATTTCAACTGTAGTGTTGATCCCCGATAACAATAAACTTTCTTCCTTCGCTGGATCTTCTTTAAAAGGTGCATTCAACTCTTTCTCATTTTATTTCAATACAACCTCGACATCCAGGCCCCTATCTCTGATAAACTTCTTCAACCAATTATTTTCTCTAACAGTGTATTGTAACCTCTTCTTCACTTCAATAGCATTATTAATACTAATTTTGGCAGTCTTGATCAACGTTTTCATGGCACCGACCTGTTGCTTTAAGTGCTAGAAATTAGACTACAAAATACAAGTGAAAAAAGGTTAATATTTATAAACAAAACATATTTAAGAAAAAAATGATTTTTTAGTTAGATGTAAAACTTACATCAGCTGTAAGTCATGCAGTTTCTGCAACTGCTACTTTATTCTGATCTAGTGCCCATTCATTGAAATATGCTTGGGCCTCTGCATTGAGGTTTTCCAAATGATTCAGAACAATGGCCAGAACTTCATCTGTGTATGCAGACTCTGCCTCCATAGTGCCAGATTCAGCTTTATGTAGCAAAGCATCGAGCTTTTGGGGCTCATTCTCAACCTTTAAAAACAACTCTTTTCTCTTTGAAAAAATCTTATATCGGCCATTTATTGCTTTAATCAAAACCTTGGCCCGATATTCCCATTCTTTCAATTTATCAATATCTAAAAGAAGAGTATTATGAACTATAGCTTTACATCTATTAGCTAATAACACATTTTCAAAAAAAATTACTTTATCATCATCTGTTAGATGATGGGCGGTGACTTGCTGGGGGGAGGAGGAAACTCTGGTGGCATCTGCGTCAACATTCTCTTCTTCATCATTGCCCTCTTCATCCTGAAGCATATCACTTGCCTTTAAAGGGAAATTTTGAGGATTCATATCCTGATAAAGAAAATCACAATCTAGAGTTCCCGAGGGCATATGAGATGCACTCTCAACATTTGAGAAATTCTCTAGGGTTAAAATTGGTAAAACAAAAACATTAGATTCAGACACATTGTGTGTCTGGGTAGCACTTCTTGTATCATGAGATGACGGTGTGAGGAACATTTTACCATGCATGCGTGATTGGTTCCTCACCGGTGGTACCTACTATGGATGGATAGGAACTTGTTGTGTTGATGGTTGTTGCTATGTTTGCGGTTGGGAAGATGGTGGAGGCATCTTTTTTTTAGTATTTTGAATGTAACAGGTCTATCTGCAAAATTTCACATGAAAATATAAATTTAATCTTGTGTAAATAACAATATCATAAAAAGAGATTTATTTTAACCAAACATACCAGACTCAGACTCTGCAGCCATTGATGATTCAACCATTTGCCCTTTCTCTAAAAAATATTTAAAATAAATCAAAAAACATAATTTTAAGTCATTAAAATACATCATTTAAAATAGTACTTTTGAATAATAAGGTTACCTTGTGGGTTGGAGGTAACTTCTTCCACGTCGACTATAGCAATTCGAGAAGTAAAAGGAGCCACAGGTGTATGTTGAATCTGATCACCATGAGACCTCGCACGTTTGGAGGGAGTTACTGGTGATGACTGTGACTGCATGTCAGAATCAGCAGACACTTCTTGAATCCTAAATGTGACATCCCTTTTACTTGAATACTGAGATGCTCTTCTCTATTTTCAAAACAAAATTAGAAAATAACAAGATAGATTGAAAAAAAGAAAACAAAGATATTCCAAAAAAATATGTTTACTTGTATTTCATTCTCAATCATGCCAATAGCCAACAAACTGGGGTGCAATGCAGTGGGAGGATTGCTTTGTTGAAGATTGAAATAAGCTTCATGAAAAAGACAAAGAATAAAATTGTTGGTTGTCACTGTATACAAAGATTGAATTTTCTAGGCACTCAGAAGGTCCTATTTCAGGCGGTTGGAAATGTGCATGGACCAGTCAAATCTTCCACCACCAATACATCGAATCAATAAAGACAGTGCCCAAAAAGGCATTTATGTAGGTCGCCCCTACAGAATAAGCCTTGCCTAAAAAAATTCAATGCAAGCATAAAGAAATTTGTCTCCAACGTTGGAAATGTTTAAGCCCCTTTTGGACTTAGAAGAATTAGCTAAAAAAAGAGAGAACATTATTAGAAAACAAAAAGTACAACAAGGAGAACATTATTAGAGAATGGAAACTACAATACATCAATATTTAATGTTAAATAAAAACTAAATTTTAAAAATATACCTTTCAAATTGTCTGAATGAACAGAGTAATCGGCTGCTAGGGTGGATTTATCATCTTCGGTCAAGGCGTACTGGTTGTTCACCAGTACACCATCCAAAAATGGCAGCCCTATTAGTCGCTACACATCAGAGGGTTTAATAGAAAAACAATGTCCTTGTTATCCACTCTGATCATAATAGTGGACACGTCATGGTTGTAACAACTAACGATCCGTTGCATCAACTGAACGTTAATGTTCAACTATGGCATCTTCAATACACCAGCAAGTCCGGAGGTGTAAAGCCATTGTGAATCTCTTCTAGGAGTGCTGAAAATATTCTTGATGTTGGGGTAGTAGAAGCTCCTAAAATTCACTTTAGAAGGAAGAGGAGAGGAAGAGCTAGCCATTTCTGAAAACATGCAGGAAAATGCTCTGAAACACCTAGGAAAATGCTCTAAAATACCTTGGAAAACACTCTAAAAATGCTGCCAAAACCTTCTAAAAATGTTGGCAAAACCTTTTGAAAATGCTGCCAAAACCTTTTGAAAATGCTGCCAAAATACTTGAAAATGCTTTGAAAAGCGTCTGAAAAGGCTCTAAAACCGCTATGGAAAATGCTCTGAAAATGCTGGAAAAAGCTCTGAAATTGCTCTGGAAAACATTGTGGGAAAGGTAAAAAATGACCCTGCATATGTATTTATAGAAGTCTGCATGGTAGAAGTTAATAGATGCATGACATGTGGTAGAGGAGATGACACATGGTACCATCTTATTGATGATATTTGATGGTCACCTTTTACCAATCACCATCTGCTACTCGCCATCTGCCACTCACCTTATGACACCCACCATTTGCAACTCACCATCTACCACTCACCATCTATCACTCACTATCTACCACTCACCATCTACCACTCACCATTTGCCAATCACCTTCTATCTACCACTCACCATCTGCCACTCACCATCTACCACTCACCATCTACCACTCACCATATGCCACTCACCATCTACCATTGCCTTATGCCACTCACCTTATATCACTTCCATCTACCACTCACCATCTACCACTCTCCATATACCACTCACCATCTACCACTCACCATTTTCCACTCGCCATAAACTAGTCATCTTTCACCATCTTCTAGTCACCATCTACCACTCACCATCTACCACTCGCCATCTACCACTCACCATATGCCACTCACCATCTACCACTCGCCATCTACTAGTTACCATCTTCCATTACCTTCTACCACTCACCTTATGCCACTCACCTTCTACCACTCACCTTCTACCACTCACCTTCTGCCACTCACCTTCTACCACTCGCCATCTGCCACTCGCCTTTTTCTAGTTGCCTTATGCCACTCACCTTCTACCACTCACTTTCTACCACTCACCTTTGTCCACTTGCATTCTACCACTCGCCTTCTACCACTCGCCTTCTACCACTCGCCTTCTACCACCTTCTACCACTTGCCTTCTACCAGTAGCCATAAAATTTTATTGATAATTTTTGTGCAAAAAAAAAAAAATCGCCATATTTTGATAAATTTTCTACAAAATTTTGAAAAATTCACCCCAAAGTTTATACACCATTCACCTAGATTCACCCCGATTTTATAATTACTTTTTTGGTACTACCCCTTATGCATAACCCTAGTTTATCAACATCAATGCAAGTTGGTTGTAACTTAGAAAGTGGAAAGAGAGTCAAAAGGGCTAGTGGGCATGCTCAGGTATCCAAATCAAAATATCTTAGTTGAAGAATCTACAAGTTCCAAAATATGTCATATATTGGAAAAATTGGGAAAGAGACCTATCCTAGAGGATCTCCAAAAAATTTTATTGTACAAATGCTTCAACTTAGTTGCATGAAGAACAACCTAAGGAGAAACTAGGGTTGAAAGTGCCCATATTTAACAAGAGATCTGAGAACAAGCCCAAAGGAAGCTACATTTTCCCTCATTCATGAGGAAACAAAGCCAAGAAACAATTCAATAATTTTAGAAGAGGTTTGAGGAGCCATACCAAAAGGAAGAAAAGCTATTGGAAGTCTGTATATACAATAACATAGAAGAGCTAAAGAAGACTCCCTAAAGAGCCAACATGTATGATGCTTTGATAATTCTTGGATAGATAGATTTTCTTAGAGCAACCTTGAAAAAAACATCCCTAGGTATATTTGAATTCCTAAATCTAAACTTGGCTCAAGATCAACAAACCCTAGGGATGGACAATAATATGCCTATGCCATTCTATAGGTATTTACACATGGAATATTTTATCATGCAAAACTGCATGGTAGATTCTAGAGCTGCCACAACAATCATGCCTAAAGCTATTTGTGATGCAATGGGTATGTAATATTCCCAAATCAATTTTGGCATGTTGGAGTTAGACAAGACCTTAGTATGGATGATAGGAGCAATCAAAGACATACCTATGATGTTGCATAATATTTTATAAGTCATTGTAATCCAAAAAGTGGTAATAGTTGATCTTCCTCTTCTTTTATGGATATGCTTGTTAAGGGAGTAAAATTCTAAGCTTGGAGGATACCTATCTCTTGATTACATGCATATGATGATTTCCCACAAAGGAAGAAGGGTCAATATCTATATGGAGTAACCTAGCTCTTACCACATTGAAAAACTAGAGGAATATAATATCAATCTTGTTATAGAGGATCCAAAATACCTTGAGCAACAAATAAAGGATCTATAGATTGAAGATGAGTTCTCAATTAGTGATTTCAATGTAATAATTGATACTGAAAGGGAAAAATATTGCATGTTTGAATTAGATGGTTACAAACTATCATATCTTACAAATTAGATATTCTAGAGAAAGACAAAAGCATCAAAATTTTGGTTTGATTTGGTTTGGGTATTACTGATTTTGATAGGTGGGAAACATTTAAAATATCTAACATGAAAAGTGTGTCAAAATTTGTACTACATTGCAAATATAAAAAAAAAAAAAAATTATTTTGACGTGTTTGTCTAAGTTTTATAGGTAATAAATGAGCAAGAGTCACAATAGAAAATGATATCTATTGCACATTTGAAGGATGATTCACAAAAACTAGACCTTTGAGAAGGTATGTGAATCAATACCAGTAAATCACATGCATTAATGCATAATGGTACATTCCAAGGAAGGCTAGCATAAGTAATGAACTTTGGACAAGTCAAGCATAACCAAAATTTGATTAAATGACTAAGGAAAAGCCTCCTCTAAATTATCATTTGCCACCCAAGAACCATTTGATTTGTGAAATGATAAATTCCATGGTTAAACATGAGGTAAAATAGTAGACTACGATGTCTTCATTGATTTGGATATGCAAGAGGTTCATATCAGCTTGTTAGAATTTTTTTGAGAAAAATGACCAACTAGATGAGTGAGTTCAATGACTACCCTAGTGGGAGAGGCCTATAAAAGGAGAGCTCCCCTCTCAATATTTCATGAACCCCCAAGAAAAATTGTCCTTCAAGAAAGAAGTCCTACCATTCCCTTGATCATCAATATTCCTAGGACTTGTCCTCATAGATAAGGCCCTTATTTTTGGATTCCTTGTCTCATGTAAGTAGAATCCCCTATGAGTCACCAATATATAGTGATATTTTACTACACTAGGTAAATATTATCAAAAAAGAGAATTTTGAACAATATTACCACCCAAAACTAATTTTGAAGAAAAATAAGGTAAGAGGACCTGAATCCCTATTGATCTATCAAGTAGTTGGTTCCATAAAATTTTGAAATATGCTAATAAGGAAATGCCTTTGCCAAAAGCCACTAGAAAATTTTAAACTCCCTATACCACAAGGTTATGCTTACCAGCTAAATCAAATAGATAATGGTTTATAGTCTTTCCAGTGGTAGCTAAGCTAGGCCTCACCATTAGTAGGAGTCCCAGATCCTTTCTAGTTATAGCTAAAAGAATTCTATATTTGGTAGGGCTTCATCCCATTTAATGGTTGTGGACTCACCCCCCATATAGATGGGTGGGTTTAGAAACTAATCTATCTTCCTCATCCAATTGGGTTTATAGTGTGTATCCAACTATGCACTATTCCCTACTGTAGTTACAAAACAACACTAGAAAGGGACCCTATGGAATAAAACCCAAGAACAATAAAGGAAGAAAGGAGGCATAAGTTTTTTGATGGAGGAACCAATAAAATAAGATCCTATATTTCCATCAAAAGGAGCTTAATACTTAGTGATTTGTAAAAACATAAGCATCCTAGAGATTTCAAGTTGTGAAACCTTAGAAAATCATCTAAGATTATTGGCCCATATGAAAGTCACCCTAAAGTTTGTGGCAAGAGAGAAAAAAGGGAAAGATTTTCAAACCCATTATGCTTGCTAATTCTTTTAGCCAGAGCCTAAGGAAACAATTTTGGGCTTGAAGTTGCTTAACAATTGCTCATTCATTAAAGTTGGAAGCTTTTGTCTAGAATAAATTGATGTTCTTTATGGCTAGACTTGCAAATGAGGCAATTCAAAGCTTTTGTATGGTGACATCATTAGCAAATTTCAAATTCTCTAACCTAGTGCAAAACTTATGGAATGCAAAGTATTTATTTTAGAAGGTAGTAAGCTAAAATATTATAAATGATGACATCATCCTAACCTTTAAAGGTTTTTGCCTGATATAAGGCTTCCAAGAGTTGTCTAGAGTGTGAGTCAAATGAAACATCTTAGACCAGAGCTTTTCAATAAAAAAGATGATTTAAATCCTCAAAATCTATGGCATAATATAAAATATTTTAGAGGGGATGGTCTTCATTCTAACAACAGACAAGTCAAAACTTTAAAAGTGATGATGTCAACCCAAATTCCAAAATATTTTGGCTTGATGAAAAGCCTACAAAGAGCATGAAGAGCTACTTGGGACACAAACTAAAGGAAGCAACATCCTAAAATAGAGCCTCTTAACTAGAAGGATGAATTTAGCATGTAAAATGCAAGGGTCGCTCATTTTAGGCAAAAAATAAAATTTAGAAAGTGAATAATGAGAGAGTAGTATCCTAATCCAGAGGATCTCAATGAAAAAGGTGCCCAACATACCAAAAATGAGCAGTTTGGGCCACGCGATAGTTGTGAGAGCCAAAAAGTGACAACCACTCCACCTAAGCATGTTTGATAATTTTGCAAGATATAACCACTTGAAAGAAGATATGTTGAACATGTTCAAGATATCGAGTGGTACCAAATCATCCCAAAGATCATGCATAATCAATTCTACTCATGATTGTACATAGTAGTTGGTTACATTTTAGCTCAATGAAAGCTATAAATAGAGGCATGTTCCTCATTATAAAGGATTAGATATTTTAATGTTTTCCTATCATAAACAATTTTTTTTTCCATTATAATTGTTGGCAATTTTGGGTACCTTGGGTACATTGCCTTTGCTCAAAGTATAAGTTGTCATTGATGTCAAAAGGCATTTTTGTGTTGATTTCAAAAGAGTGTGATGTCAAGAATATCTTGAGAAGCTTCATTATGTTAAAAGGTTTTTATTAAAACCATGGTGACAAGGCTAAAGGTTTTTCTTAAAACCATTTGGACTCATTAAGGGTTTTTATTAAAACCAAGCTTAACTTAATGCAAAGGTCCATGTGTATTATTAATAATTAAATTAACTCATACCTTTTTCAAAGGTCCAAGTTTAATTTATTATTAATAAAGTAATAATAATTATTATTTTAATTATTATTAAAGGGTCTTTCAACCCTTAAGAGTCACCGATTTATTTCCATCGTTGGAGGAGTGCCGACGTCAATCAGTGAAGGATAAATTGCTATATAAGTTGGCATGGTTTTCAAAAGTTAGCACCAACGATTATTATTTGACATCTGTGATTTGTGGTTCTCTGTATTTTTTGATTTGTGCTTGGCATATACGATTTGCATATACTCCGTTTTGTTCGATTTGCTCTTGGCGTTCATGATTTGCCCTTGCACTGTTTCATCTGATTTGCGCTTGGCGTCCGCGGTTTGCAAGTGCTCTATTTCCTTCGAATAGTGCTTGGTGACTTGAGTTGAGCTTGCTCTATGTTTTTGATCTCCATTTTGACGTCTTAGATATCACGCTTGTTCTGTGTCTTGGAGACTGTGCCTGGCAAAATCGGATTTGAGCTTGGGCTGCATCCTTACGCTTTGGCTTGATGGTAGTGGATTGTTTGCATGCGGTTTGTGGAAGACGTTTACGTTTTCCAGGTTCTTGGCATCTCAGAAAGATAAAAGAGAGAGCAACGGTGTTTTATTTCATTGGGCACTTATGACCCAACGGTGGTAAGCGAAAGCGCTAGACGACAGAGGTGCTGAGTTCGATTCTCTTCATTGGGAATTTCCTTTTGGTCGCGATGTGCATAGAATGGTGGCCGTGAATGCACGGGAGGTATAAGGTTAAGGTATCTTTTTTGTTTTGACATTGATGTTTAATGTTTAATGTTTATGTGGAGTAATAAGTTGTAAAGAGGTTTTATTTTGTATGTTATTGTACTTTGGTGGTTTTTACTAAGTTGGAGAAATAAGGTGCCATATTTGGATCTTTATTATTGTGTGTTATTGTATAGTTGCTAACTCTAATTGGTGGCACATTGAGAGTTAGTGTTGTGACAGATTTTTAAGTTCTCCTTCTTCATCAAAGTAAAGGTATGAGCAACTTCATCCATGTATGTTGTTTATGGTATATTTTCTGAAATTGAGTTTGGAGTGAAAAGGTTGTCTACTAGGTATTTTGGTGTAAATATTATTTTCTGGATATTGAAGATTGCTTATGCATTAAAGTTATTGTTGAACTTTTGGGTGAATGCATAATTCTAGTTGAGGAAGAAGAAGCACTTTTTGCACTAGGGTTTATGTTAATAAGTCTTGCTACTTGCATTGAGATGATGAAACCCTAGTTGTTGGTAAAAAGCATATAAGCATCATTGTTATATGAGATATTGCATGGTTGGCAATTGTTGGGTTGTGTTTCATATTCTTAAGAAAAGCATACTACATCTATCTTATTCTTTTGAGATTGAGTTTGAGTTGAGTTTGAGTTGAGATTGAGTTGAGATTGAGATTGGGAGTTAAGTATAGAACATATTGGGTCTCTAACAATTCTCTTTATGTTTCTATGAGATTTGAGATTGAGATTTGGAGTTAAGTATAGAACATATTGAGTCTCTAACAATTCTCTTTATGCTTCTATGAGGTTTATGAATTACATTGGGTCTCTAACAATTCTCTTTGTAAGTTCATGCTAAGCAAGTTTTTCTTGGTGAGCTTGCTAAGGTTGTGGTTAGGTTTCAATGGGGACTTGTGAGCAGGTTTTGGATAGGTTTCGATGGGGACTTGTGAGCAGGTTTTGGATAGGTTCTAGTGGGGACTTGTGAGCAGATTTGGACAGGTTTTAGTGGGGACTTGTGAGCAGATTTGGGCAGGTCCTAGCAGAGGACTTGTGAGCTGAGTTTTTGAGAGTTCTATCAGAGAACTTGAGGACAGAAGTGCATTGGTTCTTGAGAAGAACCTGAGGACAAATTTGGCAAGTCTTTGAGAAGGCTTGTGTGTAGAGGATTGATTTGTTCATCGAGTTGGATAGATCTGACAGATAGAGGAAGACTTGTACTAGACCGATTGACTATGTTTGGTACAGGTAGCTGAGCTACTATGGACGTGATCATAGAAGGTAGAGGTCTCTTAGGCTAAGCATTGAGGACATGAGGTCTTCGGTGGAAAGGAGTTCCACGTGCTGGCAAGAGGTAGAGGCAGTTGATCTTCTAAGGGATCATTTCCAGAGCAGAGGGGAAGGTATATCCTTTGAGCAGAGGCTCATAAATTTAGATTGGGGGAAGGTGTCTCCTTTGGTCCGAGGCTCATAAAAATTGTAATTGGGAAGGTTTCCCAAATAACTTTGAGATAAATTTTAGAAAAAAGTTTTGTGGACGTAGCCCAGGCATTCTGGGTGAACCACATTAAAATTGGTGTCACTTTGTGGATGATTTTGTGCATTGTTTTGATATTGCTTTGGGTATATTGCTTTACAGTTTTGAAGTATAAAGGAAAAAGTAAAAATAGGTCTTATACTGTTCACCCCCCCTCTCAGTATAAGCTTGTGTTCTTCAATAATATAAACAAGGGCTACTTTACCTCCCTCAATTGGAGTGTGAGGAATTTTTCATTACTTTAATATTTAAACTTTCAAAATTTCATTTTTACTTTCGTAGAAGTGTTATCTATTAGGATTGAAGTTGTTTGGTATGATTTAGTAATTGAAGTGTTATCTATTAGGCTTGAAGCTATTTGGTATATTTTTATTAAGGTGCTTGGAATGTTGAGTTTTGTAACACTTAAGTATTCTACATATCTTTAATTGAATGGTTTGTTACATATTACTTGTATAAGATGGCATATGCTCATTCAACCAAAAATAATATTGTTAACTGATCCCTAGCTGTAATTATGATACTAAAGGACAAGACTATGTCTATTCAATTAAATCTCCTAATGCTATTTAAAAAACAAGACTCGTTTGGTATGTTGATTTAGGATCTACTAGAAACATGACATGCCAAAATGAGTGGTTTGTAAATATTGACCACTCATCTTATCATGGGCAAGCAACACTTGATAATAATTCAACAAACATCATTCCTAGAATTGGTGATGTTTGATTACATATTGGAGAGCATACCTATCACTCGACTTGAGTTATTTATATGTCTAACTTCATAAAGAAATTGATTTCTATGAATCAATTGCTTGATCATAATTTAAATTTAAAATTTTAAAACTAAATGCAAATAAACCTTGTCTCATTCAAGATAAATATAGAGGTTCAATAATTATTGCTCATTTTACTGGTATGAGAAAGATGTTTTAGCTTATGGTTGTAATGCAAGACAACCAAGAATTAGAAACAAAAGCAAAATAAGGTACTTCACTATGGCATATTTGATTTGGACATTTAATCTTCAACCATTTAAATTCACTTCTACATCATGATTAGGTATGTGGAATTCCATATCTAAAGAAGATTCATACCCTCTGTATGATTCATTTATCCAAAAAGTAGCATCATGCCTCATTTGTCTCAAGTAGTCATAAAGTGGTTGGTCCACTCAAGCTAGTGCATATTGATTGATGCAGATCCATGGACATGAGTTTCAATGGTCATCTATATTTTCAATTGTTTGTTGATGAGTATACATGATGGATGTGGGTGTACTTTTTAAAGATAAATGATGAAGCTTTCCACTATTTCCAAGAGTCCAAATATTGTGTCGATAAGGTTGTTGATCATCCCATTCATACATTCCACTCAAATCAAGGGGAGCACATCAATACTCAATTTTTGCCTTTCTTGAAGCAACACGACATTAAAAAATAGCTATCAAATTCCTACATACCTCAACAAAATGGAGTTGTAGAGAGGTAAAAATTTACTACTCAAGATATGGTATGAAGCATGTTGAGTGATGTCAATTTGGAGCCAATATTTTGGGTAAAATCTATTCATATTACAGTCTATGTTTTGCACCACAAATGCATGCTTCCATTAAATGATGTCACACCTAAATAGGTATGGATAGGAAATAAACCTTTATGTCACATATTCATATGTTTGGATGCATTACATTCATGCACATTCCAAAGAAAAATCCATTGAAGCTAAAAGAGATATCCAAGAAATGCATCTTTATCAGATCTAACAATGAGTCAAAGGGATATCATCTCATATATACTAACACCAAAAAGTTATATATCAATAGATATGTTTTGTTTGATGAGAAGAATGAGTGTAGATATTCTTCTAAGCCATGTGCTATTGATAAAGCATCTATTATTTTCTTATCTAATAATAATGATGAAGCCTTTGAGAGAGAGGATGTTAATTTTGATGAATATGAAGATTTTCTTGATGGATATAATGACATAGGACCATTCACTTTGAATACCACTTGTATTCCTAAGTGGTATCTTAGTACAATTTGTGATGTAAAATTGAATCATGTTCTAGATACATCTAGTTCTAGATGAAGAACTCAAAGCAGAATTTAAAATGAGGTTAACCTAGACTTGATGAGCATTGTGGTGTAGACATATGAACCTTGAATAGTTTACAAAGGTCTTGCATTAAAGGAGTGGAAGGATACCATGAATGTTGAATATCAAGCATTGACGATGAGCATGATATGACAACTTGTTGGTATTCCACCTAGAAAGAAATCCATTGGCTGCAAGTAGGATTTAAGATCACATACAAAGTTTATGGGAGCATTGATAAATACAAAGAAAGACTTGTTGCAACAGACTATGTATAGAAGAAAGGAATTGACTATGATGGAAATTTTACCTCAACAATGAATATTAAAACTATTTGGACGATTTCTGCAATGGCTACATAGTTTGGATGGAAGTTAGATCAAATGGATGTGAAGAGTACGTTTCTCAATAATGATATTAATGGAGAAGTCCACATGATATAGCCAAAAGGATTCTTTATATCTACTTGGTAGAACAAGGTATGCATGCTCATCAAATGTCTCTATGGGATAAAGTAGGCACACATATCCTTGTAAATGAATATTGATGAGTATCTTCTATTATTTTTTTGTAGTTCATATGATTCAAAATTTTACTTCAAAAGACAAGGAAGGGATGTCATGGTAATCATTATGTATATCAATGACTTGGTCATCACTAGGAGTTTGGTGAAGTGAATTGAAGAGTCCAAGAAATAACTGAAGCATTTATTTGACATGAATAATCTCAAGCTATTACACTATAAAATTTTCTTGGATGTGTGACAAACTAAGAACCATGTGTTCATGTTAAAAATGAAGTATGCTTGGATATTGCTCAAGAAATTTTAGATAATAGATTGTAATTCCATGGACACTCCAAGGTAGGGTTATGCATAATGGGTTGGCCCCAAAATATATTTATAAAAATTTGGCAAATCAGTTTCGAAATCCAGGCAAATAGTTTCGAAATGCATGTAGAAGGTTCACTATTATTAGGGCAATGTTGGAAATTTAAACTTAAAATGGCCAAATTATTAAAAAATTGGGGTGAATCGAACCAAAAAAAAAATTGCACCCAAATTCTTTGGGTGAATGGGCCTTGGTCAAGGGTCCAAAATATTACACAATTCTAAATTTTTAAAATCCTAATTTTAACCAATTTGGCTATAAATAGCCGCTATGCATAACCATACTCCAAGGGAATCCAGGTTGAAACTATCATGTTATGATGCATCACCTATGTGAATGGAACTCTCTATTTCTAGTTGATTGGGAGTCTAATTTATATGATATACACCAGAGCTGACATCAACTATACTATGAGCTATCTTTCATGGTTCATACAAGAACCAAAGTGGTATCTATGGAAAGTAATAAAGTGAGTACTTAGGTATATCCATGATACAACTAAGTATGGTCTAGAGTTTCATGGATGTGGACTATGTAGGATACATTGATGACATTAGATCCACTTTTGGATACGTATTCTTTCTAGGATCTAATTTGATTTCTTAGTAAAGTAAGAAGAAACACATTCCTACTTATTCTTCCATTGAGGTTAACTATCATGTCATAAGAGGAGCTATCTGTGAGGTGATATGTTTACATCACATATTTTAGGAAGGGGTATCCTACAAAAGAAATGAACAATATTGAGTTGTAACAATCAAAGAGTTTTAAAGCTTATTTGTAATTCAGGTTTTATGAGTGAACAAAAAACATTGAGGTTCAATTCTATTTCATATTTGAACATGTTCAAGAACAAAATATGTAACTCCATTTTTTTCCCATAGAATAACAATGCATAGAAATTTTAATAAAGAGTCTTGCATGTGTAAAGTTTGAAAGTTTTAGAAATTTACTTGTATATACTTTGATTGTGGATTGATGTATTAAGGGGGGAATGTTGTGAATATTATGTATTCACCTCATAGTTATAGAGGTTATGGGAATTTGGAAAGTAGTTGTAATTTCAAACCTCACACCTTCTTGATTTCACATGTATATATACTTCTATCACATCAATGCAAATGTTGATCATAGTGTGCAAATATATTCTACATTTCTAACAAATTTCCTTCATTCTCTCTTCTCTTTCATAATGGTCATACCTTTTGTAATAGTGATATTGAATATTTTTCTTATCCAAAAATATACCTCTACCTCTTCCACTATGGCCTCCTCTTATACCTCTTCTTGTTGTATAATGTTGACTTTTCTACTCCCCTTTTATCCTTGGAAACTGAAGCTTGAGTTATCCCCATTATTTTTTGACACTTTATCCTTAGAAGCAAAAGCTTGACCAAGTTTTCTTCTTCACTACTTCTAAGTGATCCCACCAATACATCAAACTACAACTTCAAATCTTTGATCTCTTGTTTAATAATTATATAATTGGTCCACTTTGGTTTTAAATTTCTCAATACTTTTTTGACAACATCTTCCTTGTTGGTTCTTCACCATTGATACCAATTTTCTACATAATGTTATGGACCCACACACTATAATCACCAATATTTTGATTGTCCTTCATTGTCAAAATTTTATCTTAAATATATATAACATCACAAATTTCAATTGTGTAAATCCTTTATAGGTTATATTGAATGTGTTATAAGCTCCTTTGGTAGTCTTTAAATTTAAAATTCTTGGAAAATGCTTGCATCAAGTGATTCTTGTATGTGATACAAATCCAAGGCATCTTTTATTTGTATTTTCTCCACATTATTTTTTCTATAACTAAATACTCCAATCTATTTATTCCTTGTATCCATGTTGCACAACCCTTTGTACTTCTTTGAAAATTAATAAAGTCCTAATTTTAGTGTACAAATAATTATAAATTTATCCTTTAAACTTTGGGATAGGTAGTGAAGCATTACCATCATCCATGATAGCTATAATAATAATATTTAAAGTATTCTTGTATAAACTTGAATTCTAAATTCCTTGGTTAATGAGAATCAACCTATCCACTTCTATAATCTCAAATATTGAATATTTGATACAATATGTGGTATATGGTGGTAATCTAAATTAGAATTTAACACAACATATAAAGAAAAAGTGAATAGAAAAAGAACTTCAACAATATTAAAAAGTGTATGTACTACATCAAAACAATGCACTATACTTATATACATTCAATAGAATATATCTTGTGTTAGGAACCTTCTAATTAAAATAAGCACACTCGTATAAATATTGTAATAAAAGTACAAATTCATGAAATAACACAATATTGTAATACGAAATGTAAATGCAGAGATATATTAATCCCAGAAAACACAACATAAAATCATGGGCCTCTTTGAGGGGGAAACCTCCTTCAATAATTTTATTCAATATGTAAAATATACATTTATTTATGGACCCTTTTCTTTTAAATATAAACTTCATGCAACCCTAACCTAATTCTCAAGAGTTGGCTTACATGCAAATTGCCACTCGAGCTAGAATATTCTACCAAACAAACAATTATATTATTGATAATGGTTACATGAAATGATCCCACTTGTCTAGGTGCCTCAATTACCACATACCATTACAAAAATTTATAAAATATCATTATAATTGGGTCCCCATGCTAGAAAGGAGTCATTATGTTAATATAAAAATTACATATTGTTAATATGGGGTCCTAACATGCCCTTCCCCTTCAAAAAAGATTTATCCTCAAAGTTGGGGATGAGGAAATTATTATTGTAGTTATTGGAGGGACTCCCAAGTAGAATCTTTAGGTTTAATCCATTCCATTGAACAAGAACCTCAATGATGACATGGTTTTGAAGGGTGTGCGATCTTTGGTTTAAAATTTATTCAGTATTGAGTATGATGGAACCCTTTTCATCCAATTTTGGTAAAATGGATTGAACATGTGCCTTGTTACCCACAACCTTCTTGAGAGAGGATATATGTAAGACTGGATGGATCTTTGACATAGCTAAAAGGGACAATTTGTAGTCCATGGCATCAATCCAATGTAATAGCTGGTAGAGATCATAGTATAGCTAGCTTTTGGTATTTGTGGAAGTGGAGTGATGACTATTTATAGGTATGCATTTAGATAAAGAACATATATTATGATTCAAATATACACTCAGAATGGTGTTGATCAACATGTTGATGCATGCGGTTCTAAGTCAATTCCATATTTATCTTCAATTTATGGAGGATTTCAACATGTTGGTTGAGTGTAGTATCAACAACATGAACATTGGAGCTTCCTAAAATGTATTAGGAGGGTGTTGATGGAGGATGACTATATAATAATTCAAAATGGTTAACCTTGGTTGCAGTGTTATAGGAAGTATTATACCACCATTCTTACAAGGGAAGCCACTCACCCACTATGAAGGATATTCAAAGGTAAAGGAAAGAAGGTATATCTCCAAGAATTTGCTAATTTTTTATTTTTTTGGACATCCATCTATGGATGATAGGATGAACTCAATTTGAGCTAAGTTCTCTACAAAATAAATGGTTCCTTCCAAAAATGACTAGTAAAGGTAGGGTCTCTATCAAACACAATAGATACGGGCATGCCATAAAGGAAAAAGATGAAGTCTAGAAATATTTGGGGTACTACTAAGGCTATGTAGGGATGGGATTGGGAACATAAATGAGCATGTGTGAGATGATCCACTATCACCAAAATAACTAATTTTCCCCTGAATTAGGTGACCCTTCAATAAAATCCATGGAAACATATGTCCATACTTGATTTAGAATTGATAAGGGCTAAAGAGTTTCAAGGGAATGCACCTTTTCTCCTTTCATTCTTTGGCACATGCCACATTTATCCATAAAATTTTGAATATTATTCTGTGTTCCCTTATAGAGTAAAGTATACTTAATCCTTTCATAAGTCTTTAGGAACCCAAAATATCCTATGGTTGGTGAGGCATGCATTTCCTTCAAGATGAATTCATACAGTGTTGCAGTTTGGGGAATAACAAGTTGATCAAAATATATAAAATCTTGTCTCAAGTGTATCCCAAGCATGAGTTAGGATGTGTTTGAAGTTTGGTGATCAAAGTTTACAATCTTGAGTTCTTGATCAAGATCTCAAATAGAAGTAATCCATTGAGGTATGGAAGAAGAGATAGCATTTAACATACTTTGATCCTCAAATTGTTGAGAGAGTGCATCATCCATGATGTTCTCCTTTCTCTTTTTATATGTGATCTCATAATCATAGCCCATTAATTTAGAGATCCACTTTTTTTGTTCATGTGTGGTGACCCATTGTTCTAGGAAATACTTAAGACTTTGGTGGTCTATTTTTATTGAAAATGACACCTAATGAGATAGGGCATCCAATGATTAACCACATGAAAAATAGCTAGCATCTCCTTTGCACAAGTAGATTTTCCCAAATTGTGGTCTAAAAATGCTTTACTAGTGAAGGCCAATGGTATTCCCTCTTGCATCAACATAATCCCTATGTAATTTCTCGAAGCATCACTTTCAATTAAAAAATATTTGGAAAATTAGGCATTGCTAACACTAGGGTGGTTTTCATGGCATGCATTAAGTCATAGAAAATTTTCTTAGTTGGGTCTTACCAAGTAAAAGAATTCTTTTTCAACATGATTGTTAGAGGAGCTGCTATTTTTCCATAGTTTTGGATAAATTTTGGCAATACCCTATTACTCCCAAAAATACTCAAAGTTCCTTAAGAGTGTGAGGCTTTGGCTAATCTTGAATAACTTGAATATTTTTAGGATCAACTTTAACTCCATATTTGGTGATAATTTGACCTAAATAATCTACTTCTATCATCCCAAAATAACACTTAAACCTCTTGGAATAAGTTTATTTTGAGATAAAAGTTGTAGATTATTATCTAAATGTATGAGGTGCTCCTCTCAATAGTGACTATAAATCCAAATATCATAAAATAAAAATTGAATAAATTTGTGAATGAATGGAAAGAAGACATTATTCATGAGGCTCTAAAATATAGATGGTTCATTCATTAGGCCAAATGACATGATAAAAAATTCATAATGGCCCTCATGAGTTCAAAATGCTATTTTGGGGATATCTTCCTCCTTGAGCCTTATCTAATGATAGCCCGAGCAAAGATCCAATTTGGATAAAAATATTACACCATGTAGCTCATCCAATAATTCATCAACCACTAGGATAGGAAATTTATCCTTAATGGTGAGCTTATTGAGCTCACAAAAATCTATACAAAACTTCCATGATCCATATCTATTTCTAACCAATAGTATTGGAGAAAAATAAGAACTAATACTAGGCTGAATGATCCCTACTTGTAGCAATTTTTGTACCAATTTCTCAATTTCTAAGATAAGGGCATAGGGCTAATGATAAGATCTAATGTTAGGTGGCATGCTATGGGTACCAATTTTATTGCATGATCATGGTTAATATCATGGATGGAATTATTTTAGTTTCATAAAAACTACATCATGATTAGTTAGAATGAGTTGCAAATATTCTTGGGGCTTGTCTTCATCTGAATTTTGTAGCTGAATTGCAAATATTTGGACTACTACCCCACATGAAGATTTTTTTAGCAAATTATCCATATGGCTTGAACTGATAATCTATGGAGATCTTACTTGTGAAGCATGGAGAGTGTAGGACTTACCATTTTGGGAGAACTTTATCTATAATTCTGCAAAGTTCTAGGCTATGTTCACAAGGTACCTAGCCATTGAGCATTGAGCACAATATCACATCCTCCAATTTGAAGAGAAAATATATTAGTTTTGAGTTCTGAGTACCCTATCCTCAACTTAACATTATTATATTTAGCCTTACAAGGTAGTGTTCCCCCATTTTCCACCATAATATCAAAGGACTTGTAAGCACGTTGTAATAATGTGCTTGCTTGGCTACTCGAGGTTCAATAAAATTATGCATACTACCTGAAACAATGAGAATTATAATATGTTTCCGTTTGAAGAATCCTATTTCCTTCATTGTCTAATGGGTAACAATTATTGCAAGTGCATGGACAAATATTTTTGGTTGTAATTCTCCTTGTGTTTCATCCTTATCCTTAAGTTGTTCCTCTGGTGGTTCTACTTCATCATCAAGTTGTTCACTTCTTATTGATTCTTCTACATCCAAAAAAAATAACTTCTTTTGGGTGCATTTATGCCCTAGTGAATACTTCTCATCACAATTATAACATAAGCATTGTGCATGATGGACATCCATTTTTTATAGTCAAACACTTGAATGTGGTAGACTTCTTGCCACTATTTGGTATGAACTTGGAAGGAAATATGGGTTTGGACTGTGGAAATTTAGATGGTCTCCTTTGAACCAATTTTTTTTCTTCTTCTAATATCAATAATCCTATGGCTTGCATCAAAGACTATGGTTGGAATAATTTTACCTTAGACTTGATATCAATTATCAATCCATTAATAAAACAACTCTAAAAAAATTCTTCATTCAACTCCTTTGACCTATTAGCTAGTTTCTCAAATTGGGTTTGATATTCATGGACAATAAAGGTTTGTTTAAACTTGATCAAGGCTCCTATAAAGTCCTCATACTCACTAGGGAAAAAATGAGTGAGTAATTATGAATCAAAATATTCCCAAGAAGGGTTTGGAGTCATATTTTATAACCATTGATACCATTGTAAGGTTTCAGATTCAAAGTTAAAATATGCCATGGTGACCCATAAATATTTAGGTAGATTATGAAGTTTGAAGAACTGATCTGCTCAACATAACCACCCATCAATATCCTTTCCAATGAACTTAGGAAAGTCTAATTTAGACATCTTAGATAGAGTATCTATGTCAAAAAGAGACTGATAGCCTTCTTTCTCGTTATGGAATCCCTTCTATTTATTGCCTGAACTACCACCCAATTTTTTAGTTTCAAGATGCTTAAACAACTTTGGGTCTTATCCCAATCTATCTTCAAACTCAAGGATTTTTTCTTGATATTCAACTTTAGATCTAAGTTGGTCACTTCTCATAATCAATACTTCTTCCTTCATATGTTTAAAGTCATTTCTAATATTAGCAAGTGTAATACTCATTTGCTCCAATAAGTTGCTTTGGTTTAACTCCTTTTGGTGTCATCTAATTCTTCCAACCATTTATGTACTATTTGAACCACTCCCATTGACTTACAAAAAATAAGTGTTGTTTCAGGAGCTACTATTTTTAGTAATGTACCAAAAAAAGTGTTTGGATGATATATATCACAATGATCAACTAAAAAATATGAATATAATGGACTAGGTCTCACAATGACATTTTTTTATTGCAATGGGATATATCCCACAACACTGTATTTTGGCACCCTAAAAAATATATATTTTAGGGGATTGTTATCTTCAAGTGCTGGTTTTTCTCCTGGAGTCTTGGTTCACTCAAAAATTTAACTTTTATTCGACAATCCCCTAATAGACTCTACACTATTTGTTATTGACTCTATTATATCTGACATTGTTCAATCACTAACATTGTAGTTCACTATCTCTAACAACTATCTAAGCTAACTTTATTACTAACAAATTTCTTGTTTGTTATGATTCTCAAATGTTACAAGTAACTATTTGTAGATAAGGAATTTTGACTCATGTCATAATTCTCTAAATCCTTCTAATGAACATAAGCTCACCCCTCATTAGTCCACATTTTTCCTTGTGCCATCGAAACCATTTTCTAACCACCATGTGCTTTTTTATATATTTTTAGTGAATTTTTAGGTGCCAAAATCAAACCATGAATTTGCTAAAAGAGTACACCCATCAACCGCCCGGATGTCATTGCGATTCGGTCCAAAATTGGTCAAATTCCGTACCTTTTGTGAATTTACGACAACAATTCCTACCCATAAATTTTTATAGATTGGGAATTTTTCCAATTTGCCCAACAAACCCAAACTACCCCTCCAAATAGCGCATCTCATGGTTATCTCTCACTGATCAAAGCCTTTAAAATCAAAAGTCTACCTTCCAATTGTGGGTAATGGTCATTTGAGTAAATTAATGCTAAATTGGATAAATTAAAAAAATTTATGAATTATTGTGAGAACTTTGAGGACTGACCACTTTGTTATAGGTTGAGTGAAAGAAACAAGTTTTTCATTGATTGGAGAACAATCTTGGTGCTTGCTTCACTGCTGCTTGGATTTACATTGCTACCATCGCTGCTTGTGAACATCACAATCAAATCAATAATACCTCCACTATGAGCAAGTCATTTTACAATTATCTTGACTTCATCATTTCATTTTCTACATCTACATTTTGCATTTAACACATTTTTACAAATTCATAAATAGCATGAATTTGACTCGCCAACCACTAATTTACTTTCCAATCATGAATTTGCATAGTTACATACCTGGGGGTAAATCATTGCTTCTAGATCCATTATTTCAATTGCACATTACATATCGATCATCTTGTATATCACAACACTCTAAGTTTTACATCATTTTCATTGTTTCATTTAAGTTCATCTATTTACAAGTAGATTTACAATTTCCATATTTTTATGCATGATTTATTAAAGAGACCAAGGGGATTTGATTGTCACACTGCTAAGATCCATCACACAATGGCTTAAATAGATCCCCAAATATTGATTGCAATTTCTAATGTTTATGTGTGATTGATTGTAGGATTTTCATGAATTTTTGCCATCAGTCATGAATTTGCTTTCAATCGTGAATTCACAAGACCAACTATGGATTCTCTCTGCTTAGACATCTAGTTCAAGTAGGTTATCAATATGATCTATTTTGATCACATCTCTTTTTTTTGTCTGTTCCATATTTATTTATATGTAGATCATTTTGAAAAATAAGAAAATACCAAAAAGAAAAAGGAAAAATGAACTACATTTAGCTTAGAGGTTGCTTGTTGTGTGCTTGTTCTCAAGAAAAATTGAATTACATATAGCCTAGTCTTAGTTGTATTCTTTCCCAAAGCTAGGTGCTTGTAAGTAAAATAACTCATTCAAAAATACACCTTGGCCAGACGTAGAAACGATATTTAAACATTTCTTGGTGAACCCCAGATCTATCCAATCATTCACTAAAGGAGGTATATCACCAAATACCCCTAACATAGAGGTATAGAATCCAAATGACTCATCCCATTTCTAGGCATGAAGCCATTAGCCTGAGGGAAAGGGGTGTGAAATTTGTAGCCTACATTCTTTGGTGAACCCAACATAAAATTTCATGTATTAAGGGTTCAAAATATTACATCTATCTTTCACACCACTTTTCTTGTTATCATCCCCTTTTTAGTTTTTTCCATTGGTTGTTTGTATTGACATCATTCTAGTTCCATCCTACCCTTGACATTAGGTGGTATCAAGTTTTGGTGAGGGTTTGAGGTCAAACCCTCCAAATTGTTAAGTTGGGTATTAAGTGGTGTACACCTCTTACTCCTGGGACAACTAGACACAACTAAGATTAGATAACTTTGGAATAAATCAAAGAGAGGATTTTGGTTAGAAAGGCCATTCTCCTTTTTTGTCATCTATATTTCTTTTTAACTAAATCAAATTTCACATTAAGATAGGACTAGTGTATAAAGGAAAGGAAAAATATTATGTGACATCATATTTTAGTGTTTCTTTTCTTTCATTCCAGAAAACAAGAACAAAATAAAAAAAAAATGACTATCACTCTTAGGAGTGGAAAAGAAATTGCAAGTTACCCTGAGGACCAAGTTGATAGTGAAAATCCAAATGTAGAAGTTGAAGTAGAAGAAAACAAGCAAGAAGTTGATGTAGATCCTGAAGTAAGCCCTAAGGAAGATATTTTTTTTTATTAGTAACGGGTTTTATAAGGGACCCAAAACCTTATAAACAAGCTACAAGGAGGATCCCATGAAGGTTCAACTCCCTACAAAATAAGCTAAAATTGGACCATTCGTAGAGTCCATAAACTAAAATAGTCTAAAATATTACAAACATACTGCCCATGGGCACAAAAAAAAACAATAAACAACATAGATATCAAAGGGGTCTTCTTAAACAACCACATGTCCGATTGATGTCAGGGAATAATAACAAGAATATGCACTAGAATCAAAGGCATCCACGATGGTGGAAAAATCCAATTGGAATAGTTGGAAGGTCGAGTGTATCACTGGCACCCCCCCATGTTTACAACTATTCTTTGATTATGGGCCTTCATGGCATCAAGCTCCATATCGATGTCCAGAGTCTTCACAAAATGATAAAATTATCATCTCCCTCTGCGTGGTTATCATATTGGCATGAGGTGATAGTCCCTAAGTGAATAATTTCACTCATGTGAAAAGAATCATGTGTCCATGGATGCCTTCCTTCAATATGTTGTCCACGCATGACATCTATCCTTTTTTTGTGAGTGTCAATATGCCACCTTGGCATTGTAGTGTGATAGGGTCCCTTGACGCACTTCACATTGTGGGCCAATGTGGTCCTTGACATTGTGGCATTAATCAACATTGGTAGCTACAAGTTCACTACAAGAATCAACGATACATTGGGGAATATTACCTTGCCACGTCGAAAAGGATTGAATACTTAACAAAGGAAGATATTCACTTCAAGGCCATGGACCATTTTTGAAACTTTGTAAAGACTCATCATATTACCTTTTTTGAAGCATTTGAGTTAGAATACCACCTTGTAAGGGGTGAGACTTCTCAACCTCACCCTAATTTAGGTGAAGCATCTTTGGGTGAGCCTTCTCAAATTTGTCCCACTTTTTCTTAATTCCTCCTTGAGGTATCCCTGGTGAGACTTCATGTAGCTTCATGATACTTCACTTCACATATGCTAATCATTTTTTTGATACCACTTAGTACACACAAGTTTGAGATACTTCCTTATTCAATCGTGCTCGAGAAGTACCTCAACACAAACCTAATTATGCCACTCCCATAACTATCAATGTTGGGGAGAGGCCACAAGTCTCTTTGACTAGTCTCAGTCACTCTCTCCCTCAATTTCATGATCCATATCTCTTATCATGACTAAATATTTCATCTCAATCAATATCGCTACAATATTTTCAATCAATGCCTCAACAATATTTCCAATTAGTCTCGCACAAACTTCCTTCCCATAATTTTTGCAATCATAATTATTTCTATATTCTTATCATAATGTGGCACAATCATACCAATAAGTTTAAGCTCCTATTTCTTATGCAAATCCATTACACAATAGCACATAGTTACAAACATGAATCCTTATCATACCCCTCAATCAAACCACTATCCTCCTTATGCAAATATAGTAGCACTAAATATTCACAATCCTCAAAATCAATATTTGGAAGCTATAGTAAAATAGTTGGCTATGCACGGTTGGACCATATGGACCCATATCACCCTACTTATAGCTATAAAGAAATGTGCAACCAACCTTTGGATCCTATGGTTACCGCTAGACCATATCCCAAGCACTTCCCTATGTTGGTTCTACCCATCTATAAGGGAACTGAGGACCCTATTGAACATCTAAGAATGTTCAGAACAACATGCCATGACATCGCTTATGATGACATGCTATTATTGAAGATGTTCCCTAAGAGTCTTGGGGGTATGGCTCTAGAGTGGTATTACCAACTACCAACACATTCTCTAAGGAATTTTGAAGAAATAACTGAACTATTTGTGTACCAATTTGGAGCCTATATTGAGAGACATGTAACTATTAAGGATTTGTACAATCTTAAGCAAGGAAAGGATGAGAGATTCTATGAATTCTTGGCATGATGGAGGAAGGTCGTAGGAAAATTACACTTTACCTTACCTCCTAGAGAGATGTTGGAGATTTTTATTGGAAACTTACAAGAGCAACTCTCCTATGAGTTAGCCACTGCTACTCTAACCTCTTTTGATCAAGCCATCGATTTGGAAAGAAGAGTAGAGGAAGCTCTTATCAGAAGAGGTCAACTAAAAATAAAAGAAGAAGATAAAACCTCTAAAAACCAATACAAGAATAAGCATGTGGTGGGAGATGGGGTCACAGATAATAGGCCTTCCACAAATGTCAATGCAACTAATATTCTAAAAAATATGATATTGAAGGCACCCCAAAAACCCCCACCACGCAACTTTACCAAATTGAACCAATCATTGTCAATGGTCCTAAAACAACTATTGGATATAGGCATGATAGAGTTACCTAAAATTTAACAACTAGATACCACTATTGAGTGGTATAAGCCTGGACAACATTGTGATTATCATAGAGTTGATGGCCATTGGATAAACTCATGCAAGAGGTTGAAACACGTGGTACAAGACTTAATTGACAATGGTCAGTTAGTCATTGAGGGATCCACCATGACTTCTGATCCACCTCCAACCACACAACCTCTAGCATAATAGGCACAAAATGCAAACCAAGATTTGGATATTTTCCAAAATCCACTACCTAATCATGGTAAGCAAGTGGTACATCAAGTGGACTATCAGAATATGCCACCACCAACATGCTATGTAGGCATGATTAGTAGTGTTCCAAAACCATAATCTCCACCAAATGCATTTGTGCCTATACAATCTCCTGTTATAATTGAGAGTGATCAAGAGAAATAATCTCAACCTTTATCCTTTGATCATTCTAAAGGTGAGTCGAACACCCAATCTAACACCATTTCAATTACCTCCAATAGTTCGGAGGAAGAATCTGATCCTGTGATGCCCATCATAGATATTTTTGCTCTTGAGGGTCCATATGTGGGTCTTTTACCAACTCACCCACCTATGCATAGATTGCTTCCCTTAGAGCAACCAACACATCACAGAGCTCATCCTATTCAAACCAATCCATCTTCTCCTCCCATTCTCATTCAGCTTCTTCCACAACCTAATGATATAGTGGGCATGATTGGAGCCACAACTAGACAACAGGCTCAAGCCCAAACATCACAACAATATCAACCATAAACAACTCAACCTCAATCATCTTCACCATAATCAAGTGACCCTATTCAACCTCCTTTGATATTAAGGGCACCTCAAAAAGGTAATAGTGCAACTAAACTTCAACAAAAATTACCTTTTGACATCAAAGATCAACTAGCTCATACGCCAGCCAAAATTTCTCTTTTGGAACTTCTTCGATCCTCCCCTATCCATAGGGAGGAGTTGATGAACTCCTTAAGTCAAATGATGGTGCCACAAGATATCAATCCAACTTCTATAATCAATGTCATAGCATCTCATAGAGTGGATCACATAGATTTTCATGATGAGGACATCCCTCCTCAAAGTTTACAAAGAGATAATCCTCTCTACATAACAACATTGATTGGAGATGTTTTTGTTAAATGAGTGTTGATAGACAATGGGTCTTCACTCAATATTTGCACACATGACTTTTTTAAAAGGTTTGGATTTAAATACAAGGACTTGAGGAATTGGATTTGATTATTAAAGCCTTTAATGATGAATCTCAAGAAGCCTGTGGCATGATATCCATCCTGCTTCAGGTTGGCCCTAGAATTTTGAACACACCTATTTATGTTGTACCTTGTACATCATTATACAACATTCTTCTAGGTCACTCGTGGATTCATGCAATGAGGACAGTCTTGTCCACATTACATCAATGTCTTAAATTTGAATTTAAAAATCAGCTAGTCACCATCCATGGTGACCCCAAACCATTTGAGTTATGTGCAATGGTTGAGCCAACCGGTGTTCCATTTTGTCCTTCATTGTCATCATTAGAACCTTCTACTCATTGTCCATATTCATCTACACTAAACCAACCTTCTTCATCTCATCCTTCTACATCCACTCATCATGCACATTCTTCTAGTACACTCCCATCTTCTCACACAACTGATCCATCTACATCTTATTCTCTCATGGACCAATCGTTAGCTAATTCATCCATCACACCACCATCATCTAATCACAAGGATTTTGCCATACAATATTCCCTCATATTGTCCCACCTACCACCATCTCCTCGAACTATGGGGTTACCCCACAAGAAAGGAGATGTGTACCATGTTGGTAGTTGTACCTTTATCTTTGTAGGATATACCATAGATGAGATTATTATTGGTAAAAACCTAATTATTGAAGAGAGTACTTTTGTCACCCATTGCTACTTATCGAATGAGTTTCCAATTCCTAAGCAAATTATGTGTAGCATGGGTTACAAAGGTAAAGGTTTGGGTCACCTACAAAATGGTATATGTGAGCCACTTGATGTTGATATTTGGCTTGGATGATGTGGCCTCAGCTACATCCCCACAAAGAACCAACCTTTACCTTTCGATGATGATGACCATATAATCACTTATGCCAAATATTTAAGTCATCAAAACTTAGAATGGACCGAAGAGGATGAGGGACCCCCTTCTCCCTCAAATATTTACTGCAACATGCTTTCATTGGTCTATCTTGACTTGATCGCAAGTCCTGATGAGTGTGTTGAAGGGGATGTCTTTTGTGACATAGCACACAATGATATTGTACATAATGGTTTCTTTTTTAATGGGTCTATCCCTTGTATAGCACATGTTGAAGCATCTAGTTTACAGGATGAATATGTTGATTTCTCTCTAGAAGATCTCAAACAAATGGGTGTTTCACCCACTCCTAATTTTGAAAGAGATTCAAACATTGTAATCGAGGAAACCTTAAAGCTTAATATTGGCATTGAGGCTAGTCCTCGTATGCTTAAGATAGGAGCTACTTTGAGTGAAGAACAACAAACTGAGTTTACAAATTTTCTAATAAAATATCCATATGTTTTTGCATGGACTTATGTGGACATGCCTAGCCTTGATCCATCTCTATAGTCATGCATCACCTAGTGGTTCGACCTGATGCCAAGCCTATGAAATAAAATCTTAGAAATATGCACCCTAAAATTGCCCTTTTGGTCAAGGAAGAGCTTCAAAATCTCTTAGATATGGATTTCATCCAAGATATTGATTATTCTGATTGGATATCCAACATTGTTCTAGTAGCTAGAAAGTAAGGTAAAATCAAGATATGCACTAATTTTAGGGATATTAACGTCGCTTGTCCTAAATATGACTTCCCTCTTCCTAAAATGGATCAAATTGTTGATTTTATGGCTAGGAGTGGGATTTTATCCCTCATGGATGGCTTCTTAGGATACAACCAAATCCACATCGTGCTAGAAGATCAACCTAAAACTACTTTCATTACACCATGGGGTACTTTCTATTGGAAAGTAATGCCCTTTGGCTTGAAGAATGTAGGTGCTACCTATCAACGAGCCATGACATATATTTTCCATGATATGATGCATGACATCTTGTAGGATTATGTGGATGATATTATTGGATATTCTATTGATCCAGTGGACCACATCCCTGATTTGAGATGGATATTCGATAGACTTTGTGAATACAAAGTCCATCTAAATCCTGACAAGTGTGTATTTGGAGTCAAATCTAGAAAATTGTTAGGATTTATTGTATCCATACGAGGCATAGAGATAGATCCCACTAAGATAGCTGCCATTGTAGATATGTCATCACCTACTAACATAACTGAACTTCAAAGCTTATAGGGCAAACTCCAATCTATTCATCGCTTCATCGCCCAACTAGCTGATAAATGCCAACCCTTTCTTAAACTACTTAAGAAAGGTACACCCTTTTGTTGGGATGAAGAGTGCCAAAAGGCCTTCAAATCCCTAAAGCATTATCTTCTCACACCACCTGTACTTGTACCACCTAGGCTAGATCAACCTTTTATTTTGTACATATCTGCTATAATGCACGCATTGGGGGCATTGCTCGCCCAACATGATGATGAAAAGAAAGAGCGAGCAATCTACTATATTAGTAGAACTTTAGTGAGTTATGAAACTTGCTATAATCCCTTTGAGAAGCTCTACCTCAATTGTGTTTTCTACTTAGAAGCTTCGCCATTACATGCTTAGTCAAAGGACCTTCATCATCGCTCAATTTGATCCACTACATTATTTGATGAGCAGACCTTACCTATCGGGATGAGCCACAAAATGGGTTCTCACCCTTAGTGAGTTTGATTTGACATTCATCAGGCCAAAAATCCATCAAAGGATAAGTTATAGCTGATCAACTCATTGTTGCTCCTCTCCAGTCCACTCACCCTCTTGTAGTGGAATTCCCTGATGAATGTCTTAACCTAGAGGTTGACCACTCTGATTCATGGTCTTTATTCTTTGATGGAGCTCATTGTATGAGTGGTGCTAGTGCAAGTATTATATTGGTGTCTCCACAAAAGCAATTAATTCCTTTATCATTTAAACTTCAATTTTCTTGCACCAACAACATGGTAGAATATGAAGCTTTGATTCTAGGTCTACGTGCAACCTTAGCATTGCAAATTAAGGTCTTATTAGTCTTTGGGGATTCCCAACTTGTGGTGAATTAGATCAATAATGTGTATCAAACTCATGATGAGAAGCTTCACCTCTACAAGGAGTTTATCCTAAAACTTTTATCTTTGTTCAAAAAATTCACTATAGAGTCCATTCCACATTCCAAAAATCATTCTATGGATGCTATGGTAGCTATTGCTTCACTAATTCCTTTAGATCTAGAAGATGATCATGCTACTATAATCATCCAACAACTTTGGGAACCCACTTCATCTAAATCTTGTCTTACACCATTAGATGTCTTCACCATCGAAGATACACCATCTGAGCCATGGTACATAGATATTCAAAACTTCCTTCAGAGTGGCTCACTTCCAGATGGTTTGGACCATAATCAGCATAGGCTTCTATATAAAAGAGCCACCCATTTTGTTACCCTGGGCAACACCTTATATCAATGTTCTTTTGAGGGAATTATTTTAAGGTGTCTTAATGCTGATGAGTCCAAGCTCACTCTTATAGAAGTACACGAGGGATCATGTGGAGGCCATTTTAGTGGTAGTGCTATTTCCAAGAAGCTTCTTTGAATGGGCTACTATTGGCCTACCATGGAGAAGGATGCAAATGATTTTTTCTATCGATGTGACAAATGCCAATGTCACGCCAACCTTGTCCATGCTCCTTCTCAGGAACTTCGAGCCCTTTCCTCTCCTTGGCCCTTCTCTATGTGGGACCTCGACATTATAGGGAAGGTCAATCCTATCTCTTCAGATGGCCACAAGTTCATTATAATGACAATTGAATACTTCACCAAGTGGGTTGAAGCCATGCCATTAGCATCTTGCATAGGGGTCCAAGTCTCTAAATTCATTTTTAACCAAATCATATGTAGATTTGGGATCCCTTCGACTATCATTTTAAATAATGGAACTTGCTTCAAGAACAAGGACATATGAAAGCTTTGTGCAAAGTATAAGATCCAACATAGATGGTCTACCCCATACTATCCACAAGGTAATGGACAAGCATAAGCATCAAATAAAACTTTAATAAAGATCTTAAAAATGTTGGTTAACAAGTCTAGTTGAGATTGGCACATTCAACTATATCCCACCTTATGGGCTTATAGGACCAATGTTCAAACCCCTATGAGTGCTTCTCCTTTTGTCTTGGTCTATGGCATAAAAGTTGTATTCCCTTTTGAACTCAAAGTTCCTTCTCTTAGAATCTTGTTACAAGATGTTGAGGTAGGAGATGAGTATCATGCAAGATGCTTGAGTCAGTTGGAACTACTAGATGAAAAGTGCATCAATACCTTAGAGCACCTTCACGCTTATCAAGAAAAACTCAAGAGATCTTATTCAAAGAAGGTTCATAACTATTATTTCGAGGTTGGTGATCTCGTTCTTAAATAAAATTAAAAAAACACTAATGCTTGCAAAGATTTAAAAGGAAAATTCAAACCCAATTGGTTAGGACCTTTTGTTATAATCGAGAAGTTTGGATTAGGTGCATATCATTTGGCCACATTAGAAGGAAAAGAACTTAAAGAGCCAATGAATATAATGCACCTCAAAAGGTACTATGCATAAATCATTGTACATATTGTACATAGAACATCTGACACAATTCATCTTGTATATAATCCATTGTACATAATCATTGCTTCTATATTGCATTACATAGTCATAATTATGCATTTCATAGCTTACATATTGCATTTGATTAGCTCAATTATATATGATATATGGTCATACTTATCCACCAAAATTTTAAACAAAGGCCATCTTGTTCATAGATAATCCTATTTTCCTTGATTGATTAAGAGTCTACCTTGAACCAATCACATGATTCATATTTTAATAAAATATTGATGCTTGAAGCTGATTAAAAATATCTCTTGAACCAAAACACAATGCTCACTAAGAAATTTTTGAGTTTTGGGAACCGACTTTGCCACTTTTGAACCAAACACATGTCACATTTATTAATAAAATCTTGTGTCAAGGAGGGATGACACCATGATTGGATTGAACCATTAAGCAAATAGTTTTATTGCTTGTCCCATTATGCACATAGTCCAAATGAAAATGAATATCCATATTTGCAAAATATTACAAAAATTAAAAGAGTGAGTAGTAAGGATAGGGTAAAATTCTCATTAGGACTCGATTCGAGTGGTTGAGAATCTGATTCCCCAAAGCTCTAAAATTTTTCACAAAATCATATAATAATAGAGTGAGTAGTAAGGATAGGGTAAAATTCTCATCATGACTCGATTCGAGTGGTTGAGAATCTAATTCCCCAAAGCTCTAACTCTCTTTATAAATACATAATAATAATGGGGCTCCAAGTAGTAAGGATAGGGTACAATTCTCATTAGGACTCAATTTGAGTGGTTGAAAATTTTATTCCCCAAATATTGAAGACCATACTATTGGACTATGCTCATGCATGGTGACATATCTCTCTTGAAGAGACCTCTAATCGCACATAAGGACAAGCTAGATTTTTGGTTCTCTTCATGATTGGTTTAATCTTGACTTGCTCAAGATTGGTAAATGAATTCATCATTTGCACACACAATGGTTCCTAATTGGCTTATGTCATTACCTTGCTCAAAATTGGTAAATGAACTTCAAAAAGCACACACATTGGTTCTTGATAGATTTGCATCATAATCAAGCTCAAGATGGAAAATGAACTCATGAATCACACATAGGTTCTTGATAGACTTGATCTCATTACAAGGACAACCAAGATTCTCGATGAACCTTGATTGGCTAATGTCATAATATCTTCCTTGGACATGTATGACCATTGTCATAGATAATTGGTGCCAAATCACTAATTAGTTTTGCATCTCACATCCATCCACTTTTTGCATAATATATTTTCATGATTGCTTCATCACATTGCATGATTGCTTGTCATATTGTACATATCTTGCTTGCTCATACATGATTGCTTGATCATATAGTTGCATAGGGATTTTATGACTATGGTAGGGGATGATACCTAGTTAGGATTTGCCCATATGCATTCCATTTAACCAAGGATTTTGATGCCTAGTAAAATCCCCCATAGGGAAAATTACATCTTTCATGACTAGTCATTTTGACCATTTCTCATTCATCTTCTTCAAACCATCATTTTGACCATCAAATTTGATCATTTTTCTATTGGGTTTCATACCTTCGACTCAGGCATAACAAATCACCTCACATAGGATTTGCTTCATGACCACACGTGAGGGGCAACCTCCATTTTGGTCATACACAAGCACACATCCTCATAGGTTATTTCCTAAAACTTGATGTCATAAGGACATGTCACTCAACATATTTTGATCATCTTTTGCACATTGCCTCTCACTTCTTTTCATTCATCTTCATTTATTTCCACACTTCATATTTTCACAAACCACATTTTGACTAGTATGATAAGAATGAATTAAAACCAACAATAAGCATCATCATACATCATACTTTTAGATCATTCATAACATGCATCAACAATAAAACATAAAAAATAACAAAAACATTTGCATTAAAATAACACGAATAAAAATAAAAAAATATAGTATGGTATTAATCTTGAGAAAGGGTACATATGCATGTTTCAAACTAGTATGCCACAACCAAAACATAGGCATACTCAGTCACCAAGGGAGTATGTCACAAAAAGAAAACCTGGCATAGGGTGGCTTCGATGGAGGCATGTTCATAGATTGAGTCACTATTTATGAACTTTACCATGTGCTAATCTGACTCGGGCTATCATCTGTATCAATAAAGTCATCCTCTATCCCTTTGGAACTTCTTGGTAGTAGAGAGTCTGGTAAAATAACTCTCATTGTGTAGCTCTTACTAGCTCATCCTATAGAATGCAAATACTATTACTACTTATAGAATACACTGGTCTACTTGTATAGGGTGTGACCTTCATATTATACTATACCTGAGCCCATGCCTATGATATATGTGTCTCTAATGACTGGGTATAATCCACCTAAGTGGTAAACGAGGTACTTTGAACAACAATTTGAGCCCTCAAAGCTACTTCGTCTACCTCTAGCTCCATAACTCGCTAGTGATCACCCTCCATATCCTTCTCCTACAATATTAATTATATCCATATCATATACCTCCACCTTACTTAGTGGCTACTCAGGTGCATCATCCTACATCGATGAACCCTTCTATCCTGATCCAGTCACCTCCTCCTATCGTGATCTAGATAAACCCCTTTACTTGGATCTAGTGCATTTTCTCCCTCTTTAGGTCTAGGTACCCCCCTATGGATCTAGGTCTAGTCACCCTCTACTATATCAAACTAGGTGTCTCTCCCTACTGAGATATCACTACCTTTCTCTAATGAGCTACCACCTAGGTTGCTAGCTATATTTTATGGCCTATCTCTGGTCATGGTGGTTGTGTAGACACCTAAAACGCGTCATGTCGAGGGTGACTACTCATATGGACATGCTACAAGACCATATGGAAGATCTTGGATAGACTCCAAGATAGAGTAGTGGTTCTAACCACTCAATTTGGGCTCCTTGGCCTAATCAGTCTGAACCATAGCCCAGACCTGTGGTTTATAGCTAAACCATGACTGAGACCTATGGTTTGTAGTCTAGACCGTAGCTATGACCTGCAGTCTTAACTAGAGTTCAGTTGGCCTTCAATCCGAGCCAAATTGGTTGAAACGACCATTGGATCTAGAAGAAGGTGGTTAATGGACAAAATATTCTAGAGGCTTCCATTCCAACTGTCCTAACCACCTCTTCTTGATCTTGGCTTCTCCAGGAAGCCACCCCAAGTCCTAGGGCATCCTATAAATACCCCCTCCAAATGGGGAGAGAGATATAGATGATTTGTATAGCGAAGCACTGAAGAATTATCGAGTGAGTGTGAATTTATCAAGTGAGCAGCGAAGCCCTATCGGATTGCATACTGAATTTGTGCATTCGAAGGCCACTTTGCTATTCATCCAATGATCAGTTTGCCATGGAAGTTCTAGGAGCCTAGGAGGATCAAGAAATGCAAATCCGGGAAAACGAAGGCCCATCATAGTGATTCGACCACCAAACCTATCAAAGGACACCAAAGGTGACCCTTGAACATCAATTGGACAAGGAGGTTAAGCCCACTACCCTTGGAATTGAGGGTAAGCCTATCAGAGTGCTAACCACGACTGTCAGCCATGGTTTACAGTGCAGACCACACACTATAGCTACGGTTTGCAGCAGAGGTATAACCACCTTCCTATTTTCATTTTTGTCCATCTAATTAGGTTAGATTAGTTGTTTTTATGGTTTAATAGCATTTTAGCAGACTTCTGACCGTAGAATTAGGTTAGATTTACTTCTTATGTTTATGCTTCAATTAGGACCTAAATGCTTTCTTTATGCATGTTTATGCTTCATTTTCTATATCTAATCCATGCATAGTATAGTTGTTACTTTCCTTTACGTTATTACATGAATCTTGATTCACTTTGCATAGCTTAGAAGCATTCTTTACATTTTCTTGATTATGCATGTTAATGGTGTCATTATGCAATTTACCTAAAAGGGCCTCATCATGAGAGGCTACCTATATTTTTGACATTCTTGTGTTGTTTCTTGACCGTAGGGAATAGTTTCAAAGGAGAGAAAACCATCAAGTTCCTTCCCCATCATGAAGAAGAGGGCACCTCCACCCTAGAGCAGTTCGTGCCATTCTGAAAGGCATTTGGAAATCACACCTACCCTTAAGAGGGAAAACAATTGTGCACTCCTATTGTAATATTGTATCAAAATGAATATCCCTAAGAGGGACGTACTTGTAATTGGATTTTGGATTTGAATACAATGGAATAAAGTGTTTTCTTTCTTGTTTCATTTGTTGTCAATTTCATTTTCTTGTATGCATGCTATATTTTATCATTCATTGCAATAGGATACGCCATCGGGTGTGACCCTTTCTGGTGGTTATAGAGGTGATCATGGTGGGACCCCACATTTTTAGGATCTGACTATGCTTTGTTGGTTTTTGCACTTGTAGGTATAGACCGCAGCTATCAGCTATGGCCCAACAACTAAACCGTAGGTACAAGGCACGGTTTACAGTCAGAACCACAGGTCAGACCTACGGTTTCCTACTGACAACATAGATAGACAAATTCAGAATTTTAGATAGTGCAGGACTTGAGGTAGGTCCTATTTTCAGACCTCTGTCACTTTTCTATTCTCTATGTTTTTATAGTAGGTCTATTTCGAACGCAAATTAGGAAAAGAACTAAAAAAAATGGTAAATCAATTGTCCTAGTTTGCTTTCATACTTTACTTTCAATAGAAAGGTGCTATTGGGAACAGTGGACCTCTGATTGCAGTCCACCCTAGGCTACAACATGCTTGATAGAGATGTGTTGATGGTTTACATGTGTGAGGCCCGATTAGTGGCCATTTAGCATCATAATGTGCATAGTCTTAAAGAGCATCTAGAGTAGCTTGCATTTTCTGAATTTGAAACGTCTTTCATTTGCATAGCATTTAGAAAATGAGCATGTGTGCTATATGATGCATTTATTTTATGTACATTAAAAGGAACCACACACACCATGAAGCACTTAAATGCTAGTGAGTTGGGCTTGACATCCAACCACTAGTAGGGTTCAATGACGGTGGGTGTAACTTCCATCCGTTGGCCCAAATCCTACGAACCCTTGATATATAGACCAATACCGGATCCAAGAACCTTTTGTACCCTGGAAAATTTGCATGTATTCTCTTCGAAGGGTATAACACTGACTGGGGGAAAACGGGTGAGGATCTAGGAGGACCTATGCTCCTTGTCCGGGTGTGGGCTTCATTACCACACACGGGGGATTTACGTGACTTGGAGTTCATAGCCAAGTTTTCGAGCTATGAGCGTACAGGTGAAATCCATTAAACCAAGAATAAAATCCAACAAGTTTTGCAAAATACGATGAGAGTTTCTACACTGATACAACACATATTGAAAACACATCAAATAGTTTAGGACTCACTTTTAAAACTTAAAATGAGATAATCATTATTGTATACCTTGTTTGCTTAATAATAATACATTTAGACTCTAGGTACACAATGGTGGACACACGGGGTGGTCGAAAAAGGTCCAAAGCCAATGCCGATGACCAACCCCTAACCAGTTCACAACAATACGTGTCGAATCCTCAACCACATGAGCGAACCGAACGTCGTTCGGCTAGCATTCGAGGAGATAACTCGACATGAGGGGAGCTAGTAGAGCAAACCCCAAATAGAGGAGCTTCAGTACACTCCTCTAGGCACATAGAGTAGAACAAGAAACCTTCCAGCATGAGGGTGTTCCACTTGAGAGCCATTACCAAGATCGCAATGCACACGCATCCATGGGATCGGCCAAAGAGTTTATTATGCAGGGGACCAGATTGGTGCCCCTACATACTAAGTCCACTGGAGGATCTATGGCTCCACCTTCTGAGTATAGAAGGACTAGAGACCCACCCATTCAGGGGTAGGCATACAGGCTCGCTACCAAGCATAGAACTAACCATACTCCCATGCGTGGTCCACCATGCAAGATCACCATTGATATATCAAAGGTGGGAGATAATGGCACACCACCACATGAGTGATGGTGGTCTAGGAAGCTAGAGGGTCTAGGTAGTGTTCTAGAGAAGCTAGGCTACAAGCCTTCTACTCCACCCACTCGAGCCCCGAGTGAGCATAGCGTGAGTGTCATCCACACTACTAGAGAACATGGGGAGGCTTCTAAGCACCCTCATGTCACACACCCACTATCTGTGCATGGTGGGTCACAATATAGGACACAATAAGAGGCCAATGTCATCTTCATAGATAGAGGTAAAGGCACAACACATCAATCCGATGGGTACAGAACCCACAAGGTCGCTCGTATAGAGCAGGGATATCAAAGGCCTCCCATGGTCGACCAGATTGATAGATCACATCGACTGGCATAAAAGTAGAAAATGCCAACTCCTCCAAGATCAATTGGAGGATGCTCGCCTAGAGAGGTAGCGTATCGAAGATGAAAATATTCAAGCACAAAGGCTCATAAGACAGAGGTTATATGAGCAACGCATGCACGAAGAGTGTATCCTTGCCCAAAAGGAATGCGTGGAGCAGGAGGATCGGTTAGCTAGGGCTGGCCTATATCCTCAAGATGAGCATCGAGAGCATACACATAGGAAGGCTTTCTCACAAGCCGATATGCATCAAGAGCATAGAGATACTCATACTCATGCTAGTGCCAAACAGAGGGAGTGGCTACCACCGCTCAATAATCAAAGGTAGAGACAACATGAAGCAACAACGGGAGATGGATACGAGCAAGAATATCCTAAGAGCTCTTGAGCTAAAGAGGAGGAAGAGCAAAGACCTCCATATCGTACAAGGAAGACAATACCTCCTAAGCCACCTACATGTCAACTTAGGGAGGAGGACTTTCTATCTTTAGAGGCCTATAAGGCCTTAGTCGAGAAGATTAAAGCCATTGAGAGACAAGGCATGGCTATTCAAAAGCTGACATTGAGGAAAATCCATAACGAGCCTTTGGATCCTTTGGTGCCTACTCCGGATTACCCTGAGCATTTTGATATGCCCAGGTTAGATAAGTTCAAGGGTGATGAAGATGCACAGGAACATGTAACGAGATTTTTGGATGCTTGTTTTTAGATAGCAAGCAACGATGCATTATTGTTGCACACGTTCATCACGACACTTTCAGGGCCAGCTTGAGAGTGGTTTAATCAACTAAAGAAACATAGTATAACAAGTTTTGAGTAATTAGTTGATGCCTTTCTTGAACGCTATTCCTTTGGCATCAAGAAATATGCCAATCTTTCCGATCTGGCTATGCTAGCTCATGTGAAGATGAGCCAATAGAACAATACGAAAAGAGATGGAGGAGATTAATGGTGAAGTTGCCATTCCCTATTCCTACCATGGAATTAACTCGAATGTTTATGAAGATTTGTGCCAAGCACATCTTGTTATTGTTGTAGCTGCAATAGTATCCTACATTCGAAGAGGCTTTGGCGTAAGCCAAGGTGATTGAGGACATCAAGTTGCAGGAAGGCAACTTGAAGCTCAAAAATAGGAGAGAGGGACAAAATAAGAGTACCACAAAACAATAGGGCAAGCAGGCCCACGTAAATCAAGTGGTATTGAATCTCCAATGGGAGGACAAGGGGCAAAAGAAATAGAACTATCAGGCTCAACCTCCCCCTGTGCAATATGACAAGCGCAATAACAACTACAAGGGCAAGAACAAATATCAACACCCGCCTCGCTAGTTCACACCATTGACGGAATCACTGACGATGATTTTCCATCAGTTATGTGAGGCCAAGGCAATCATATTACCCAAATTCAAGATGATAGACCCCAATCAACCCAAACCAAAGGGGTTCCAAGATGATCTATTTTACATCTTTCATAGAATGAAAGGTCATGACATTGAGGTGTGTTGGTATTTCAAACACCTAGTACAAAATATGATCGAAAAGGGTGAGCTTGTAGTGCCTCACAACCCACAGGCGCCCGACAATCAAAATATGGGGATTTACAAGAACCCCTTACCAAATCATGAGGCACCTCGAAACAACATTGGTCAAGTTAACCAGGTGCAAGTCGAACCACCTACCCAGGGGTTCGTAGGCATGGTCAATGTTGTCACTAGGCATGGGAGATACAAACAAGAAAATCAACCTCGTGCTCCCATTCAAATACAAGCCACGCCGAATCAACGACCGACACAGAATATTCCAGGCCCACCAACAAGACCGATGGTGACCCTAAGGAGCAGGTTGGTCCAAAACCTGCAGATAACTCCTACAAAGTTGTCAATATATGAATTAATTCAGTAGTCCCCGAGGCATAGGGAGACTCTTATGGATATTTTAAGGTCCATTGAAGTACAGGCCCAGGATGCGTAGGCATTCACAAATTTCGTGGGACATGTACAACAGTGTCAAGAATCGATGATCCAATTTTATGATCATGAGATAAGGATAATTTCTACAACTATGATCGACCCGCCATTGCACATAATCGCATGTGTGAATCACATGCCATTTAAAATGGTCTTGATTGATACTGGCTCATCGATCAACATAATAATGACCAAGGCACTGAGTCATTTGAAGCTACCTAAATCACACATTGTGCCAACTACATTTACATTGAGAGCATTTAACGACACACTATGTTCGACTGTCGACACAATTATCCTACCCATACAGGTGGGTTTGAAGACCATTTTAGTAATGTGTCATGTGATAGAAGGGGCCATGCAGTACAACATTTTACTCGGTAGGCCTTGGATTCATGAAATGCGTTGTGTCCCCTTGATACTGCATCAGTGCATGAAATATATTCATGAGGGACTGGTTCACGTAGTGGCTTTAGATGAGGAGCCATTTAAGTTTGTGAATCTAGAAGATTTTCCTAGGGGTTTCATACTCCCATCAACGCACCTAGATGTTCGGTCATCATCACCAATAAAGAAACTAGGAGGTAAATCGATAGTGCATGCTCAACCAATGCCATCTATGTCACATAGATCGAAGCACACCACTGCCACTTCCTTGAAACCATCGGCATCAGTCATGCATCGAGATGACAAGAAATTGAAGGTGAATATGGGTGAGAAAGAGAAAGAGCATGAGCCCGAGCCAATCATCGAGGACGTTCCCATTCCCATGGAAGTTGAGGAACCCTAAGACAAATTTGAGGAGGCACCTCACCCTGCCTCACCTGCATCTTCAGTAGGGTCATCCATACCATGGGTGATGGTACATCTCGCTAATACCAGATTAGGTGAGTACCTTGTGCAAAATATGACCTTCAAACCAATTCTAAAGACTACACAAGATATGGGCAGACCATCCACTCATCGTTATCTGGTTGGATTGGTGGTTCCATTGGGAGAGCCACCTAACTAGACTAACTTCATCTATGCGGGGCTAGATCAGCTTCCAACGCGAGAGCCCATGGATGAAGATGATGAGGAACCCTTCATGGTAAACGTTCATTATTTATCTAATCTAGAGTATGCCATGCATATTTTTGAGCTATATCATTGGCATGGATATGACCTTGGTCTCTTTGAACAAGGATGAAGGACTCTGTTGGAACCTCATTATCAGTTAGTCACTAATAGATTTGGTCTAGGGTTACAGATACGTGGGAAGGATGATTTGCTCACAGTATCCCTAGATCGTCTATACCTCAGCATGGTGGATGATGTGGATTTTAATCCATATCATCTGGATCCTTCCAAATTTTGGAGGAATCACCCTATGATATCTTCCATCACCATTGAGCCACTCGAATATCATCGTGAAGGGCTCCTTGAGCAGATTGAGGTAGAGATGAACCCCAAAGATCAACTTGGACACCAAACCCATGAGGTAATCAATGACACAGACATGTAGGGGTGCAACCCCATTACTGTAAGTGATCTCGAGTTAGGAGATCTTTATAATGAAGATGGAGTAGAGTCCACCTCCGATATGAGTGGACCAAGCTATGATGTAGATGAGGATTCCTCAAATGATGATGGATCTAGGGATGAAGTTGAAGGAACTTATGAAAGGCCTTTGTATGTGCATCATTTATTTCCTATGGAATCGGTACAGGATACTGAAGAGATCCTTCCCAATGATGATCATTCAAGGGAAGAGACCGAGCCAATTTTCTTGGTAGCATCATACATGAGGTATAATTATCCGGTCTTCTTGGATAGCGATGACATGTAAGAAGTGATATTCATGGGACCTCATTTAGAGGAGCATCCTCCAGGAGTGGGGGTGAATGAAGGATTATATTATGATAGTGACTAAGAAGATGAGTTAGAGAGGGCCTACCTTGGTCCTCCTTATTTGTGTCATCATCATCAACCGATGCAGGAGCATCCGAGGGCAGCAGAGCAATCTAGCATCAACCAAATTTTTCTAAGTATTTTGTTTTGCAAAGAAAAAAAAAATAATATGTGTCACGATATCGCGACACAAAAAGTGTCGCGATATCGCGACCAAAATAGGAGATAGAGAAGCAGTGGACAGAATGTCACGAAATCGTGACATGTCACGATTTCATGACATGTCACAAAATCGCGACCAAAGCAGGGAAGCAAAGGCACGGAGGACACAAGGTCACGAAATCGTGACATGTCGTGAAATCATGACATGTCACGATTTCATGACCAAAGCAGGGAAGCAAAGGCGCGGAGGACCGAAGGTCACGAAATCATGACATGTCACGATTTCATGACCAACGCAGGGAAGCAAAGGCGCAGAGGACCGAAGGTCACGAAATCGTGACATGTCACGATTTCATGACCAACACAGGGAAGCAAAGGCACGGAGGACCGAAGGTCACGAAATCATGACATGTCGCGATTTTGTGACCAACGCAGGGAGCAAAGGCACGGAGGACGGAAGGTCACGAAATCATGACATGTCACGATTTCACGACCGAAACTGAAGAACGGAGGCACGATAGAAAAATGATGCGATATCACGACAGGTCACGATATCATGGCCAAAGCGAAAGCGAGAAGGCATGGAGGAAGGAATGTCATGATATCGCGAAATAGGAGAGAGAAAGCATAGAAAGAAATTGTCACGATATCGCGACATGTCATGATATCGCGACCAAAAGAAAAACATGCACTCCAGGCTTTCATAAAGGCGTCCCTTCATGCACGGCAAGTTAGCGGTAGTGAAGCAGCAGTTTCAGAGGAAGATTCCAATAAGCATGTTGGCCACTCACGCAGGATATCTAGAGACGCATTTATAGCAACTAACAGCAAGCAGTAGTTCGAGAAGAAGATTCCGTTGGGTATGGCAGCCAATCGTGCACCTCACCCAGAGTCTCATCAATGCAACTTTCCAGTATTGTTCCAGGTGGCAATTGCAGATCGTGGGAAGTTTGAAAACATAGAGGATCGGGACCTCGATAAAAACCCAAGGATTGTAATGAGAAGGGGTTGGCAAAATGGCAGATTGTTGTATATTCTTTGTAAATTCTTTCGAAGCTATTGGATAAGAAATTTGGCTCTTGTTATTCTTGTTTCCTGTCTTGTGCTAGATCTGTTCTCCACCAAGTGGTATCAGAGCCAAAAGTTCCTGAGTGTGTAACAGATCACCGGACGTGAGGCAGTTACACCAGGATCTATGGGAGGGCTTGTGATTGAGTGAGCAGAATGCCTCCAAGAAGAAACCCTATTGGTGGGAGAGGCATGGCGGCAGCGGAAGATGTCCGAGCTTTGCAGCGGCAAATGCAAGCCCTGCAAGAAGAGATGCATAGAAGATTGGAGCCAAGAAGAGATGAAGGTAGTGAAGAGGAAGATGACGAAGAAGAAGGCCAACCTGAGGAAGAAGAAGAAGCAGTAGATCCTGCTCAAGCCAGACTATACAAAGCCATATCCCAGATTGGGAAGAGGTCGAAGATGGAGGTTTCCACGTATTCTAGGAACCTTGATCCAGAGGAATTGATCGACTGGATCAACGATCTGGAAGAGTACTTTGAGTACGAGGAGGTTGAGGATCTTGATAGGGTCAGATTCGCTAAGACCAAATTGAAAGGTCATGCCAGCATTTGGTGGAAGGGAGTGCAGCTGGAGCGAAATAAAAGAGGAAAAGAGAGAATAACAAAATGGGAATGGATGGCAGAAAAGTTGAAGAGGCAGTTCATCCCTGGTGATTATGAGTTAGACCTGCTAAAGAAAATGCAAGGGTTGAGGCAATCAAGTAAGTCTGTAAAAGAATACATAGAAGAGTTTCATAAAATTATGATCATAATAGGTCACTCAGAGGCCAACAAGGAGAAGGTAGCCCATTACATTAATGGGTTACGAGCAAGTATTCAAGAAGAATTAAGTCTGGTCCGGATGACCACCATAGAGGACGCTTACCAATTTGCCCTAAAGGTTGAAGAAAAGCTCAATAGGAGGTTTGAGAACAAGCAAAGAGGAAGAGGTCATGGCGAAAGAACCGACGGAAGGACCAATGGAAGAAGGAATGAAGATTCTTAGAAGAATGGAGAAGGTAGCAGTAATCAGGAACAAAGGAGAGAAAATACCTACCGCCCCCGTAATCAGAATAATGATTACCGAGGGGGAAGGGGCAGAGCTGGACGTGGCCAGGGAAGAGGAAGATTTCGTGGAACTTGCTTCCAGTGTGGAGAAGAGGGACATCACCAATACGAGTGCCCACAACAATGAGAAAGGAATAATAGGAGGCCGAAAGGAAATGCCAGAGCCACGGTCGCTGATGAAGATGTTGGATCTGAGCATTCTGAAGAAGCTAAGAGAGGAGAAGTAATGATTGCGAGGAGAGTCCTGCTGAATGAAGAGGGGGCCACAGATCAAAGGAAAAGCTTATTCCGCACAAGGTGTAAATGCACGGGTAAGATTTGCAATATTATTATTGACAACGGTAGCACGGATAACCTAGTTTCAGAGGGAATGGTTACAAAGCTACAACTGGAGAGGAAGAGACACCCGCATCCATATCGGATCGCGTGGTTGCAGAAAGACCATAAGGTTTTGGTCAATGAACAGTGCTTGGTAAAATTTAGTATTGGGAATTACCGTGATGAGGTTCTGTGCGACATTTTGCCCATGGATGCGTGCCATTTGCTGTTGGGAAGGCCATGGCAGTTTGACAGGTGTGCGGTTCATGATGGCCATGCCAACACCTATTCCGTGACAAAGAATGGAATGCGTCATAAGCTGAAACCCCTGAAGGAGGTGGAAGAAAAGGTATGTGGCAGTGCCAGAATTTGCTTGGTTGACGGGAGAAAATTTTTAGATGATTTAAAGCATGAACATATGTGTTATGCATTAATTCCTAGATTCAGGGATACAGAATGCAAAGATACCCCAACAGAAGTCCTAGATCTATTGGAGGAATTTCTAGATATTATATCTGATAATGTGCCTGAGGGTTTACCCCCAGTAAGGAAGATCAGTCACCATATCGATTTGGTGCCAGGATCAAGCTTGCCCAATAAAGTTGCACATAGAATGACGCCTGTAGAAACCGAAGAGCTAAACAGAAGGTCCAGGAGTTGCTGGAGAAGGGACTGATTCGGGAAAGCTTAAGTCCATGCGCAGTACTTGTAGTGCTAGCACCAAAGAAATATGGAGAGTGGAGAATGTGTACAGACTCTCGAGCCATCAACAAGATCACAATAAAATACAGATTTCCATTGCCAAGAATGGATGACATAATGGACTGTTTGAGTGGAGCCAAATACTTCACCAAGATTGACCTCAAGAGTGGTTACCATCAGATCCATGTCAAAGAAGGAGATGAGTGGAAGACAACCTTCAAGACCAGAGAGGGTTTGTATGAATGGTTGGTCATGCCATTTGGGCTGTCCAATGCACCAAGTACCTTCATGCGGCTGATGAATGAGGTACTGAAAGAGTTTTTAGGAAAATTTGTCATTGTCTATTTAGATGATATATTAATATTTAGCAGAACCCTGGAGGAGCACCTGATGCACATCAGAAGGGTTTTTGAGAAGCTGTGGGAAGAACAACTATTAATTAATCTGAAAAAGTGTAATTTTGTAAAGAAGGAGTTAGTGTACCTGGGATTTGTCATCTCAGTAGAAGGTCTAAAAATGGACCCAAAAAAGGTGAGAGCTATCATCGAATGGCCTACCCCGAGAAGCACAACAGAGGTAAGATCATTTCATGGTCTAGCCAGCTTTTACAGAAAATTCATTAGAAATTTCAGCAGCATTTGTGCACCCCTCACAGAAACAATGAGAGGGGATAAGAAAGAATTTAAGTGGACCTTAGGGGCTGAAAGGAGCTTTGATGCATTAAAGAAAAAGGTCACAGAACAACCTGTTTTGGCACTTCCAGACTTTAACAAAGTATTTCAGGTAGACTGTGATGCCAGTGGTAGTGCAATAGGAGCTGTACTGAGTCAGGAAGGCAGACCTGTTGCTTACTTTAGTGAGAAGCTCAATGATGCTCGAAAAAAGTATTCAGTTTATGACCAAGAATTTTATGCTATAGTTCAGGCTCTAAAGAAGTGGAGGCATTATTTGTTGCCAAAAGAGTTTGTTCTATTCACTGATCATCAGGCCTTACAGTACATTAACAGCCAAACAAAACTGAATCAAAGGCACTTGAAGTGGGTTGAGTTTCTCCAAAGCTATACCTTTGTGTTGAAGCACAGAAGCGAAAAATCAAACAGAGTTGCAGATGCCTTAAGTAGAAGGCAGAATTTGCTGATTGAAATGACAGTGGAAGTGGTAGGATTCAAAGAACTAAAGGGTCTGTACCCTGAAGATCCTGATTTTGCAGAGGCCTGGATGGCTTGCTTGGCACCTGTTACTATGGACAGGACAAAGTGGTTGGATTTTCTAATCCAAGATGGAATGTTGTTCAGGGGAAGTAAATTATGCATTCCAAGGAGTTCCATGCGGGAGAACTTAATCAAGGAGAAGCACAGCGGGGGACTGGCTGGACATTTTGGTCGGGATAAGACCATTGCCCTGGTGAGTGAGAACTACTACTGGCCGCAACTATAGCAAGATGTGAAAAGGTTTGTGCAAAGTTGCAGAATATGCCAGATGGCAAAGGGCGTGAGGCAGAACACAGGATTATATCAGCCGTTACCTATACCTGAGAGGCCATGGGAGGACATCAGCATGGATTTCATTCTTGGGTTGCCGAGAACACAGAGGGGAAATGACTCCGTATTTGTGGTGGTTGACAGATTCTCCAAGATGGCACATTTTATTCCCTGCCAAAAAACAAGTGACGCGGTTCACATTGCAGGGTTATTTTTCAAGGAAGTGGTACGACTTCACGGTCTACCAAAAAGCATAGTTTCTGACAGAGATACAAAGTTTGTTGGTTATTTCTGGAGAACATTGTGGAAGAAGTTGAAGACAGATCTGAAGTTCAGTTCTGCATACCACCCATAGACTGATGGATAGACAGAGGTGGTAAATAGAAGTCTGGGTAATTTATTAAGATGCTTGATAGCAGATAAACCCAAGGGATGGGATTTGGTTTTGCCACAGGCGAAATTTGCATACAACAATTCTGTCAACAAGAGTACAAACAAATCCCCATTCCAAGTCATATATGGAAACAGCCCAAGAAATGTTTCTGAGCTGAGGAAATTAGAGAAAGGAGAAAAGTGCAGTGCCGAGGCCGAAGAATTTGCGAAACAGATGAAAAGCCTGCATGAAGAAGTGAAGAAACAAATTACAAAAATGAATACTCAGTATAAAATAAGAGCAGACCAAAAGCGACGGTTCAAAGAGTTCAAAGTGGGAGATGAAGTCATGGTCCATCTCAGAAAAGAAATATTTCCAGCCAAAACTTATAACAAGTTGAAGATGAAGAAGTTTGGGCCATGCAGAATACTGGAAAAATGGGACTCAGGCAATGCATATGAAGTGGAATTGCCAAGTGGGCTTGACATTTCGCCTATTTTTAACATATCATATTTAGTGGAATACCATGAAGGAGATAGTACAGAGGCACCAAGTACAGAATTGTGGAGCATTCCAGCGTCTAACCCAACCACAGATGAGATCGAGGAAATATTAGATACTCATGAAGGCAGAAGCACAAGGAACAAACAGTATTCTAAATATTTGATCAAGTGGAAGGGCAGACCTATAGAAGATGCAACTTGGTTATCAAAAATAGAGGTTGACCACTTGGGTCTTCCTCTCAAAGATCAAAAGTGAGGATCACTTCTCAATCCACCCCGAGTGTCTGATGCAGGAGCATCCGAGGGCAACAGAGCAATCTAGCATCAACCAAATTTTTCTAAGTATTTTGTTTTGCAAAGAAAAAAAATAATATATGTGTCATGATATCGTGACACAAAAAGTGTCGTGATATCGCGACCAAAATAGGAGATAGAGAAGCAGCAGACAGAATGTCACGAAATCGTGACCAAAGCAGGGAAGCAAAGGCGTGGAGGACACAAGGTCACAAAATCGTGACATGTCACGATGAATGTCACGAAATCGTGACCAAAGCAGGGAAGCAAAGGCACGGAGGACCCAAGGTCACGAAATCATGACATGTCACGATTTCGTGACCAACGCAGGGAAGCAAAGGCACGGAGGACCGAAGGTCACGAAATCGTGACATGTCACGATTTCGCGACCAACGCAGGGAAGCAAAGGCGCGGAGGACCGAAGGTCACGAAATCGTGACATGTCACGATTTCGTGACCAACGCAGGGAAGCAAAGGCGCGAAGGACCGAAGGTCACAAAATCATGACATGTCACGATTTCGCGACCAACGCAAGGAGCAAAGGCGTGGAGGACGAAAGGTCACGAAATCATGACATGTCACGATTTCATGACCGAAACTAAAGAACAGAGGCACGATAGAAAAATGGCACGATATCACGACAAGTCACGATATCACGGCCAAAGCGAAAGCGAGAAGGCATGGAGGAAGGAATGTCACGATATCGCGACATGTCACGATATCGTGACGACCAGAACAGAGAGAGAAAGCACATAGAGAAATTGTCACGATATCGCGACCAAAAGAAAAACATGCACTCCAGGCTTTCATAAAGGCGTCCCTTCGTGCACGGCAAGTTAGCGGTAGTGAAGCAACAGTTTCAGAGGAAGATTCCAACAAGCATGTTGGCCACTCGCATAGGATATCTAGAGACGCATTTATAGCAACTAACAACAAAGCAGCAGTTCGAGAAGAAGATCCCGTTGGGTATGGCAGCCAGTCACGCACCTCACCCAGAGTCTCATCAATGCAACTTTCCAGTATTGTTCCAGGTGGCAATTGCAGATCGTGGGAAGTTTGAAAACACAGAGGATCGGGACCTCGATAAAAACCCAAGGATTGTAATGAGAAGGGGTTGGCAAAACGACAGATTGCTGTATATTCTTTGTAAATTCTTTCGAAGCTATTGGATAAGAAATTTGGCTCTTGTTATTCTTGTTTCCTGTCTTGTGCTAAGATCTGTTCTCCACCATTAACCCATCGACATCGATGAGGTCTATAGGCAGCTACATGTTGGTTCGTGTATAAGAGAAAGATGGTTAAACCTGGATCAAATCCATCGGTTGGTTTATCCTCTTTCACCGACCTACATGCATCTTCGTGATCCAAATGATCCTATGTTGCATTCGGTACATAGGGAGGATCCACTTATTCGTAGTCCTCACAAGGAAGAACCTTTTGTGCCTGTGCCATTAGAGCCATATAGTGGGTATGAGGATTGTGTAGATTTTGTAGAGGTCAATCTATGTTGTCCTAGAGATAAATTCCATTCCATAAACATGGTATCCATTGATTTGACCACTCCACTCTGCAATATAGCAGATCTTTCTAAACTGTTGTATCTTAACAAAGATGCTATCGACTGGGATCACACTGATTCACCCATTGAGCCTAAAAATTTCTTCCTCAATGAATAAATGTTGCAACCTTTCCATTTTGCACCAAGTTGTGCATATGATGTTTATCATTCCAAAAATACTTCCAACATGAAACCATTCAACTTGGCTGATGACATCCATTTGATTCCTACGCCTCACCATCTTGAGGAGGGATCGCATATGTTGGTAGAGGAAACCTTTGAGGTGGATATTAGTGATGATCCTACCATCACAAAGAAGGTTAAATTTGGAGAGAGTCTCACTCCAAATGAGCGGGCCACCCTCATCTCTCTGTTGAAAGAGAGACCAAATTTGTTTGCTTGGTTGTATAAGGATATGCCAGGTCTAGATCCAAAATTGGTTACTCATAACCTTTCGCTGGATTTTACGAAGAATTCGGTCAAGAAAAATCTTAGAAAAATGCATCCAATAATAGACTTAATGATGAAATATGAGCTATAAAAGCTGCTAGATGTGGAATTTGTGATTTCCATAGATTATCCAAAATGGGTGTCCAATATGGTACCCATGGGAAAACCCAATGGAAGAATCTATTTTTGTACGGATTTCAGAGACCTAAATAGGGCAACACCCAAAGATTCATTTTTGTTGCCTAATATTGATTCTCTCATTGATGCAACTACAGGTCACAAAATGCTCTCCTTAATGGACAATTTTTTTGGTTACAATCAAATTAGGATTAAACTCGAAGAGCAGCACAAAATCGTATTTATAACACCATGGGAAACATTTTTCTATAAAGTTATGCCATTCGGCCTAAAAAATGCTGGTGCCACATATCAGTGGGCCATGACATACATTTTTCATGACTATATGCACAAAATTCTTGAATATTATATTGATGACTTGTTAGCCAAGTCATTTCTATGAGAAGAGCATGTAGAGGTCTTAAGGAAAGTCTTCGATCACTTGATAGAGCACAACGTTAGGATGAATCCTAAGAAGTGTGTATTTGGCGTAACTTCTAGAAAATTACTAGGGTTCATCATCTCCAAGAGAGGCATCAAAGTAGATCTAGTGAATTTCAAGGCCATTTTGGAAATGTGTCCTTCCATAAATATTAAGGAATTAAGGAGCCTTCAGGGCAAGGTAGCCTCAATAAAGCGATTTATCATCCAACTATCAGATAAATATTGACCCATAAATCGACTGCTACATAAAGGTGTCCCATTCAACTAGGATGAGGACTACAAGGTAGGATTCACTGAGATAAAGTAATACCTAGCGATGTCGCGAGTGCTAGCTCCACCAAGGCCATAGGTGCCTTTTCTACTATATATATTGGAAACTGACTTTGCACAGGGAACCATGTTGGCCCAAAATAATGTGCAAGGCAAAGAGCAAGCCATATATTACATTAGTCAAACTTTGGTGAGCTATGACCTCGGGTATGCATATGTGGAAAAATTATGTTTAGTAGTAGTGTTCACTACAAAGAAATTACGACACTATATGCTAAGTCATACGATGTATATTATATCCAAACATAATCCTTTGCAGTACATGATAAGTAGGACTTATCATAATACACATACTATGAAGTCCATTAAGGGACAGGTTATAGCAGATCAATTAGCTGAGGCACCACTATCAAATAGTAGGCCTCTAATAATTGAGCTTTCGAACGATGCAGTCTTCGTCGTATCTGAAGCTCCTGAACCCTAAGAGCCAGAGAACAATGCTGATATGACTCAGTTCTTCGATAGTTCAAAGTGTGAACAAGGGGTGGTGCTAGAATAGTGTTCTTCATGCCGCAAGGAGCTCTAATGCCCTTATCATTCAAGTTGGATTTTTGTGTACCAATAATAATGCTGAGTATGAATCCCTATTGTTGGGCCTCCACATAGCCATCACCATAAATATTAAGATATTAAACATCTTTGGTGATTCCTTGCTCATAGTAAATCAAGTCAAGGGGATTTTTTAGTATTGGTGCCCCGTATTGAAAGCCTATAAAGATCTAGTTGACACATATTTTGCTAAACTAAAATGGTATGATATTGAGGCAATCCCTCGATCGTCAAATAGGTTTGCATATACCATGGCTTCTTTGGGATCTTTAATCCCTCAAAATCCATCTACTAATTTCACTACCATTCATGTCAAGATGCTCTCACATCTAGTAGTAGAGTGTGTAGCCTATGATAAAAGAGAATCAGTCAATATGATCAGTGTAGAACCACAAGTTGAATGGTTCTGTAGAGCTAAAGATTTTCTTAAGAAGGCACCCTGGGGGTCATTAACCTCTCAAATTCCTATGGGAAGTGGTACTACCATTCACCACAGGGTTATTTTCGAGTTTGCATTTGCAAAAATAAATATGTAGGGGGAGCAAGTCATCTTGGCAGTCGAACCTGAGATTTATCAAAATTAGAATCGCAAATTAAAGACTTCCTAAAGCTTAGTATAATCCCAGAGGGATTAACGCATGCTGCAAAGCACACATCTAAATAGAAAGTGAGCAAATATGTCTTAATGGGAGACATCATGTACTAACAAAACTATGATGGAGTCCTTCTTCATTGCTTAGAGCCCCAAGAGGCATCATGGGAAATTTTGCAATCCCATGACGGTATGTGTGATGGCCATTTTAGAGACATGGTCATCGTCAAGCACATCCTTTGAATGGGTTATTATTGGCCCACTATGGAGAAGGAGTGCAATGCGTATGTCAAGAAATGCATTAAATGCCAATATCATGCTAATCTTACACACTTGCCATCATAGGACTTATAACCCATTCAAGTTGCTTGGCCATTTGCTTAGTGGGTACTGGATCTTATAAGTAAGATCACCCCTCTGTCATCGGGCCAGAATACATTCATAATCATGGCTATTGAGTATTTTACAAAGTGGGTGGAAGAAATACCCTTAACAATGACAACTGGAGCTCGTATAGCAGAGTTTATACTAGAGCATATCATAAGTCATTTTGGGATTCCATCCAAAATAATATCGAATAATGGAACATCTTTCAAGAACAAAACTGTGAGAGCTTTGACATCTAAATATAGAATCAAACACAGTTTTGTGACTCCATATTATCTACAAGCAAACGGGCAAGCTGAAGCTTCAAATAAGATAGTGGTGGCCATCTTGAAAAATACGGTACAAGAAAACCATAAAGATTGGCACATCTAGTTGCCCCTTGCACTATGGGCTTACAAGACTAGTATTCGGATGCCCATTGGGGTAACACCGTTCTCACTAGTATATGGTGCAGAGGCAATTATACCCTTGGAATTATAAATTCAACACTGCACATCACATTGAAAGAGTTCATCGATGATGACACTCTATGACAAGCTCAATTGGATCAACTGATGCTACTTGATGAATGTCGCGTGAATGCCTTGGAGCATCTCCATGTTTATCAATTTAGGGATCTTATCTTGAAAGAAAACCAACAGAACTCTAATTTACCACCAGATATGCAAGACAAATTCATGGCTAATTGGCTAGGACCCTACATCATATCTAAAAATATTGGTTTGGGTACCTATCGCCTAATGTCACTAGGGGGTGTTGAAGAGCCTAAACCTCTCAACATCATCCATATTAAGATGTTTTATGCTTGAAGAGCATAGTAAAAGGCTTTGAGAGTTGCTTGTAACTGCTCGGTCATCCTAAAAATCTCCAAAAACTCTCATTGGTGGTTTTGTCAAGTCAAAAAGCTCCAAAGGCATCTGTAAGCCCTTTGGTCAACCTTAAAAGCTCTAAGGGTTTGCAAAATCGCTCGATCATCCCAAAAGGCTCCAAGGATTCTTGAAACCACTTGATCGTGTTAGTTAAAAGCCCTGAGGATTTGCATATAATCTCTCGGTCATCCTAAAAAGCTCCAAAGGCATCTGTTAGCCCTTTGGTCAAATGCAAAAGGCACCAAGAGTTTCTAAAAAACTACTTGGTCAACCCCAAAGGCTCTAAGGATTCTCAAAATCGCTTGGTCATCCCAAAACCCCAATGGTACCCATAATTCCTTTGGTCAATCCTAAAAGCTCCAAGGATTCTAAAAATTGCTTGGTTAGTCTAAAGGCTCTAGAGGCATGTACTCATCGTTTGGTCGATTATAAGGCTCAAAACCCATAAAAAAATAATAAAATCAATAAAATCCAAAAAAAATGGTAAAGCATAATCCAAAAACATTTGCATTTACATTTGAATTTTTTGCATTTTTATTTTGTATTCACACATGCATTTGCTGCATTACTGCATTGCATATAGGCATTCATCATCTGTTGCATTTCATAATATAAGGCATTGTGTTTGTCAGTCTTACAAACGACCCCATGTTTGTGTTTAATGATGAGGCCTGAAAATACCTCATTTTTACACTATGTTTGATATATAAAAACTGTCATATTATTAAGTTAAATGCCAAATAGTTGATTATAATATATATTTGTTAAGTGTTTGTATGATTTTATGTTAGGATCATTATATCTATATTTTTGACTATTTTCAGCATTTTGTGACTGCTTTTGCTTGATTAAGTAGCAAATAAAAATATGCATTTAAAATAGCCAAATATGGTATGCTGATATCCATTAACTTCACAATGGTTTATGAATGTTTTCTTGCCCTTCAAATTGTTTAAAGTCCACATTAAAGCCAAATTATTAGGATTGTCATAAATCTGAAAATCTAAAAAAAATAGCCATATAAAAATCAGCAAGCTGTCACTTTATAGGAACACCTTGAAGTTGTCAAGCAAAGCATGAGGATATGGATGGAATGAGTTCATAAGGACTACAAAATACATCTAACCTATTTAGAAGCATTCCCACATGGTCTAAATCGGTAGCAAGAGGGTATAATAGAACAGGGACAATTGTACAACACTGTTACACTATTTCAGCATGGTTACTTGGTGAATGAAGTGTATAAATTCAGTAACAACTTGATGTATTCCTTCATGTTGATATTTGAATAATTTTTCCATGTTCTAATTTGTTTGAATTTGTAAGAAATTCCAATATTTTACAACTATGCAATAGAGTTGGAAAATGCAGTAATTTACCATGTAAATTCTAGCAAGCTACCAATGAATGTCAAGACATGGAATTCACACATGGAGAGGAATGAAGGCTATTGCAATATGATCCTAAGGGCTAATCCACCTGAGAAATGTAGCTAAAATCACTTGAAGAGCACACAGTTGATCATTTTTAAGATCTTCAAATTGAACAGGTATCTTCGGATTGAGAAATATAGTCTCTTTGGATTGAGAAATATAGTCTCTTCGGATTGAGCCACTTAGCTCCGGATTGAGAACAAAAAGTTTTTTTTGACTTTTTGACTATTTTTTGATAGTGGAAAAATGGAAATAAGGTTGAGAAGGTTAAGGAAAAATATTCCCCAGCTTTCTTTGTCGTCCTTGCCATCCAAAGGCACCATTCAGAAAAAGATCAATTGATCTTTTTCTAGGATAAACCCAAAAATAACTGCAGCATAATAGAAAGTTGTTTGCAAGATAGAAATGACATATTCTGAAGTGGAGAAATATGTGTGAGATATTTCTAGACTCCTCCCACATACTCCCACCATTGAATATGCTTTCTAAGGGCCAATGACTACTACTACAACACAAACTATCCAAATTTACATTTATTTCAAATCCAAAATTATTGGCAAATCATTGTAAAGTAGGACATAGGCTGATTTGAGCATGCGATATGTTGTAAATATTTATATAAATAATATAGCTCCTTCCTTGGTTGACCTAGTTAGGAATTATAATAAAGGAGAGTTTTCAATAGTAGCAATTAGGACTGTACAGTAATTTTCTGTAATAGTTTTCAACATATTTTGTCATCAATAAAAGTGTAGTTATTTTATCATTTTTTGTTATGAGTGTTAATTAGTTAAGGAGTTTTTTACATCCTTCTAGATCAGGAAGTATGGGCCCACTTTTAGATCTAGAAGGAGGATTTTTATGGCAGGTTTTAATCTATAATTTTGCTGCAGACAAAATTAACAGATTACTTGTCAAGTTTACTTTTCTTGTTTTAAGTTTGTATAATGTTCTTTATGTTTTCTATTATGTTTGTGTACAAAATTTGTGTGTGTGTCAGCTGAAAAATTATATTAAGCATTTTTCCTTTGCTTTCCATGTTTTCTCTACTTTTCTATTTTAGCAACTTTCCATTTTCAACATATTTCATTTTGCTATCAATTCCTGTAGCAAAAGCTTGACGACCTTTTGTGGCAAGACATTGATAGGTGTTTTTAGCATAAGTTTCATTTACAAGAATCATTTCAATTATGCAATAGTAAATAGGTTTCAATTCTGCAAATGTAACTTAGGATTTCATTTAACAAAATTTAAATTCAACAATTTAAATTATGTTATTTTAATTCTGCAAAAGTAGATTAGAATTTCAATTTAGCAATTCCAATTCCTGCAATTGTAGTTAGATTTCAATTCCTACAACTTAGGATTTGTTTTTAGTTCTTGCAAGTTTCCATTCTATAGATTAGGTTTAGTGTGACATCAAAAGGCTAAACCAAATTTATCTCACCTAATAAATGCTTAAAATTTGAATGCCTGAATTGTACTCTACCCTAGCCTTCTATTGTAGACAGCCTTGGACACCACCATGGATTGATAAGATCTTTGAGATTTAATGATGTTATTAATGACAATGCATCATTTTGGCATCGTTTTCGGGGAACACGGTGTTGTTAGAGGGTAAAAGTAGCCCAATAATTGTTAATTATACTAAATTGTGAACTTTAGAGTAAAATCTGGATAAATTATTGGTATTAGTAATGATTTTTGGTAAATTGCATTTCAATCCATTTAGAAAACAAGCAACCACAGGGAGGTGATCTTTACACCTAGGGGTTAAATTTCTTATATTTGAAATTCTTGATAAAAATTGAAAGAATTCATCATCCTCATTATCAAGAAACATAATATCTCTTAGAGGAGCCATCTTCTAGTATTGCCATTTTTATATCCATATCATCAGGGTAGTATAAACAAATTTGTACTAGGTGTTGGGAAGACATCATGGCAGATATACAAGACTATCCCTTGAAAAAAACAATCATATCAGCTACCTGTAGCATTTGTTCATAGGGACATATCACTGATAAATGCCATTTACTTCCATAACTCAAAGATGCAAAATATGTTAGCGTACTACATACTTAGGTTATTACATTATTAGTGAGTTGTTAATGTTGTTGCAACTCCTACCTAAGTTGGCTAGTTAGCTCCATTGGTTATGGGCTAATCTAAGCCACTATTGTAGTATTTATACAATGTTTAATCAATGTTAATTTGTCTAAATTATTACATCGTATCAGAGCGGGTGTGAAGGACCTCACTTTGACTTGGAGGTTTGGTTCAACTTGCTCCTGGCTCATTCATAACCGGAGAGCGAGCACACTTGCGTGGGCTGTGCTAGATCTACTAGAATTGTGGTGCATGGGCTGAGCGGGTTGTCGAGGATCTCGTGACCTAAGTTGACCTAGGGTGAACAGTTGGATTAAACTCCTAGGTGACTGGATCACTTGACACAAGCACTATCTTGAATATGGATGAATAGACTGGACAATCGATCGAGACTTCTCTAGACGAACAGATTGGAAAGTCGATCGGGACTTGTGGAGGACTGAGATTGATCGAAGAACCAACTTGGTGACTGGACATGGAGCCACATGACTGGACATATCCTAGGGGACTTGACACCTGGTGACTAGACACAGAGTCACATGACTGGACATATCCTAGGGGACCTGACACTTACACAATCCTTGATGGCTTGGACCGGTCAGCAAGGGTAGGTGTGCCCTCCGTCGAATCCTACAATCGACATCTAAAACATAGACCAACCACGAATTGATCTATGGACACCTCTGACGTGACCTCGGGCACATTTCTTGAGGCATTGACATGGACACATGGCAAGTGCCACCTGGATAGGACACGGTTGGATGAAGGTGACACATGTTGGACTGGCCACGTGGAACTTGACTTGACCTACTGGACACACAAAGCTGACAAGGAACAAACTAGACTTGAACTTGACCAAAACTAGTGTTACACCGATAAGTGGCGCAATTAGAATACACGATGGATGATAGCATGCACGAGGGGTTGTTTCGGGTGGTAGAGTCTACCCGAAGGTAGACATTAACCAAGGTGAGGGTTTTGTTTTTTAAACCCCTGTATGCCTGACTGCACGTCCCATGTGGGACTAAAAGAAAACAAAGATTTTTTTTAATACCAATAGCTGCAAACGATGATTGGCATATCTGACCCTTGCAGTAGAGTCACGTAGCCCATCAAAGGTAGCTCAGCTAGAGAAGACACCAACCATCGAGTGGTGTAGCTCCCAAAACATTGTCGTGCTATGAGTAGAGGAGCCACCACCGAGTACTACCCGATGGAACACCAAAGTGAAGCAGTGCCACCCATGGAGAACAGCTCCAACCGGTGTGTCCTCTGCTCCCGCTGACTAGGAGCGGATAAGAGGGGACCTTCTCCCTTCAACTCCATGGGTAGTGATAGCCCGACTGGCTGAAAGCCAGGCACTAAGCTATTGTGAATCGGGCAGGTCTCGGGTTCCATACCTGTCGATTTCACAACAACAAAAAAAAGGTTAATTTTGTTAAACAATATTTTTAAGTTTTTCAATTTTTTTTAAATAATTTAATATTATTTTGTTTTTAAATCAATTTTTCATTTAATTGATTTTTAACACAATATATTTTATTATTCATTAAATTGGTTGATTAATTTAAAATTTTGCAACTTAAACATAAAAGACAAAGATTTCATAAATAGTAAATTCTATTTGTTTGAAGTCTTAAGTAATCAAAGGGGGAATTAAATTTTTCTCAAACTCAAGGGGGATTTTTTTTAAGTCCTATTTATTGCAAAATTGTAACCCTCAAATTTGAGTGCATTTGACAAATTGTCAAAAAATAGCAGTCATCCCACACAAACTTTTTTAGACTTCATAAATAGCACATTCCCGTGTTTGGAGTTCTTGAAATAAGAAGGGGGATTTTTTTTTGACATTTTTTGTGCTAATCTGCCTAAGAGGCAAATATTGTAATTTTTTTTTTACAAACCAGTAAAAAAAAGCCTTCTGGAGCGCCCATTTTGCACTGCCCCTTGGAACCCCGTATAGGGGAGATATATTTTTTTGCAAAATCAAGGGGGGAAGACTTATAAGGGTGAAGTGACCGACACCTTAGTCAAATTATTTTGCAAATTTTTATTGTAAAAGGTGCATTTTTGACAGAGATTGACACCTTAAGAATGGGTAGATCAAAGAAGAAAACTATCCCAAAACAAACTGATGATGTTGAAAAATCAGTTAAAGGTCCTTACTTTCCACCAGAGATGGAAGGAATGGATTTTTATGAGGATGAAAAATATTCTACACTATGCAATGGTGTAAAATCCATTCTCAAAGATTCTGAATATTCTGAATATCTTCAAAATAATGGTGTTCAAATCCCTATAGGCATCATAAGGGCAGTCTACATATCATTGCTTTCTCTTGATATTGCCCAACGTAAAATCTATAGGGACTTTAGTGAGGAAACAAAGGTCAAAATGGTTGATGATTGTAGTGACACAAGTGACCTTCAGCCCATGGTGGCAAATGCTTGTTGTGATACATGTGACCTTGAGCCCATGATGGCCAATGTTTGTTGTGATACAAGTGACCTCATGCATATGATGGCAGATATCAGTTGTAGCACAGGTGATCTCATCACAGTAGCAAATTTTTCTTGTGACACTAGTGAGTTAAAATCTGAACCTCCTAAAAATGAATTCCATACTCTCATCAATAGCGACAAATGCAATATTGTTAAAAGCATTGATGTAGATGATGAAATTGGGTGTTTTGAAAAACACACCAAAGGATTTGGTTCCAAAATGATGAAGAAAATGGGATTCAATGGTGAGAGATTAGGTAAATATGAACAAGGCATTAAATCTCCAATAATTCTAAGTGTCAAGGAAAAACATGAAGGCCTTGGCTATACTGGACATGCAAGTACCAATAATTCTATGTTTGTAAAACCTAAATCTCCTACAACTCCTAAAAAGCATTGTTGTAGTCACTATGGAAAGACAAGACATGTTGCAGCTAAGTGTTGGAGATTACATCCTTGTGATTCATGTGGATGTATGAATCACTCTTCTTCCAGTTGTTGGTACAAAGTGAAAATGGCCAAAAAGGTTCATATTGATTGTGGATGGACAAATTTCACACAATGGACCATGATGAAAGAAATGTTGTATGGCTTCTATCAAAAAGGTAAAACCTATGGTAGACCCCAAGGCAAATCTAGTGACAGACTGAGTGGCAGTCCCAGAGATAATGACCTAGAGATAGACCTAAAGACAGACCCAGAGACAAAGTTCTAGAGGCAGATCTACAAGCAGATCCAGAGGCAATGATCCAAAGGTAGATTCATAGGCAGATCTTGAGATAGACCCAAAGGTACAATTCCAGAGGTATGCTTAGAGCTAGAGCCAGACTCGAAGACAAAGCATGAGCCACCATTCTTTCATTTCTCTTCTTCTTCTTCACTGTATTGGGGTAGTTATATACTTTACCCAAATATTGTTGTATAGGGGGATGTTAGCATAGCTGGTAGTTATATTATTACCCAAATAATGTAATAATGGGGGATGTTAGCATACTACATACTTAGGTTATTACATTATTAGTGAGTTTTTAATGTTGTTGCAACTCCTACCTAAGTTGGCTAGTTAGCTCCATTGGTTACAGGCTAATCTAAGCCACTATTGTAGTATTTATACAATGTTTAATCAATGTTAATTTGTCTAAATTATTACAGTCTGGTCTAAATTCTTCTCAAGGGAGATCCCAAAAACAACAAATAGAGCAAGTAAAACCACTACCTCTAGCCCAACCTATGGTCAATCTAAATAATATAGGATAGGTAACCCCTGTCTATGTAAGTTGATTTAGTTTAAAAAAAAATTACAATAATTTTGCACAATCAAAATAGAAGTTTACAAGTTAACAGTGATCCTAGAGTTTTGTCATTATTGCTTAAATATTGTTAGGGTTTAATCGCACTAAACCCTAACCTAACAATTCTTAGCCTACATCAACAATAGTTGATCTCATTAGAGGTGATCCTACTTGACAAGTAGTTGATCTGCTAAAGTTGTACACTTCTTGTATTATTGTGCAAACCAAAAATACATCTTTTTTAGCCCAACCTATGATCAATATGAATAATACAAGATAGGCAACCCCTGTCTATGTAGCTGAATCTAGTAAAAAAAAACCCGTAGGAAATGTTATTGACTACAACAACATCCAACTGTGCTCAAATAAGAACTTACCTAAGCTTAAAGAGACAAAAATCAATGGAGATACACAAAAAACCTTTAGTCCAAACACACAAAAATTAGCCTTGGATAAAGGAGAAAAACTAGAAAAAATGCACCTAGAAAATTTACTTCCATTGAAATCCTTAGTAAGAAATTACAAAAGGGTAAATTATATCCTCCTAGGAATGAAATAAATTGAAGTGCAGCCAAGAAAATTCTTGAACATTATTAGCTGGCTGACTTATAAAAAAAAACAAAATTGTTGCTATTTTGAAACAATATTTCAATCCCTTTACATGGAATTACAAGGGTATATCAAGATTTTATCTTGATGTAAGCACTTAACATCTTTTGGGAATTGGTATTTAATTGTTTCAAGTATAGATTGACAAGATTTTGCAGACTAGGAGGCATGGACAACACTTGATTGAAGAAGTTTTTAGATATGGAGTAGTGTGTCTTTCTCTCATTGGTAATTCATGGAGGATGTTAGTGGTGAATGGACATTGCCTTCGAGTATACCATGCACCATTAACTAAGGAGGAGTTCTTGAAGGAGATTCCATTGGATGTACACATAATGGAAGATAATTTCTCTTCAATATTAGATTCAAAGTGATGATAAAAAGTTTGAAAAAAAAGAATACAAGAAAAGCAAAAAGAAGAATAGTATTTTTGTGAACTTCCTTCTTGGGTACAAGCAAGACAAGAAAAATTGAAAAAAAAAAAAAGAAGAAAAAAAGAGAGAAAAAAAAATTGCAGCAAAGGCATGTCCCACAAAATGGGGATACATGAGGACAAGCATCAATTTCAGCAAGGAAGAGGAACAATGAAGCCAATACTTCATTTCTAGTAATAAGGAGTTAAATTATGACATAAGCAGATTCTTACTACTCATCTAGAAAGGAAGGTTGCATCATTGTTACAAATTTCAATAGAAAAGATGGTGTTTTCATACAAATATTGACATGTTTTTGTAGAATAAGGATTTATTCATATCCAAATAAGAGTGAGAGATACTCTCTCTCATTGTAGCCTCATGAGAGATACTCTTTTATTAAGGCACTTAGAAGAAAAAAATGACAAAAGTTGGTTGAAAACCAGAAATGGCAGCCTCTTCTGATGAAAAAAAGAGATGAAAAAAAAGAGAAAAAAAATGAAAAAAAAAGAGAAAAAAAATGAATAATTTAGTAGTTAAAACCTCCTTGAGGCGCTTTTGAGTTGGCTTGCATGAAAACCAATTTTTCGGCATGCATTGCCTTATTGATCCACCCATCATTGTTCCACCATTGTACAAATCTCACACTTCTCATGTGTATATTTATGTTTTCAGATAGCTTGCTAACAATCATCAGAAGCAGCTTGTAAGGTGCATGATTAATTTTCAGGATAGTAAGGTATGTGTTTATTGCATTTAAGTCATAGTAAGTATTTAGAATTTAATGTATGATAATCGGTATTTGGCATAAACTATTCATACAATATTGGTAAGTTGAAAATGGAACATGATCAAAATGTCAAGAAACACCCCCTTTTGCCCTTAGTTGCATGAGAATTTCAAAACTATAAAAAAACCTAATTTTGGGACAGACATGGCATAAATTCTATCTCAATTAGTAGGGCAGGTTTTAGAAGTAGGACTACAAGTTTATCTCATAATTGGCTCATAAATTTGAGGAAGAAAATCTAGAAAATGCACCTAAAGATTCAGTTTTACTACTGTTGCAATAAAATAACAATATACAAAATGAAGAATAACATCTAAACAAAAGGATAGAGGGGATTTTTGATGTTATGGAAGGCTTATACACACTAGATATGGGCTCTCAATAGAATATGTAGATAATTTTTGCATATGAGGTCATTTCTGTATTTTTTTATGCATCTTCGAAATAAGCAGGATATCTTTGGAATGAGAAGAATATCTTTGAAATGAGCAGAAATTGTACCAGAATTACTAAAAATGCTGCAGAATAGCAAAAAAAGTAGGGTACATCAAATATTGAGGTTCCTAAGGCTATACTACATGTAAGTACATCCATCAAGCATTTCAAAATCAAACTTTTATCAATTTTGTTCAAAAGGTGCAAACAACAAGAATAGGCATTCAAGCTGAAATATTGTTAAGAACAGAAAATTCCACTAGTAGTAGTGCATTTGCCAAATATGGTTCCACAATAAGGCTATTGTAAGATGAGTCACATGATACCAAGTCTTTAAGAGGTACCTTGCAACACAAACTTGTAGAAGGGCAGAAAAAGAGTTAAAATTATAGTAATTGTAAAAATTGCAATATTGAAGGATGAAAGTGCAAAAGTAAAAAAGTTGCAAGTTGCAAATAAAAAAAATGCAAGAAAAAAACAAGCAGAATAAAAAAAAAAAATTGAAAAAAAAAAATTGCAAGGTTGTAGAAAAATGAAATACATGTGCTTAAAATTGCAAAATAGTTGGTATAGTGCAGCAAGGAGAAATTTATCAAGTAGCCAAGGGGAAAGGATATTTTTCACAAATATAAAACCAACATATTACTATGGCCTACTAGGATGCATGAGGGCATGCATCAGTTCAAGTTGGGGGAATGATGAGGCCTGAAAATGCCTCATTTTTACACTATGTTTGACATATAAAAACTATCATATTATTAAGTTAAATGCAAAATAGTTGATTAGAATATATATTTGTTAAGTGTTTGCATGATTTTATGTTAGGATCATTATATCTCTGTTTTTGACTATTTTTCAGCATTTTGTGACTGCTTTTACTTGATTAAGTAGCAAATAAAAATATGCATTTCAAATAGCCAAATGTGGTATGCTGATATCCATTAACTTCATAATGTTTTATGAATGTTTTCCTGCCCTTCAACTTGTTTGAAGTCCACATTGAAGCCAAACTATTAGGATTATCATAAATCTGAAAATCTAAAAAAAATAGCCATATAAAAATCAGCAAGCTGTCACTTTATAGGAACACCTTGAATTTGTCAAGCAAAGCATGAGGATATGGATGGAATGAGTTTAGAAGGACTACAGAAGACATCTAACCTATTTATAAGCATTCCCACATGGTCTAAATAGGCAGCAACAGGGTATAATAGAGTAGGGACAATTGTGCAGCATTGTTGCACTATTTCAACATGGTTACTTGGTGAATGAAGTGTATAAATTCAATAAAACTTGATGTACTCATTCATGTTGATATTTGAATAATTTTTCTATGTTATAATTTGTTTGAATTTTCAAGAAATGCCAATATTTTACAACTATGCAGCAGAGTTGGAAAATGCAGTAATTTACCATGTAAATTCCAGCAAGCTACCAATGAATGGCAAGACATGGAATTCACACATGGAGAGGAATAAAGGCTATTACAATATGATCCTGAGGGCTAATACACCTGAGAAATGTATCTAAAATCACTTGAAGAGCACATAGTTGGTCATTTATAAGATCCTTCGATTGAATAAGTATCTTCAAATTGAGAAATATAGTCTCTTCGGATTGAGCCACTTAGCTCCGGATTGAGAACATAAAGTTCTTTCTAAATTTTTGACTATTTTTTGATAGTGAAAAAATGAAAAGAAGTTTGATAAGATTAAGGGAAAATATCCCCCATATGTCTTTGTCGTCCTTGCCGTCCAAAGCCACCAATAATGAAAAAATATCAATTGATCCTCTTCTAGGATAAACCCAAAAATAACTACATGAGCATAATAGGAAGTTGTTTGCAAAATAGAAATGGCATATTCTAAAGTGGAGAAAGATGTGTGAGATATTTCTAGACTCCTCCCATGTACTACCACCACTAAAAATGCTTTCTAAGGGCCAATGAATACTACTGCAACACAAACTATCTAGATTTGCATTTATTTTAGATCCAGAATTATTGGCAAATCACTATAAAGTAGCACATAGGCTGATTTGAGCATGGGATATGTTGTAAATATTTATATAAATAACATAGCTCCATCCTTGGTTGAGCCAGTTAGGAATTAGAATAGAGGAGATTTTTCAATAGTAGCAATTAGGACTGTATAGTAATTTTCCATAACAGTTTTCAGCATGTTTTGTCATCAATAAAAGTGCAGTTATTTTATCATTTTCTGTTATGAGTGTTAATTAGTTAATGATTGATTTTCACCTCCTTATAGATCAAGAAGTATGGTCCCACTTTTAGATCTAGAAGGAGGATTTTTATTGTAAGTTTTAATCTATAATTTTGTTGTAGCATAATTAACAAATTACTTGTCAAGTTTACTTTTCTTGTTTTAAGTTTGTATAATGTTCTTTATGTTTTCTATTATGTTTGTGTATAGAATATGTGTGTGTGTCAGCTAAAAATTTATATTAAGCATTTTTCCTTTGCTTTCCATGTTTTCCCTACTTTTCTATTTTAGCAACTTTCAATTTTTAGCATATTTCATTTTACTATCAATTCCTGTAGCAGAAGTTTGACAACCTTTTGTGGTAGGGCATTGACAGGTTTTTTAGCATAAGTTTCATTTACAAGCATCATTTCAATTATGCAAGAGTAACTAGGTTTCAATTTTGCAAATGTAACTTAGGATTTCATTTTAGCAACATTTAAATTCAGCAATTTAAATTCTGTTATTTTAATTCTGCAAAAGTAGATTAGACTTTCAATTTAGCAATTCCAATTCTTGCAATTGTAGTTAGATTTCAATTTCTACAACTTAGAATTAGTTTTTAGTTCCTACAAGTTTCCATTCTACAAATTAGGTTTAGTGTGACACCAAAAGGCTAAACCAAATCTGTCTCACCCAATAAATGCTTGAAATTTGAATGCCTGAATTATACTCTACCCTAGCCTTCTATCTTAGATAGCCTTGGACACCACCCCGAATTGATAAGATATTTAAGATTTAATGATGTGCTTAATGAAAACACATCATTTAAATCATGCATCTCTACATTTATCATGATCCATCATTCATGTGAGTAATTGTGTTTTTCAACACAACCTATAATGTTGCTATGGATATATACTATTGTTTTTCGATCACTCAGTCATACCTAATGCTCTTATAAATAGTTGGTAGAAAGCTTGCTTTGCTTTTGTATCTAAGGTTCAATTAGTATAGCCCTTAGCATATCAAAATCCTAACACTAATAAAAAAATTAAATAATACTAATAAGGACTAGAGGAAGATGAAATACGTGAAGCAGGCTCAGGTATCCTGAAGTGAAAAGAGTTATTCTTGCTTATCCCTTTGTGCAAAAAATATGGAAAATGTTGGTAGTTGGAAAAAGGACAGGTTAGTTCTCTATTCATAATCCCTTGGTTATGATAAAATGAGCAATATCCCAAAGAGATATCCCACATCAATCCTCATGATTGATACCCTAGATCAATATCATAGATTGACTCCCCAGAGTGATATCCCATATTGATATCATAAGATCAATATTCTCAATCGATATACCAAAAATAGTTTTTTCCAAGTAAATCTCCCAAAGGGAAGTTTCTGAAGAAAATTATCAAATGTAAATGCCAAAAAGTGAAGATCAGAAAACAAGCTTAAATCAAAGTTCAAAGTGAAGTTCAAAAATGAAGATCAAATGAAGATCATAAATCAAAAGTTTGAGCGGAGATCAAATGAAGATCCAAAATCCAATTCGAAGAGAGATCAAATGAAGATCCAAAGATAGTTTAAAAAGAATATGGAATCGGCTCCCTTGCTTCACTACATATGAGCAAGTATCCTCAAAAATTGAAGGATAGAAAGGAATGAACCTAAATTCCTAGAATTGTCAGCACTACTGTACCTTACGCATGATGATATGTCTGATGCATTAGCATCTCGCTTATGAACAAGACCAATGTTTGAATGTGAAAAATCTAGCTTCAGGAGTCCTGCATTGCCTAGTGGCTTAGTCCAACTAAAATCTGAACTTAATATTGGATAAGACATTTGTGGAACCCCTAACTTAGCAATGGACTGAAAGAATCCTGCCTGACATCAGGGAACACTCGTGTCTTATCTTAAAATATTCATTTGCACACATAGGGATAATGAAAAGTTAGGGTCTATCCTAGCAAAATTCTTTTATCTTAAAAGCTTAGCATGGTTAGTATGCAAAGTCTAGTAGGGTGTTTGAGTCTCATGGAAAACCTCAAAAATTTCTCCCATAGCAACAAAATGTCAAAAATTGCAACCATATAAATCATCAAATTGAAAAGTATCAAATCCATGATACATTATTATATAAAGCACAATCAACATATAGGATAGATACTGGATGGATATTAGCAATAATATTTAGACGACCACTAACTATATCATGCACATTTTTCAAATTTGCAAAAGAAAATTGAATGACACATTATATCATTCGCATCATAAACATTGCATACCATTGCATTTCATATATGGGTGATTAATTGATTACATTCTTATATTAAGGATTTTCAATTATATTCATGATTTTTATACATTATGTGGTGTCATCCATTAGATTTATAAACATATTTGCATTCATTCCTTATGTTTTAAGTAATTAAAGCATACAGGTTCATTTACATTAGATTTACATCATGTAAATAAATCATCATTAATGCATGAAAATAAAGCAATATCAAATATGCGTTCAAAAAAGAACATCACATCCATATGCATCTATCATAAAAAAAGCAAATCTAAGCATCTAGATCACTACATATCATAATCATAAAGCAAATAGCTATCTAGTGCATGTCATACATACATCACATAATATAGCATCAGCATACCATAAGCATTGCATCCATGTGAATCACATAAACATAAAATTAAAAATAAATGAGTACACAATAATGAGCCATAATAATGATCATATCATATATAATGTATGTCTCAGAGTACATCAGGAGTACAAAAATACCCGCAGGCTTCAAATGTGTAGGTCCTCAACCATACACCAAAAATGAGATATATCAAAATGTATCCTACAACAATAGAGCTCTAGCTATGATCTGCTCCCCCTGTATCGAAGCTCTCGCCACCTCCCTCAATACTATGGTCAAGATCCTACTCGGCCTTCTACCCTACTATCTACTGTGGATCCTGCTGAGCACCCTGAGTACCACCTAGCTCGAAGATACCTAGCACTAATCCAACTACAACCTATGTAATAGGCACCTATGTCCATCGAGATCTATGGCTAGATACTAGAGAATACTGCCTTGCCTCCCTAGTCCTAGTATGACTACTGCCACCATGTGTACCAGAGGACCTATGAGTCCTCTCGCTCCGATGGGTACGATGGCTAGAGCTAGTAGTAGACTGTCTTATAGTCTGAGATCTAGTCTGCTGGGACTCTAGAGCATATAGATTATCAGGAACCTCTACACCTAGAATCTGAATATAGCTAGCTATCTGGTCCACCTGGCAACCTTGGATGCGTGCCTATCATTGGCACTCATCAAAAAACCCTATAGGCATTGAATCTCTACCATAGGATCCTGACCACCTGGTAGTATTACTGATGGTACTGCTGGAGGCCCCATAATCGCCTGAGAGGATGAGGGATCCCCTTTTGTACCCTGAGCAGATCCTACTCTGCCACTATTGCATCCCTCTATGCTAGTTCTAAGTCATGAGCATGGGTGAGCTTGCCAACCTGGGTCTTAACTGTAGTAGCTTGTGTTGTCAGACTAGCAATATACTACTCTACCTATTTCAATTAGCAATATCTATTGGTCAGCTATGCTTGCAAAAGTAGCGATAGTAGTGTCCCACTCCCTTTGCTACATTTGGAATCGCCCAAGCTAACTCTACAAGTTAGCCACCTATGCTAAGAGCAGTCCCTCTGCACTATCAAGAGGGACCTCACCCTCCTCAGGAGCATCCTCATCAGGGTCAACCTCAAGAACCTCCCTAGTGGTAGCCTCTATGCCCCAGCTGCCATCTGTTCACTGGCACACATTGCACCCATCAGGATCTACCTCTACTTTGACCTGATCTATCGCTCAGCCTAGAGGCCCTGTCTTGTACCAATGAAACATAGACCACCACCCATCATACTCTACCATGGTCACAACTTGATCAACCCCAGTTTCTTGGAAGTCATCGGGAGCATCCCTTAGAGCCAAATACTAAATCCATGGTAGATCCCTCTCTAAATCCAGGCACCTATAAGCGAATGGGATCTCCGGGATGTCCTGCACCATGCCGAAATACCATAGGACATGAGAGAAAAATAGGTACTCTTGAATCTCGGCCTTCCAGTTGAGTAACCATCTACCCCAATGAGATTATAGAAGTCGCTCATCAGCTTTAGTCTAGTCAGGACACTCCATGTAGGGCTACCACTCGATATCATCTAGCCAGAGTCTTGCAAACTGGGTAATGTAATTCTAGACGTCGCCATCATGGGTCCTACTATAGAAGACCTCCTCCTCTCGAGGCTAGCAGGCAGCATAGCACTGATGATAATCATCGATCTTTATGATGTGTATGGGTAGCTCCCTAGGATGCTCTATCCTAATATGCTACCATCCCCAAATCTATAGAAGAAGACTACAACTAATCCCCAAATGACTTTGGTTAGTGATATAATATAGCTCATGGTATAGTTAAGCCAATAGAGTGCTCCCCTAGACTAGGAGCAATGGCTGGCAGATAGAGCTATGCATAACTCTACGTAAAATAACTAAGAGATTCTAGGTAATCCTCGTGCTCAAGGATTATGAAAGCACATATTGCACCACCAGGTCCATGAAAATGGCCTCACACATGGAGAAGATATTCTTCCCCTACCAATAGCCAATATGGACCCCTCTATGGTTAATGGCTCACTGAGCCTCCTCACTCCGAGCACCAAAGATAACATCGAATATGGACTCCCTAGAACCAAAGGTCGAGGAGACATTGGCCTCACCATCAATGGGGATCCTAAAGATCCTATAAACATCCTCTAATGTCATTATCATTTTACCTATAGGTAGGTGAAACATGTTGGTCCGCACATTCCAGTGTCGGGCCAACGCAGTCAAATAGGATTGATCTACCCTGATAGTGGGTAGATCTAGTACGTATCCAAAGCTGATAGCTCCAAACCACTCTTGCTCACCATCAGTGAGCTCTCTATGGAGAGTCTTCAAAATGTCAGGCTCTCACGCTCTAGAGGTCAATATTTAAAATAAATATCATGATATGAGGAAAAAGCTAACTAAAACAAGCAAAACCATTTAAAAAATGACCTAAAAATCAACAAAATAGTAAAAAACTGATAAAATTTCAAAAACATGTCATCATGTAGGCCTAAAAATCAAAATTTGTCAATCAAACAGGTCAGAAATGCATTAAATAACATTAATTGCCTCTAAAAATTTAGAAAAATTAAAAATTTTGCAAATTTTTCCTAAAGTTGGCGAACCGCGAGTCAACCCTGTGGAACGCATGCGGTCAAAAATTGACCATTGGGATTTTGAATACAGACCATAGCTGGTAGATGGGGTCCTCTATTGACCAATTGGGAACCATGACTGGTACCTCCAGTCTCCACTTGAGATCTGATCGGGTGCGATACCATGGCCAAAAATGTAAAAAAATTAAATCTAAGCTACCCTAGCCTAATATGAGGTTCATTACCAGCAGTTTAGTGCAATTGATTTTCCAATTTCTTAATTGGGTTCATTTTAACTGGTAATGGATGTGAGGTCTTGGTTTTTGAGTTACCTTGCCCTCGCCTCATCCCCCGTGGCTAGAAGATGCTTGCTCGTGCCCTACCATCATGTTGTGAGTCTATGTATGGGTAAAGTATGGGAGGTTGCAGGTTAGTTTTATTAACTATCACTATCAGAGCTCTAGTTTGCAGGTCGATATCAGGGAATAATGAGAGTAATTTTAAATTTGAGCATTTTATAGGCTTCTCATGTTTTGTGTGGACCGCAAGCCCTAGCCGTGGTTCCCAAATTTGTAAATGGGAACCATAGACCCTAGCCACGGTTTGCAAATGGTAGGCAATTTTGTAAAATACCACCATGGGAAGGGCCAAAAATATAAATTAATACCTCCCATTGGGTTAGAACTCAATAAAAGCAAACTAATTTGGAAATTTGGTGATAATCAAGCATCGGGATCCAATTAAAAATAAAAAATTTGGCTGAGATTATAAAGTACATTCAACCGAGGTCGTCACTATGACAATCCTTTCATGGAGCAATGCACCTCCTAGCCAAATAAATAAGCTCAATGCATAATTCAAAACATAAAAAAAAATCAAATAAATTAAAACACCAAATGCGCCTTGTATTTAGTAATTTACCCTATACACTTGGCGGTTGCAGCGACTTACGTCCGACAAGATGAGTAAATTACCATAAGGAAATTTGGGGAAAAAATTATCATCATTGATCTGATATACTTTTTTTCAATCCCTAAGAAGGCCTTCACGGCCGGAATGCTCCATGGGAATGAGGCGTTGCATGCAATTTCTTCTATGACCTCTTTTTCAGCAAATCATCGATAATTTGATTCAACATAAATCTGATTGGATTTGTATCAAATCGATTCCCTAAGATGGCTATTGTAGCCTGGCTGATCCATGGGATAGAAGCATGTAAATACTATTAAAATTTGGAATCAAAAGCTGAACTAGTCCTAGCCAAGGTATTAATTTGCTCAAATCTAAATTTGTTCAGATCATCCATGGTGGTCAAGTGACATCGTCGCTTTATTCATTGTCATTATCCTCATCGACTCGTCACTTGAGGGGGTAGTCATAATATCAAATCATAATCAAAATAAATAGAAGATCTCGGAGATCATAGATCCCTTGATCTTGTCAAAATTACGTTCATCCTTGCGAATCATTGTCAACAACTATCATAAGCTTACCCATTTGCTTGGGGTAAATAGAAAATATGATTTTGCTTGTTTTTCTCTGCCTTTCGGATCTATGGGTCAGAAGATACCTATGGAATGCACAATTGCACCAAATGAGATGAGAAGGGCACAAGATTTTCAAGTTTAAGCCTCCAAAGAGTTGGAAGCAATGATTCTAGGATGCGCATCCTTTAGCAGGACCTAGGGTATCTAATGTTTGATCTAACTAATGATCATCATAGAACCTTTAACATCATTTTAGGAGGTCTGTTTTTGCTCAGCATTGTTTGATCTCACAATGCATCTTAAAAGAGGCATATGTAGATACCTAAAATGTGTCATGTCGAGGGCAACTACTCATATGGAAATGCTACAAGATCATATGGAAGATCTTGAACATAATCCAAGATAAAGCAATGGTTTAAACCACTCAATTTGGGCTCCTTGGCCTAATTAGTCTGAACCATAGCCCAGACCTATGGTTAATATATGAACCATGGCTAAGAACTGTGGTTTGTAGTCTAGACCGTAGTTGTGACTTGCGGTCTTAATTAAAGTTTTGTTGGCCTTCAATCTGAGCCAAATCAATTGCAATGGCCATTGGATCTAGAAGAATGTGGTTAATGGATGGAATATTCTAGAGGCTTCCATTCCAACTATCCTAACCACCTCTTCTTGATATTGGATTCTCTATGAAGCCACCCCCAGTCCTAGGGCATCCTATAAATACCCCCTCCAAATGGGGAGAGAGATATATATGATTTGTATAGTGAAGCGCTGATGAATTATCGAGTGAGTGTGAATTGATCAAGTGATTAGTGAAGCCCTGTCATATTGCATACTAAATTTGTGCATTCGAAGGCCACTTTGCTATTCATCCAATGATCAATTTGCCATGGAAGTTCTAGGAGCCTAGGAGGATCAAGAAACACAAATTTGGGCAAACGAAGGTCCATCACAATGATTCAACTGCCAAACCTATTAGGAAACTAAAGGCGACCCTTGAACATCAATTGGATAATGAGGTTAATCCCACTACCCTTGGAATTGAGGGAAAGCCTATCAGAGTGCTAACCACAGCTATCAGCTATGATTTATAGTACAGACCATGCACAAAATTTGCGATTTGCAGCAGAGGTATAACCACCTTCCTATTTTCATTTATGTCCATATAATTAGGTTAGATTAGTTGTTTTTATGGTTTAATAGCATTTTAGTAGACTTCTAACCATAGAATTAGGTTAGATTTACTTCTTATGTTTATGCTTCAATTAGGACCTAAATGGTTTCTTTATGCATGTTTATGCTTCATTTTCTATATTTGATCCATGCATAGTATAGTTGTTACTTTCCTTTATGTTATTACATGAATCTTGATTCACTTTGTATAGCTTAGAAGCATTCTTTACGTTTTCTTGATTATGCATGTTAATGGTGTCATTATGCAATTTACCTAAAAGGGCCTCATCATGAGAAGTTGCCTATATTTTTGACATTCTTGTGTTGTTTCTTGACCGTAGAGAACCATTTCAAAGGAGATAAAACTATCAAGTTCCTTACCAATCACAAAGAAGAGGGCACCTCCACCCTAGAGTAGTTCGTGCAATTCTGAAAGACATTTGGAAATCACACCTACCCTTAAGAGGGAAAACAATTGAGCACTCCTATTGTAATATTGTATCAAAATGAATATCCCTAAGAGGGATGTACTTGTAATTGGGTTTTGACTTCAAATATAATGGAATAAAGCATTTTATTTCTTGTTTCATTTGTTGTCAATTTTGTTTTCTTGTATGCATGCTATATTTTATCATTCATTGCAATAGGATACACCATCGGGTGTGACCCTTTTTGGTGGTTACAGGTTGTTGCTGGTAAGAAGTAATCCTTTGAGGTCTAAGATCTCAATACCATTGTTGGTATCCATCTTCCACCCCTAAATCATCCTCCATAGGGGTCACCAATAGGGGGTCATCCTCATTAGCCTCTATAAACTGTGTGATGTCAGGATCACCACCTAAAACTAGTGAATCTCTCATCACCCATCAAAACCAAATGTTACTTAACTTTGGTATACCTTGCACTAGTCTAAACTAATGTCACACCCAATAAAAATGGTATAGCTCCACCTCTACCTTCTTAAATCATAGCCATTGAATCCATCATACCTAACCCAACTCTATATGGTCCTCATACCAATATAGATACATCCACCAGGGTCTCCATGTGATCCACCAAGGATGTAAGTCATCTATCACATACCTAGCTATATCTAACCCACTACCTAGCCCTCTCCCTCCCATTGAGGGTGCCCATTGATATGCAGCCAGGAATCATGCATATACATATCATTGTGGCAATCTATTGAGTCTCCTCACTGCTATATATTTTCAACTCCATACTTGAAGCAGGATAGTGAGAAAAATGTAGTTGTGTTGCTTGTACATGACATTGTATAATATCCTTTACAAATGGTATAATACAAATAGACCCCATGAAAATCACATCTCGGTATTTCTCATCTTAGCCACAACCCTAGCAAGAGCCCACTATAGATGTCACCTGATCATATGAAAATCTAGTAGCTTGACAACAATCCCACTTAGCACCATGATCAATGTAGAGATACCATCTATCTCTACCATGCGCTCCACACTGATGCCACTTAATTCAATTGAAAATGCTATATATTTGATCAATATCTCTAAGGCTTGTACCTATACTAGAGATTGATACACAATCTTCCCTCTTATGGGGATCTAGAGAATTTTCCATACATCCTCCAAGGTCATGATCATCTCTCTCATAGGAAACAAGAATGTGGATGATCTCAAATACCTTCTCTCTATTAGTGCTATCAATAATTTCATGTTTTCTAACACTCTAGGCATCTCTACCAAATCAAGAAGCCCAACCTACTACATCAAATCTCTCTCTGTGCCATCAAGAGCCCTCATATGATCTACAAAATATCTACATCACCATTTCCAATTCTTGAGAGTACCATACTATAATACAAATATCAAAATTACACATCATCAGTCCTTCATGGTCATAAAAAATTGAATCATTAAAAAAGTTAGGATCAAATTGTAAAATAATAGTAGAAAGATCAAATTAGCGGGTTCTCCACAAATTCATAGATTTTTCATGAATTTGCATCATCAATCATGAATTTGTTGCATCGAATGCACCTTGTGAATTCATCAAGGTTTTGTAAATTCATGAAACCCTAGAGAGGTGAATTTGTGAGTCATGAATTTATTGTGTAGCTATGAATTCACATGGATGGTTGCATGTGGAAAAATTTCCAAATTCTTTGGACAAATCCAACAAAAAATAAAAAATAGTTAAAAATAAAAATTCATGCTTACCCATATCCTCGGCTCGACTTCGTCATCGTTCTTTCACACATAATATTTCCTATGATTTGGAAGCTCCATTTTTTCTAGAGCTCTAAATCAAGATATCGTGTAGTGAAAATGAATTAGGGTTTTACCCCATATCATCATTTTAAGCCCCTTATTTTTCTTCCATTTTTTACATTTTTCTTTTTTACCACATCATTTCAAGTTTCACGAGGAATGTTATATCCCTCCTAAAACTTGAGGGGGAAACCTAACTAGAAAAAAAATTAATAATAATTTTATGCATTAATTTGCATGCCAAAAAAAAGTCCAATGACATTTTCACACTAACCTTTTGTCTGAAACTATCCATCCTTTTTCACCCATTTCAGCATGTCATCATTTTTTCTCAAGCATCTACATCTTTATTTGATGCTTTCATTGCTCATAAATGCACCAAAGAGGGGGAAAATTTTAGAAAAAGAATTTTGAATCATGTCATAATTCCCTAACCCTCCCGACACATGTAAGCTCACCCCTCATCAGTCCACATTTTTTCCTCATGCCACCGTAACTGTTTGCTAACCACCATGTGCTTTTTTCTCTATTTTTAGAAAATCCATGGGTGCCAAAACTGAACCATGAATTTGCTAAAATAGTAAACCTATTAGTCGCTTGGATGCCATTGTGATTCAGCACAAAATTGGTTGAATACCACACCTTTCATGAATTTATGACAGTGTTTCCTACCCTCGAATTTGCCTAGATTGGGAATTTTCCCAAATATTCCAACAAATCCAAATTTCCCCCTCGAATAGCACATATCTAGGTTATATTTCACCGATCAAAGCCTTTAAAATCAATAGTCAACCTCCCAATAGGGGCTAATGGTCATTTGAGTAAATTAATGCTGAATTGGAGAGCAAAAACTTGTGAATTATTGTGAGAACTTTGAGGACTAGCCACTTTGATGCAGGTTGAGAGACAAAAGCAAGTTTTTCGTTGATTGGAGAATGATCTTGAAGCTTGCTTCGTTGTTGCTAGGATTTACATTGATACCATAACTAATTTCAACCATAAATGATCAAATCAACAATACCTCCACTATGAGAAAATTATTTTACAATTATCTTAACTTCATCATTTCATTTTATGCATCTGCATTTTGCATTTAACACATTTTTACGAATCATGGATAGCATGAATTTGACTTGCCAACCATGAATTCACTTTCTAGCTAAGAATTCACATAGTTATAGGCTTGGGGGTAAATATTTGCTTCTAGATCCATTATTTCATTTGCACATTACATCTTGATCATCTTGCATTTCACAACACTCTAATTTTTACATTGTTTCATTGTTTCATTTTAGTTTTTCATCTATTTACAAGTAGATTTATAATTTCCATATTTTTATGCATGGTTTATTAAAGAGACCAAGGGGATTTGATTGATGCACTACTAAGATCCATCACATAGTCTCTTCAGTAGATCCCCAAACACTGATTGTAATTTCCAGTGTTTCTATGTGATTAATTGTAGGATTTTTACAAATTTGCACCATCAACCACGAATTCACAAGACTAGTCTGGAATTTGCTCTGCTCAAATGTTCGATTCAAGTAGATTGTCAATCTGATATGTTTTGATCACATCTCTTTGTTTTATATAGGTTCCATATTTTTTTATCTATAGATCATTTTGAAAACATAAGAAAATACAAAAAATAAAAAAGAAGAATGTACTACATTTAGTTTAGAGGTTGCTTGTGTGCTTGTTCTCAAGAAAAACTAAATTGTACATAGCCTAGTATTAGATGCATTTTGTTCCAAATCTAGATGCTTGCAAGTAAAAGAACTTATTCAAACATACACCTTAGCTAAACATAGAAATGGTCTTTAAATATTTTTTGGTGAACCCTAGATCTATCCAACCATTCACCAAAGGAGGTATATTACAAGATACCCCTCATATCGAGGTGTAGACTCCAAATGATCCATCCCATTTTTAGACATGGATCTATTAGCCTTAGCAAAAGAGGTGCAAAATTTGTATCCTACACTATTACTGGTGTTGGTAGACTCTATAATTATTATTACTGACTTCTACCTGACTATTGTTGATAGACATATTGTGACTGTTATTCTCTCCATAATTTTTTGTCATTTGTTTATGTCAAGTTAATTTTGGGATAGTGTAGTCTCCTTAGTATGCTCATTTTTTGTGATGTATTTTTTTGACATGCAAGATAAATAAAAATAGAATACTCTAAGCCAAGGTGTGTGTACTTCCCAGAGACTCTCTATTATAATGTAGTAACAAATGATAGTTCTTGGACCAATATTTTAGTTCACTAATAAAGGAGGATTCCATTGATACCCTTAAACATTGTAGAGGGGGAAAACTACCCTACCATGTACAATTCCCAAAAGTTGGATCCACAAGAGAGAAGCCTTATGGGGTGAACCATGGGGGTATGTTGTTCTCTACACTCGGTGCTAGGGAGGAAGGGTTCACCAGGAATGGTTTAAGGACTCGCTCCAAGTCCTCTGGAATTTTGGGAATGTTTGATGTGTTTAGTTAAAAGCAATCACCTGAATTTGGCCTTTCTAGATCTATGCTATGAAAGATAAAGGACAATGCAAAAATACAAAATGCAAGAATACAAGAGCTAACCCTAGAATGATTCTTTCTTTGAATGCTTTCTAACCTAGGATTTTAAATAAACAATATTTAAGCAAGGGCTCAAGAAAGAATGCACAAACAAAATTAACCCTAGATGCACACTATATGTTGTTATCTTTTAAATGCCTAGAAATTAATATAAAATCAGATCTAGGGTTTTAAACCAGAAATATAAGCACTCAACAAACAACCTATAGTTTAATGGGAACACTTATCTTAACCGGTGGTTGATCCAAGCTTTCATCCTCTTATCCAATGATATCAACAATTCTTGTTCCTACAAGATAACTTAAGAAACACTTGAAAATATGATTAGCGTTAGGGGGCCTACTTAGGCCATTGTACAATAATTCTTGGAGGTGCAACAATCAAGCCCCCTAGGTCCTTTTAGATGACCTTTAAGAATAGAAGCAAAAATTGACCTTTGGATATTAATCATAAAACAATAGTGCAACAGAATACAAACAAAATACAAAGTATGCAACTATGATCAAAATGCAGTCTAAGATGCTATCATGCAATTAGAAATATCAAATTACCCCTAGATTGACTCTAGGTGAAATCACGCTCCTCAGAGAGCTGGTGCGATAATGTAGAAGATAAAGTCATGCCCCATCTAGATCGGGCATGATTTCACCTCTGTAGAAAAGAAGCCCTAAGTTTGGGCCTACGAGGTCATGCCCCATTAATACCTAGCGTGACTTCACCTGAGATGCAAGGAAAATAAAAATAGAAATGCAAAATGCAATGCAGACATCTTAAACCAAATGAAAACACCTAGTGAATGGCGTAGAAGCAGGTAGAAGGGTCGAGACCTCCGAGTAGTTGATCTCTCCTTCGGGCTATGACATGAATCCACCAGAGCGAACAACAAATCAAATCAATGCAATAGAAGATAAAATTCACACTTAGGAGTTAGCTTGCTTGTAGGAGAAAAGGAAGTAGATAGAAAACAATTGTGAGCATGTTAGAATAATCGCATGTAAAAATCATCAAATCGTGTCTCTTAAAATGAGAGATTAAACCCTCCTTTTATAGTGAGTTTGAAGGTAAAAAGAGTGGGAAAAACCTAGGAAGGTCGATGCCAAAACATGCCAACTAGAAGAATTAGGGTTTCTATGGGAGAAACCCTAAAAAGGTGAAATCATGCCCTATCTCGATCGATTGCGATTTTACCTATGTGAAGTCGCACCCCATATTAACCGGGTGTGATTTCGCATAGAGGAGAAAAAAAGGAAAAACAAAGGGAAAGGGGCCTATCCCATGCCTTGGGCAAGTGTTGGAGGCCTCTTAGAGGGTTCAAGGAAGATTGCCCACTAAAGTGGGTCAATTTTTTATGTCTACATTTTTCCCCCTCTTTGACGCATTTATGGCCTAATAAATGTGTCAAAGAAGAGATGTAAACACACACTCAAACAAGAAACAACAAGCAAAAATGGGGTAGCTGGTTTAGAAGAAAGGGATGGTGCAAAAATGGTGTCATTTCAGACACTTTCTTGTTTTACATGTAAATCGAGGCATTAGGGACTTTAATGCCTCTATAGGTTAGGGTGCCCCCTCAAGTTTTGTGAGGGAGAAATTCCTCATAAAAACTTGAAAAGGTAGACATAGAAGAAGAGAGAGAAAAAATGAAAAATGAAGAAAAAGAGGGCAAAAGAAGTAGGGTTAAAAGTGAAAAAGGGTAAAACCCTAATTCATTTTCACCATGTGAAGGAGGAAAAGAGAGCTCTGGGGAAAAATGGTGATGGTGCTACTGGTGCACCATTCAATGATTGCGAGAGGTGAGGCCGATGCAGAGGTGGACCGAGCATAGGTAGACCCAAAAACCATCACTTTTATGCAAATTTTTGTTTGTTTGATTTGCATGTTTTTCTAGATTTAAGGGTTTTTTGGAAATTCATCATCATGAAGGGTGATGATTTTTGTGCTCGATCGAGGCATGAATTCATAGCCTATCCATGATTTTACCCTGGTTGAAACACTATGAAATCACATATTTTAAATAAGAGGCATGATTTCACTCTGGAGAAATCATGCACCCAAAAAATGGGTGCAATTTCATGAAAGGGAAAGAAAGAAAAAAGAAAAGGAAAAAAAGAAAAAAAAGAAGAAGAAGGAAAGGCAAGCAAGCTAAGAAAATACTCAATTTTATATTATTTTTATTATGATTTTATTAAATTTATGAGACTGATAAATTTTATTTCTTTTTGTGGATGCAGCTCGGTGTACTCGAGAGTCGGGAGTGGCGAGCAGGCTCACTAGAGGTGGAGCTAGATGCACTAGGGCAATGGAGATGGCTCGACTAGAGGTGGTGGGGCTAGACCACCTAGCGAGGATGCCTCACATTGAGATAGATAGGGCTTTGTTGATAGCCCTAGCAGAGAGATGGTACCCAAAGTCATCTACCTTTCAGTTACCAATAGGGAGCTGACTATCACACTAGAGGATGTGTGGTAGATTTTATGCATTCCCATCAGGGGAGCATTATTTTATAGGGCATGAGGATGGCCAACCACTCTTCAATGATTTTTAGGAGGCTGGGCCCACCAGGTGCGAGAGAGCACCATTGTAGTCGATGATCTGGTGGGTAGATATGGGGTAGACCCACTGATGATCATGCTCTATGGGGTGGTGGTGGGGCTACTGATGTGCCATACTAGTAGGTAACATCTACCATGGGCCATGGTAGGAGTAGTGGTAGACATGCGAGACTAGGGAGTGAGGTTCGCATGGGGCCCATATGTATTGGCCTATTTGTATAGGATGTTGTATAACATCGTGTACAAGTGATGTATATGGTTAGTTTGTATGAATTTGCTCTAGGTGTGGTGTTGGGAGCACATAGCGGTTTAGGCCACATGCACTACTAGGTCCACTACCTAGTTCAGAGTGGCTAATAACATATAGGTGGTCGAGGTCCCTTGAGAGGTCCATGAGGGCCTATGCTAGGAACCTACCACTAGCTAGGTGGGTGATCGATGAGCTTCGAGAGGTGAATATCATCTGGTGACCATGGTATCTTCACCTTGGATGGGCTGAGGATAGGGTGGAGCTAGCTAGGGTGAGGAGGATGAGATGGCTGATGATAGAGAAGGGGGAGCTAGAGGTCTTCCGATTTGATAGAGTCTTGAGGTAGTTCAATATTTTGTAGGGAGTCTTAGACTTGGGGACTACTAGTATTAGAGGGTATACCAGGATCCAATAGGGGTCGAAGGTGAGCCAAACCTCACTAGGTGGGTCGAGGAGGACTTGGATGATCCTCCTTATGTTGACCTGAGAGTAGATGATGTAGGAGTGGCTGTCGGGTATAGGTGGTGGTATAGAGGAGTTGTGCTCTAGAGGATCTCCTCGCCTATCTCGATATAGAGGCACTAGGTCATGAGCCTAGGCATGCAATGGGATTTTTGAGAGGTTGCTCATCGAGCCATGAAGAGGGTATAGTAGGGTCCTATAGACCCAAGATAGAGGTAGACATATGCCTAGATTGTGTTGGTGGTGGAGGCCACCAACTCTGTAGGAGTTAGGGAGGTAGGGACATTGAGAGTTGCCCCCATAGAGGCTAGGAGGCTATAGGGTGGAGATCCTAGAGAGGCCTTGACATCTATAGTAGTGGTTGGCTAGGACTAGGGGTGAGGAGAGATAGAGGAGCTATGAGTGTAGGTAGTGACTCTATAGGGGCATATGACCTAGATCCAGGAGGATAGGGCCAGGAGGCTAGAGGTACTACGAAGCTCATTGAGTGTCATAGAGATAGAGAGAGATGCAACTTGGGTGAAGGTTGATAGAATCCTAGGGGAGGTGACCCATCTGGATGAGGAGCATCAGAGGGCTAGGGCTAAGGGGATGGCTATCATCGGGAGCAGCCAAGTGGGTGATGGAGCCCAACTCTTACAGGTGGAGCTAGAAGGATAGGAGAGAGGTTGGAGGTAGCTATTCAATGGGCTACATTTTTTGAGATAGTGTACTATGCAATGGTCTTGATGGAGTGGAGGATGCCACTCCCTCTATCCCTCCAGTCGGCTAGTAGGTCATGATCTCGATCCTAGATAGTGTCAGCTACATAGTTTATGGGCATGCAGCAGCCTAGGCTACCTCCTCCTTAGGGTGGGTCAGAGGGAGTAGGCTCCTAGAGCTAGGGCTAGGGATTAGGATGATGCACTAATTTTGGATTATGGTGTGCATCCCTAGGTTGAGTGTACCGAGTCTAGATTGTGGTACACCAACCAGACACTAAGTTGTATCTCTTTTTATCTCGAGTAATACAGAGCTGCTCCTTTATTTTACTTTATGTGTTATACATGTATGATGATTTAATTTATTTTGTTCATTACTTTATGTTTCATGTTTTATGTATGCAAAAACTATCTTAATGCAAAACTACATGAAATGCATGGATGAAAAAGAAAGAAGAAGAAATACGAAGAAGAAAGAAGAAGGAGAAGGAAGAAAGAAGAAGAAGAAGAAGAAGAAGAAGAGAAGAAAAAGAAAGGAAGAAGAAGAAGAAGAAGGAGAAGAAGAAGATCCAAAGGTCAACCATCTAAAATAGAGAAGGATGAGCGATTCACAATATAAAACTAGCATAGGTTGCAAGGAACTAGTGTAGTTAAATACTATGGATCATACCAGAAAAGAAGGGCTAAACCTGCTATGGGCCTAGCACTTGCTTGTGGTGCAAAAATGTTTAGATTCTGACCCACTATGGGTGGTTGCTCCCTTATTGATTATTGTGAGGTGATTACCCGCTAGGATGTATGTCGAGGTCTACTGATACCGACCAAGGAGCTTATCCTGTAATGGGGTGTTGAGCCTATTGATTCAAAAGAGAGTATGACCCGATAGAAGATCATAGATGATGTAATACCCACTAGGATGTACAAGTATCCCATGTGGGGTGTAGTATGAAATTTTGCAAGTGCTATCCTAGATAGGGGTTTTGAGAATACAAAGGACACTGTGAGTGTGTGCTAGTGTGAAAAAGAGGTCGAAGAGGAAAATAAAATAAAGTTGTGTCTTTACAAGAGCAAGAAGAAATAAGGGGAAAGAAGCAACACCAAAGAGAAGATGGAAGAAGAATCCCTAGGTGGGGATCTAGCTAGGCATCAGAGTCCTAGTGATAGTGCAATGCATGTGAGCTATGACCTAACTAGGTATCATCATGTGCCATTGTCACCAGATCCTTAGAAATCTACATGATCAGGAAGTCATGAACAATCAATCATGCAATTTTATGACACTCAATCATGCAAGTTATTTTAGATGTCAAGCAATCATGCAAGTATGATAGGCAACAATGCAATATGAGCAAGCAGGTGGATGCAAATGCAGCTAATATGATGATTTTTATTTTTTTATTTTATTATGAGTGAGTAGAATTATACTCAATGCAAAATCTAAATGCACCATTTATCTTATTATAATGAATAAGCATGCCATGATCTATCGGATCGAGGAGATCCCCAAAAAGTATGTCCTCTCGATAATGAAAATCATGGAGGAGTTCCTCTAAGGCTTCTCTTTTGATAATCATGGCATGGTAGTCATTACATTTTTGAACAACACCATTCTTTTTAACATAAGAAACACCATATAACAAATCATGATTTTATTTTAAAGTAGCAGGTTTATTGTTAGAACAAATAGAACCAATCATATTACAAAACAATATTTTTGAAGAAAAAGGAGAAGCATCATTTTTAATTTTATTTTTATTCTTTGTTAAATTTTGATAATCTATATATTCTGCATAAGTTATAATATGGTCATCATCCTCAAATGGTAAAGGTTGGTTTTTATTAGGTATAAAACCTATGCCACATCTCCTAGGCCAAATCTCGACATCCAAGGGTTCTTGAATGCCCTTCTGTTGTGGCCCCAAACCTTTACCTACATATCCCATACTAGATAGGATCTGCTTAGGAAGAGGGTAATCATTAGTGAGGTAACATTGAGCAAAAGAGCGCTCACTAGGAGAGGGATTGCTACCATGAATCCTTTCTTCAAAGGTAGTTCCTCCGAAGATAAAGGTACATGCACCAAAGTGTACAACATCACCTTTCTTATGGGGTAAGCCCATGGTTCTTGGTGAAGGTGGTAGCTTGGCCAGATCCAGAAGAGGTTCTTGAAGAAACTGATTATCATGATCCATAGATGAAAAATTGGAGGTATGTTCCTCACTCACTTTTAGACTTTGAAAATATTCTGAGATTTGAGATGAGGAACATGGCAAAATTGCTGAAGAAATAGAAGGACATGAATTGACTTCAGATTGAGCTAACTCTATATTTGAACAAAATTCAAATGGTCGAGGATCACCTGGAATGGTGACAACTTGATTATTATATTCAAATTTGAGATATTGATGAAGAGTAGAAGGGATGACCTTCATTGCATGGATCCAAGGATGCCCAAGAAGAAGATTAAAATATGCAGGACAATGTACCACATAGAATAAAGTATCCAATATTTTAGGTCCAACTTTGAGGGGAAGAGAAATGACACCACAGGCCTCTTGGGACTCATTGTTGAAAGCTTTTATGATGATATCAGTTTTTGTTAAATCTTCCTCTCTTAAACCAAATTTTTGAAAGAATTGATATGTACACAAATTGAGGGAGGAGCCATTATCAATCAAGACTCATTTGATAAGGGTATCCCCAATAAGTGTAGTGATGTAAAGTGAAGAATCTCCATGTAAGTTTGAGGAAGGTTTATCATCATCTAAGAATGAAACATGATGTATCCCAAAAGAACCTACGACATCAACTATGGCATCAGGGGAAATATCTGGAGGAACCGATTGCTGCTTTAAAAATTCCATCAAAGCATTTCTATGATCAGGAGAGGTCTATAAAAGTTCTAAAATTGATATCTTTTTTGGAGTATTAGCTAATTATTTTTGAATATCAAATGAAATCTTGGGTTGTGGTTTCAACACTAAAGGTGGAATCCTTGTAGCTGAATCCTTTTTCTAATTTTCCTTTAAAACTAAGCTAGGATGTGACACTGAACTTTGTCCTTGCTGATTCTGTTGATTCTGAGCTTGTTTCCTTGTGGTTATTCCAACCATGCCGACCACATTATTATGGCATGGGGGCTCATTGTGGTGAGCCACCTGGTTTACCATTTGTTGGTTATGTTTTGGTAGTGGATATTTGAATATTCCCATGTCTTGATTAGTAGTTGGAGCTTGTTGAGTGGGAATATGATTGTTCATTGTTTGAGCATTCCTTAAATCAATACGTCCTGCATCAATCAAATCCTGAACCACATGTTTCAATTTTTTACAAGAATTCATCCAATGTCCTTCTACTCTGTGATATGCACAATATTGACCTGCCTTATACCAGTGAGTTGTAGTATCTGGTTGTCTTATGGGAGGTAACTCAATTACATTGACTTCTAAAAGTTGCTTCAAAACTACTTCCATAGTTATGTTAAGCCTTGTAAAATTCCTTTGAGGAGGTTTTTGAAGTATTATCTTTTGTTGTAGGCTATTAGTGACATTGTTAACAGGCCTACTATCATTATCACCTCCTGTGTGTTTATTCTTATGCTGAGATTTAGTGGGCTTATCTTCTTTAACCTTAAGTTGGCCTCTTTTAATAAGGGCATGTTCCACTTTTCTAGCTAACTCAATTGCTTGATCAAAATATGTGATAATAGTAGTCTCTAGTGCATAAGATAATTGTTCTTGTAGATTACCAATAAATATGTCAAGCATATCTTTCTGAGGTACATGATGTCTTAACCGACCCACTAAACTTCTCCAACGAGCTAAAAATTCTGAAAAACTTTCTTCTTTATTCTACTTTAAATTATAAAGATCTTTCATTGATACTTCTTTTTCAATATATGCACTAAACTGATGAACAAATAATTCTGCAGTCTCTCCAAAATTGTTCAAAGAATAATTAGGCAACTGATAGTACCATTCTAATGTCATGCCAACAAGACTCTTCGGAAAAGTTTTCAATAATAACATATCATCATAAATGAGATCATGGCAAGTTGTTCTGAACCTTCTTAAATGCTCTATTGGATCTTCTATCCCTTTGTAAATTGGTAACACTGGCATGGAAAAATGCTTAGGATAAGGTCTAGCAGCAACAATGGGATCCAATGGCTGATTACACATCTCTTTATAACTGTAAGTGAAACCTGAAGGCTGAATCATTTCCATATTTGAAGCCAACTATTTTACCATATTTGCCAAACTTTGCACTTCTGGATTACTGCTATGTGTGTTCCCTAGATTCCCTAAAGAAGGAATGTATGTATATTGAGGATTTAAGTTGGGGATTTGGATACTTTTATTATTTATGATGCTTTGTGAAAATGGATGACTAACATTTGGTGGGATAGAAGCAAAAGTGTTGACATTTGGATATTGAGAAGGAAATTGAAAATAATTTTGGGTGCCATTACTAATTGGAGGGACTTGCAGATTCCTTCCAATGTTGGTGGTTGTAGTAGTGGTACTAGTCACTTGGTTTTTTAGATTATCAAAATGCATTGATTGGGATGTAGGGTTATCCTGATTAAGCAAAGGAGACCTAATTGGAGGAGAATGAGGAGCATCCTCTTTTTCAATATGAGCTTCTCATTCTATACATTCCAACAACTTATCCTTATTA